>OY748300.1:5008038-5535636 GCA_963556515.1 Nudaria mundana
CCGTGAAAGGTCCAACGACTTATCATACAAACAAAAAATAATAATACAACCTGTTTACGCGTTACTTTTTTTATTGTACTGGCATGAAATAAAAAGGCGGTACGCGCGTGCGGCCGCATTCGCGACGGCCGCCGGCCGGAGCACACTGCGATACCTACGTTCCCGCCAAAAAACACGGCGCGCTCTGAATACCATGCGCGCCACAAATTTTTGTAGGAGGTACCTCCTTGAATGAATCGTTTCCAAATGAAAGATTAGAAGCGACGATTCCGCGTTTTCACGTCGATTCGTCTCGGGTAGTATCGATGATTTGTGGCGTCACGATCTTTGAAATGCCTCGTTTGTGCTGAGAAACAACAGGTTCATATTTTACTGTCCGCCCGAGTTGATTCGTTAGTTAAAAACTAGTAAAACAAATACGGACGATTATTTTTAAAAGGTTCCTATTAGATTGAAAGAAAAAATATCTGCATTACGTGGCGTGACATATGACATGACTAATGCTCTAAGTTAGTTTGAATAGGTAAAATTAGAATTCCTACTTATCTCTTCTCTCCATATTTTACAAATTGTTAAGTTTGTTTTTTCGGGAAACATTGTCATAACGGCTGGATCGATATTGATAAAATTTATTATGAAGATAGATGAAAATCATTGATAGATACTTATACTAGAGCTGGGCGGAGAGGAGCCGTGAAGAGCGGTGAAAAGTGGTCAGTGTTTCCACTGAAGCAGACCTGGGCGGAGAGGAGCGGTCAGTGTTTTCACTGAAGCGGAACGGAATGGAGCATACTTTTGGAATCGCGCATTTGTGCGCTCAGTTACTCAATCTCTCAGAAAGACTATACGTCATGTTGTCGTTTAAAAAGAAAAAAGCTGTCCTCCGCACCGCATCGGCTCGCTGTAGCTCAGCTCTACTCCACCCCGCTCGTGCTGTTTCCATTGAAGTGGAGCGGAGATTTCGAGCATAGTGATTGTTCAATTCGTGCACCGCTAAGCTCCTCTGCGCCCGTTCCGCGTCAGTGGAAACCGGCCTTAGGCGACAAGTGTAAATCTTTTGTGCGTCTACTCCTCCGAAACGGCTGTACCGATTTTGACCAAATTTGGCATGCTGGTCGACATCATACCCGGGAGTGCATATATCTGAAATCATGAAAATAGAGCTGACCACGGAGGAATAATCACCGAAAAGGTCCTGGACATCGACAAAAAAGTTCTTTAAAGAGGATTAAGTGGTTGCCATGGAAACACGGGCGTCAACAATGAAATTAGACTTTTTTTCATTCGATTAATTAATTTAAGTGTTCGATACTGATTCTGATATGTAATAAAAACATTTGCTCCGCTCAACATTGGCAATTAGCAGCATGCATTGCATACCTAGGTATTACATTGTACATTTAACTGGTCTTTCGAGCAGGATACTTACAACTTTATAAAATGCTTTTTTTTTTCAATAATGCACCACGTTCTCTGCCATTGAAGTTACCCTTACCGACCACATACCTTTATCTCTGAATCGTCAATTCAATATACTAGTTTCATAGCATACCGCATGTGCTCGTTACCTACCAAGTAACGAGTACTCAAGAAGATCCGTAGTACCGAATCAGTACTCATAGATTTGGTTCGGTCTCGTTACTTTCGATTCGTAACTCGCGTACGTCTAGTAACGACTGCAAACTCGTGTAGTAACGAGTTCGTACTCATTATATCGATACATTTACAGCCCTACAAAATACTTGACAATTTAAAAAAATAAACAATAAAAAATCTATAATATTGAAGATATTTCTCGGACTGAAAAAATAAATATCACATTTGACAAAGACGTGGTCCATTCGGTCTTATTTAGTGTTGTACGAGCTCCACTGATTATTACAAGTATTTTTGTGATTCACATATCGGGTACAGTGTGGGTGTTGTTTGGTATCATTGTACCTATTACGGCGTAGTACGTTTTAAACACGTTATTGAGTTGAAGGATTATTCAATGTCATTTTTGGAATAACTTCCTAAACACGGATGTTATGTGATGAAATTTCTAAAATATAATATTGTCTGTTTTCGCGGAGAGGTAGACAGAAGCATTGAAGTTGCAATTATTCTGCCATACAATGCCAAACATTACTAATACATACGATACCAGTTTTTAACAATACTAACCAACAATTGCACTTTACAGGGCGAGACTAGGATTAACAGAGGTATGGCACACGTATCACCTGATGTACCACGTTTCACATGGTACGCATGTTCCAGCTGCGTGCCCGACTCTGCGCTGGTATTCTTGATCTCGTCGTAGTAGGGTAGATTTGGAGTCCACAATTTTGAAGTCTTTTTAAGCGAGCACTAAACGCTTGTGTGCGTATAAATGCATACATTACGAAAATAATGTGAATTTTGGCGCAGCGAAGTTTACTGGGCTAGGTTTTCCTCTATAATGAAGTTACGTAGCGGTTAGCGTTCACATCGTGCGTAGCGCAGCGTATGTGTGCGTAGAGCTATAGTGTAAGCGTGCGTAGCGTTATCGTGCGTAGTGTATGCGTGCGTCGTGTGTAAATAACTAAAAACTAATGAAGAGTAACGTTAATCGTAAGTAAACCTAGACCTTCAACTTAATTAAATTAAACTGTAGTGTAATCTATTGAGTAGACAACGGACAAACTCTGACTACTGGGCGGTAACTTCCAGTAGTTGTATGAACTTTGACGACGCTGTACTATGTTGACATTGCCAGGATGGAGCTCTTCGATAACTCCAAGTGACCAACAAAGCGGGTTGGCGGTGTTTATTTTTTTTATTTATTTATTTATAAATCATTGCAAACATTGGTTACGTCAGATGTTACAGCAGTAGTTTATAGATTCACCATATTTTACCATAATACAAGGCATGCAATTTTAGTAGGTGGCTCAATAGAGAGCAAAATTTCTGGATAAGTACATAATCTTACCATATCAAGTACATCATAAAATGTTACAAAGTTCAAAATACAAGTAAATCAAGATGTCATCTTATTACATCAATCTTATTACATTAATCATGTTATCATCTAAATAATAATAATAATTATGAAATGTCCAAAATAAATATTGATTACTAAATTGTCATGTTACATTTTAGTTAAATGTCAAAAAAATATTACAAACCAAAAGTCAAATTCTTATATCCAGCTGACACTGGATAACGGGACAATCGGTTATCAGTTTGGTTAGTGAAATCCTCAGTAAGCAGAAACTGCTTGTAGCGACGACGTTTGGAAAATAATCGAAGTTAGCGCGGAAATATTAGGTTCTGAACTCGAAACACAAAGAAGGCAGCTATTTAATAAGTGTTTTTGAACTAAGACCGTCGTGATCTCTTCATAAGTTAATATTTGAGTTAGCGCAGCCAACTAACAAATTGAGGGCGTTTAATATTCCCTTTCAAACATACAGGCGTGTATGTTATGGATATAAAGTTGAATATTGATTTTGACGTCCTTAACTTAAAGTCTACATTTTGGCATGATCTTGTAATTTACAATGTCTGGATCAAATATCATATATAACCTCAATTGCAAATGACGAATAAGTAATACACGTAATAAAGTCTTATGTCAACAAACATCTAAGAAGAATTTAAATCGGATAGCAATTTACAGCAATAAACATCGATATTTACGATTACGACAACGTTTTATTAGATATATTTACAGCTTAGTATTTACTATGGCATGTGCCGTACATAATTGAGATTATTCATCAATTCCGAGTATTTAATACCGGTCCTTTAATGCCAGCACTAGGCTTAGCCTTAATAAATGACAAGGGATAGCTTTAGACATTCGATTTTTAAATTTATTTGAATTTGGATTTTTTTCGCCAATTGTTTTTAATATTTTCCTGCTTCTATGCTTTTATTGTTGTTTTATGCCAATAAATTAAAACTGTTACATACTAGAAATATGGATTCTAATTTTAAAATACACTTTGACTTGGATTTACTTTTATTTCTGTAACTTCTATGCTTCCAACATTCCTACTCACTCATTACAATAGCATGTTATTAGCGATTTAAACGATCTCATATATACACTACTTAATCATTTTTGACTTTCCAATAATGTATCCCTTTACCTTTGTCTAAGCTCCATAAAGCAATATTTACGTAACCGATTTTTTTTAAATTTTTTTTTCATTGTTTCAGCTGTGCAAAGGGGACGAGTGCCGCCAACGCAACCATCGGGCTTGTCACTTCCCGGCCAATATGCTCTAGCCAATGGTGACCCGACCGGAGGGCTCAACAGCCACCCCTACCTCTCCTCATACATCTCACTGCTCCTACGAGCGGAACCTTACCCCACCTCAAGATATAGCCAGTGTGTACAACCAACCAATGTTATGGGCATAGACAATATTTGCGAATTAGCCGCCAGGCTGCTATTCTCAGCCGTAGAATGGGCGAGAAATATCCCATTCTTCCCCGAACTCCAAGTTACAGACCAAGTCGCGTTACTAAGACTAGTCTGGTCGGAATTGTTTGTTCTGAACGCGTCACAGTGCTCAATGCCCCTCCACGTGGCTCCTCTATTAGCAGCTGCGGGATTACATGCTTCACCAATGGCGGCCGACCGAGTCGTTGCCTTCATGGACCACATCAGAATATTCCAGGAACAAGTGGAGAAGTTAAAAGCCCTCCACGTGGATTCCGCCGAGTACTCCTGTCTGAAGGCCATCGTTCTCTTCACGACAGGTAAAATTTTAGACAGTCTTTTTGGGGAAGCGCGGTTGTTGCTTTACAGGGTCGCTGGGGCTGGTGGCTCCGTCACAAACTACGGGGAGCTATTGGCTCTGGTTAGGACGCATTTGGACGCGTATGCTGATGCGACAAGAGTGCCGCAGCCACCAGCCCCTCAGCCGTCTACCGCTTCATCCGGATACTATTCCACATTGGACACGTCTTTAGGCGTCAACTCCTCACTGTCTTACGGCAGCTTTCTCTCAACACCGTCTAGATTGCCACCTAATTATACAAGTAGTCCTAGAATGCCTGAAGCGAGTACTTCGTCTTTTAAACTTTGGGACGCGAGTTGTAAGTTTCCTAAGACAGAGCAGGGGGGTTGATGTTAGTACTTCGGTTAAGGGTCGGAATTGAGGTGTCGGGTTAGAGGACGGAACGCTCAAGTATATTAGAAGTTACTCGCGTATTTAACCGTTATATTGTTAGGATATGTTTGTATGGCGAGGATAATAACTCTCTCTCCCTGAAGGGATGCTCTACGGGGAGGCTGCGACATATTGTTCTCGAATATTCTACCGCGTATCTATGTAAATACTGCGTCAAATGTGATATTATTAGTTATAGGTGTCGTTCCAAACGATTCAATTATTTCAAACTTGTCTTATGTTTTATTTATTTTCATTTAGATAACTAACATTAATGATGAATACACTCGCATAATTTATTAATAATTCATTTTGTTTTATTTGGTATAATTTCATTTTACAATTTTTATTCATTTTAGGTGATATAATTATGATGTTAGTAACGAATCTAATTTCGTTATTAAATTATAAAATAACACTCTTTTATTAATTATTGTTGACTTAGTTGTTATAAATAGCTTGTTATTTACTGATTTATGAGGACCTAACACCGTTTGGAGGATTATCAAAACGACAGAGATAACATTATAATGATTTATAAAACACATTTGAATGTTTCTGTCAGTTTTTGATTAATTTGTAACTGATTTAACTTAATCTATGATCAAAGAAAGTTTAGGAAATGAGCTGCTTCATTATTATGATGTCAGGATGAAAAATTGTTGGCAGATTAGTTTTTTTTTAATAAAATTCAAATTTAGATCGTGTCCAAATATTTCGTATACCATTTGAATTTTAATTCCATTTAATAGAGCTTATACCTACTGTGACAGTAGGGGCTTATAAGTACTGGCAGGTTGCATTGAGAACTTGTTATTAAATAAGGTTGGTATGCATTATCTATTAATTTAAAAAAAAAAACTGTAGAAATTGCTATTTCACATTTTAAAATTTGGAATGATATTCGAAAGAAAAGATAGGTTATTCGAAATTTAATTATATATGTAATTCGAATGCATTTTAAATATTCGGTAGGTAATCCTTTAAAATAGTTAACGGTATGTGGTATTTGGAATTTTGGTGTTTTCGCTTTGCATGTTATCTAGCATGATCTAAATTATGTTTTGTCACAAATAAAAGAATACTGTAATGATCCTATCCTACACAAGGACATGAGGCCTTTCTTACTCAGATTCATATTAGGTACGGCTATTTCCCTGGCGACTGTTATTTTTTTATATTTCTCAACAGAATGATACCTAGATATCGGTCTTTTGACACAGCGTCTGTTTACGCACATTGGGGTAGTACATGGGTAAAGTGTAATTAGCTGGTAGTTAAGTCACGGTAATTTACTTACAATTTTAACCGACTTACAAAAACAATTCGACTGTAGGTATGTTTTTTTTTATGTTTGTTACCTCATAACTTGCGACTGCGAGAACTGATTTGTTATTTTTTTTTTAATTGATATCTAGTGTTTGTTGTTTGAAGTTGGTTTTTGTGTCAATGTTTCTTGCTAAAAAATAAATACCAACGGAGTCTCTCCAGTAGCTTTAATGTACTTTGACTTTGACTATGACATCTAACGATTTCCCATTAAGTTATAGACTAGATAATTAAAGCAGGAAAAGGCAATAAAGTTTCGCTTTCTCGAGCTTACGATCTTGAAAGTACACAAAACTTAAAGTTTCACTGTTTCAAAATGTATTAAACGGCTTACGACCAAACAATAATTTTATACGATACGACGACGCTATGTTAATTTATAGAATTAGTGTTTTATGTAAGCATTAAGAAGTTATTATGAGTGTAATTTATTGGATCTAGTATAATTTCAACAAGAAATACTTATGTAGGTACCTAGTACCTACTAGGTACCCACATAATTAGGAACGGCAAGGTACCTAGTACATACTAGGTACTTAGTACATACTAGGTACCTTACCTTACATAATACTTATTTTTGATAGTAACAAAATATTCAGTAGGTATCTTTAATTTTTTCTTATTATTGATGAATTTGGTAGGTACTTATTGTAAATTTTATTTATTATTTTGGCTTTTAATTGTAACTATCAACACAACTTGTAAGCATTACTATTGTCACAGATAAAATAGTAGGTCTGGTGGTAAATGAAGTGAACTGTATATTTAGGTACATACGTATATTTCTTCGTTTCTTTAAATACTTAATTAACGATTTGTTATAAGATGCGAGTATCGCAGGTGGTGTTCGAATATGACAGTTTTATGTGAGACTAGCTGTTGCCTGCAGCTCCGCCTGTGTATTATAGCTTTCTTGATCACCAGTTACTGATTTATTATGTAAGTATAGCTGTTGAGCGATATTGTATCTTAAGATAAAATATTATAGTATCTTAGCCGTGTGCAGCGCCCCTTAGTGAACTCCACTGCGGGTGACGTAACCTACGACAAACTTATTATTTGCGGTTGGTACATTAATCGGGTCTAGGGATCGAACCGCAAAATTAAGTTTATTTTTTATTGTATGTACTTTTCCGGGATAATATGTACCCAGCGTGGTGCCCAGGATATTAAAGAATAATTATACAAAGTTTCATCGTAATCGAACCGGTAGTTTTTGCGTGATGCCTGAACAAACAGACAGACAGACAAAACATTTTTTAATCACAGTTTTGGGTTCTGTGTCGGTCTAGTAACACCCCCTGCCATTAATTTTTTTGATATTTTCAATGTACAGAATTTTCACACCTACAGATTTATTATAAGTATAGATGTTCGTTTGTATGTTAGTAAGCTGGGACCGGGCCGAGCAACGTTCCGTTTTCCCCGGCCGCGCGTTGTAAGGTGCAGCTGGTACGCCAACAACCTACTAGTACAGATACCCCCCCATCCCTTATTACGAAAATGTGGAACTTCTACTTACGGCTATTTCCCTAGCTTAACGGTTTCTCGGCATAGCGTCTGTGTACATATATTGGGGTTACTAATAGAGTGCAATCATTTGGCAAACTCGATAACTCCACCGGGCGCCTCTAGAAATTCTTCCGAGTACTTACCTGAGGCGCCCGGCAATGATGGACGTAGGGGCGGCCGCGGATCTGGTTACTGTTCCCATGTTTAACATTCCCGATGGACTAGTGCTATTGCATAACTTTATGTCATATTTATTAATAGTAATTTAATCGTTAGTCACGTGATAATATTTGGGTAATACCAATTGGGAAAACAATTGCTACTGTATATATCAGCACTTGTGTGTTACTTACGTAATTCGTACAATGAATAACGTAGTATTTTCCATTATTAATCACTAGAATGGAAAATTATTTATGTACTTACATTAATTATTAGATGTTTATGTCATTTACTATTTAAATCCCTGTGGAAACAGTATAAGTCGCTCTCGTTGTCTGTTCGCTTAAGGCGCTTTTCCTGACATGCGGGTTTCCACACACTTGCGGGTCCGGCCCGCATGCGTGCCGCCCGTATTCTATTGATTCATACACAGTGAACGATGCATTTTCCTGTCACGCATTTTGCGATTTGATTTGTACGCATGCGGGCCGGAACCGCACGCAATGGAAACCCGCATGACTGGAAAAGCAACTTAATCAATTCGCATTGACAGGAAAAGCATGTATGAAATAATAGAATTCAGGGTGGAAATACGCTTGGTTCGCTAACAAAGTAGCTTCCATTCCCTATGTATGCTTAGATCTTTATACTACGCAACCAATTTTGATGCGGTTTTCACCAATGGATAGAGTGGTTTTCGAGGAAGGTTTTTGTGTATATAATTGGTCAAGCGTGCAAAGCCGCGGGCGTCCGCTAGTACTAAAATAAATAGTAGTTACAATCTCATTCATGGACCGTACACTCATGTTTGTTGGCTTGTGTTATTCATCTGTCTAACTCGAGCCTTACCATTGTTCTACTCGTCTCGTTTCAAACTCGAAGAGTTCTCACCCGATAATCTGCGACGAGTGAGTCCTAACGGACATTTCCGACATGTCATTGACACTTTCGCCACATATAGAGTAGCCACCAGATATCTGTTTATACAGTTCTGATATTCTACCGATAAGGTGAGGATTTTGAAATGACAGACAGAATTACAAAATAATGTTTAACGGCCGGTTTTTGAATTGAGAATGTCAAGTTGAGTGTTCGTTGAGTAACGTGAAATGTCAAAATTTGTTCCTGAATTTTGATATTTGGCGTACTCAGTGGATGTATGTATATTAATGAGTAAGAATGAAGACATTGTAGTGGGTAGATAATCAAGAACATCGTTTTTGCAATTGATGCATTGTAAAATATTTGTGAATTAGCAAATCATATTATTATTTGCTTATAAAATGGATATTGTAACAATCATTTTTTTTCAATTCGAAAGGTTTTTAGAGAGTTAGCGCGTTTTACCAAATTAATATTTCAGATTTATAAGTAACTTATTTTTTATGGGGGGGGGTTCCTTTTAGAATGGGTAAATTCCTATAGGGGGGGTAGACGGGTTAATGAAATTCTAAGTTTCCATTTAATTAAATAAAAGTAAGACTACCGTCTATTCTCAAAAGTAAAACATAATGAAAATGTAATTCTTATTTAATAAAATTACATAAAGCGAAAATTACAATCATAACTAATTTGATTGACTACTTTTAAGAACTGTACAATATGTTCTTTATTACAACTGTAATAATTATAAGGTTTTAGTGCTCGTATCCGTACAGACAGACAGACACACTAAAGAGTTGAATGCGTAAAGTTATCAACTTAGGTAGAGCCGGTTTCTAAATTGAATATTTTTTGTTGAATAGGTACGTAAAATGTCAAACTACAGACGCAAATTTTGACATATTACGTGGACTTGGGTTTTATCGAAGCGCGCGGCTTACGTTACCCTCTGGCGCTGGGCAAAAGGCCCAGACGCTCAATTGCAATACCGAACAACGTTTCCTTGTCCCGCACCGCGAGACTTCAGAGTAACTAGTTCTTCTGTGCGGGAAAAATCAAGCATTACCTTGACATTGGCGAAATCATCGATGATAATCGATGGAGCCTATGGAATGTCTGTCAATTTTGTCTTATTGTCAATGTCAACACGCACGCGACTTGCGAATTGATTTGACATTGATGTACAAAACGCATGTGACTGGAAAAGCGCCCTAAAAGGATGACTTTTTGAATTACCGATACACACGCACAAACAAAACAGGTTGTCCTAAATCAATTAATCAATCAAAGAATGACATAATATCTTAAATCAAATATAACTGCATAATATGTCATAGTTAATATACATACATACACATATCACGGGGTAGGCAGAGCCGCATTACACACCCATAATTTACTAGTATTTTTATTCCCACGTAATAGGGGGCAAGCCTATTGCCGTCACCTGGCACTCTAGAAAGTGGGTTATGTCCAACATGGCCGAATAAATTTAATAAAATAAGCAGCTTTATAATAATTTTCAAAACTAAATATGAAACCCGTTGCCTTGCGATGAAATGTTGATGAAAGGCAACAAAACGTACCAGCCGCTGTGGCACAGACAATTAAAGTCCTGGGCGTCTCGGACTCATAATAGTTAATAGTTATAATTATATGTAATAAATATGGCTTATTATTTTTTACTTAGGTACACTATAGTATTGGAATACATTTAAAATCTTTTATGTCTCTATCTTTTATTGAAAGGCAGTAAATTTCACAGGCAAAATCTTATGCAACGATGATTTAAAACTTAGATAAGTTATTCTATGATACTTATCTAAGATAAAACTTAGATATAGAAAGACACAAGTACGAAACAGCGAACACCACACACTAAACATAATATAGAACTAGTTACAAGTACGGAACGACCAGTTTCTCTTGAACTTTATACCACTATAAACCCATATCAAAGACTATACACATGTCAAGGGATCTCGTAATACTGGTGTGGTGTTACGCCCGGGGGTACGATGAATATGCAACACCAATAAATGTAGTTTTATCTGCGTCGGCCAACTTTCTCTACCCGCTACGACCAACCCAACTTGGTCAGGTAATAGTTGTTCGGAACTATTACTCGTATAACGATGTGCAAAGTTGGATTATCATAGATTGATATTTTAATTTTAATGTCATAAGTTTGTTATCACTCGTGGTCTAGTGATCTAGTGGTAACCGACAATGTTAACACATTGCAAAGGTTAAGCAACTTCTAGTCGGGCCGGTCTTAGGATGGGTGACCAGTTCTTAAGACACTGAGACCCCTCCGTGCCTCGGAAAGCACGTTAAGCCGTCGGTCCCGGTTGTCATACGAACATCTATGGCAGTCGTTAGGGGTAGTTGGAGCCCTTAATCAAAAAATCTCGCGGTCTACTACAGAACTTCGATATCGCCCATGGGTTGTGGAGGTCAGATGGCAGTCGGTTCACGGAAAATATCGAAGTTCAGCCGAATCGCAGTTAGACTGGAAAGCCGACCCCAACTGAGCTGGGAAAAGGCTCGGTGAATGATGATAAAGTTCGTTATCACTACGTAATATTGTAAAGTGTGTGAGGCACATGTTATCCTTATCTGTATTTGGTACACCTGCCGACAAATGGACGAAAACGTATTTAACTCGCAAGATAATGTACCTTAAATACTTACTGCTCGAAACATCAAGGATTAACGAATTACTACATCTTTCATGTGTCGTTTTGAGTTTATGATGGACTCGAGTGTCTTATTCAAATCATAGTGCACATTACAATATTATCCTTAATTTTAGCAATTTGCTTATTTGTATTATTGTAACAAGAATCTTACTACGCCGTTACACAGTTTACGACTAGCACGAGTGGTTAAAACTTTTTTTAAATTTTGCAGACTTGCCGCCAACTGTAAAATATAAAAAATGTATAACTCATATTTAGGAAAAATTATTAATATTGTTGGACATGCTCACACAACGTCATCTAGCCCAAACTAAGCTATAAGATTGTGCTATGGGATCTAGACAACTGATAAACATACTTATATATTTCTAAATACATACGTAATATACCTAGATAGAATACACCCAAACTTCGAAACAAAGATTTGTGGATCACACAAATATTGGATTCGACCCGGGAATCAAACCTGAGACTACGGAGTCGAAGGTCGATGCACTACCACTACTATTAAGAAAAAATACGCGGATTATTTGATTTTTTTTTCTTTTGAATATGTCATTATTATGACATTTATAAAACCTAAAGTCTAGGGCTGGATTTAAAAACATGTAATTCCCTTTCAAATGAGAATGTTCTTACTAACGGAGTTACAAATATAAAACATTACATAGCATCACGCCTTTTTCCCCGAAGGGGTAGGCAGGTGTGACACCCACATCTCGCCAGCTATGTTAGGTCCCATGTAATAGGGGGCGAGCCTATTGCCATTTACCGGGCACAAGTTCCAGACTCTGGGATAATTATCTGGGTAAAATTCTAAAGAGAATTATACATTATCCACCAGACCCGGGAATCGAACCCGAGACCTCGAGCGTGGCAGTCCGTACATAGTACCATTGTGCCACCGAGGTAGTCAAATATAATATAATATATATCCGATCCATACATAAATAACTTTTACAATTTGGATTGTAAAAATGTCCAAATAATTGTCTATGATAACTTAACTTGAATACAGCAGCAACAGGAAAACTAACTGCATAATAAAGATACGATACTAGAACGAAATACAACGCCTAACACTAATTATCAGTTGAATGTTTAAGGAAATAAAACAACAACCAATTTATGGAGATGTGAATCAATAGACGCCATTTTATTTAAAACACAATACACTTTTGTACAAATATTTGACGAAAGTTATCATTGAGTTACTTACTTAGAACAATGCGTAGGTAATTGTTATTCAAATATTTATTTATTTTTTTACTTTTATGGGTCAATCTTTAATACCCCATATAATAATCATCATCATCATGCAGACATAGAGATAACTTATAAATGTAAAGACGAAATTATAGAAAATCTATAACAACTCTCTAATTCAAACCAATATTCAAAAAGTCAGAAAAGTGTTACACGCCTGTGATATAAATAGAATCTCTTTAGTCTAAGCATGTTTAAACGTTACATATTTATTTATAAGCCAAGAAAAAAAAATACATACAGTTCGCAGAAAAACTTTCGATTAACATGATAGTTCATTATTAGACACACAACCACAACCTGTCAAGTATAAGTTGGCGCGTGGTAAAAAATGGAACTAATATATTTGTCTGGAGATATTGTTTTGAAATCTCGTTTCTGACGTTTTCGTCCGAGTTCCAAATATGGAGGAAGTTCTAAATTCGACTTTACGATTTTTTTCGAATCCGCCCAGGACTGTAATTGGCTGTGCTAGAGCGTCTGGCACATAAGATTTTGTTGCCTTTCATCAACATTTCATCGCAAGGCAACGGGTTTCAAATTTAATTTTCAAAATTATAATATAGTTGCTTATTTTATTCAATTAACTCGGTCACTTTCTAGAGTGGCCGGTGACGGCAATACGCTTACCCCCTATTACGTAGGACTAAAATACTGGCAAATTGTGGGTGTGTAATGCGCCTCTGCGTACCCCTTCGGGGATATAGGCGTGACATGTCTTCGGACTGAGTGAATCGAACCAATTTTGAATTTTTTTTTTCTTATTTTTTTTTTTTTGTTGGAAGCTATTATCTCCCAAGTGGTCCTATTTTAATTTGGTCCCATTCCGACAACTAATTGGTCCTAGTTCGATAGTTTGAAGTCGGTTGCTGTGTCAATTTCTGACGTGTATTTTATTCTATGTGGCTCCCCCATTAGAATACAAACTGTAGTATACTAATTCGATAAAAATGCCTAATCATGATGACATATTACTATTTTATAAACGTTAGCATTACTTCGACACTAATACTAGCTGTCCGGGCGAACTTCGTAACGCATTTATTTTTCATAAGAACTGTCGTGACCAATGGAAATAGGGACTATTAAAAAATAGGGGTTGATCATAGAGGGTTTAAAATTCAGGGTTGTATGTATTTTCTAATGCTATATCATAAAAAAATAAAAAATAAAAATGTAACTTATCCAAAAATAAAAATAGGGGGATGAAAAATAGATGTTGTCTGATTCTCAGACCTACCCAATATACACACAAAATTTCATGAGAATCGGTCAAGCCGTTTCGGAGGAGTTTAACCACAAACACGAGAAAACACGAGAACGATACGAGAATTCTATATATTAGATAAAGAGGTAATATTGTAGAGGATCATCTTGTGTGAGTGTGCTATAGGCTTTTTTTATCCCCGAAATGTGTTCGTGTAGGAGTTAAATATTGAATTGGCAAGACTTATCACGCTTCTCTACGTACGTGCTTCGTTGAAGAGAAAACCGCGGCTTTGTAGTTATAAAAAACATGTTTTACATGAAATTTTAACGTATAAATCCTATAACTCATTCCAAAGTATTCGTAATGTTGCATAATCCGTAATTAATATTTAAGATTCGAACATAAACGATGTATCGATGGCAATCCATTCAATCGCGTAATTTGACTTACCTTAGCCATTACGCTTAGTCACGTTTGATGCGTAAAGTCATTTATATTTGCGTAATATACATTTCTTGAGTTTGAATTTACGAGATGTCTATAGTATATTTTTCTTTCATATTTTATTATAATGAAATGTTATTGAGTACGTTTTATGGTAGTACGCTAATATTTTATTGTCAAAATGATATTAATGTCAATTGAAGTTTCAATGGGTTAGCGATAAAATTAAAAAAAAAGCAAATAATTATGTCATACTCATGTAATATAGTTTTAATAAACTAGGCATTTCTTGTAACGTTTTTGTCTTTTTTAATGTTGTTAGTTGTCCTGTACTCCTTAAGGTCGATTCAGACATACCTATCAATGTAACCACAATTCAGTGAAGTTCGTTCCGACACAGTACTATACAGGCACTGTTCAGTATCTGATCTGTGCAAAATATTATTTCATACATTTTCTATGACAATGTTAGTGTCAGTGATGACTACTGATGACTGAGACGTTTTTGTCACTGACATAGAAATCGTATGTAAGAATATCTGGCACTAATATTAAACTGTGTCAGAGGCATCACTGATATGTGTGAATCGACCTTTACGCGATAAATACAAACTCTTTCATATTCTAAACTTTTGATTCCAATTTCGAAAATTAAGAAAAATAGTTAGGTACAAACAAAGACTACGTTCGTTTTAACTAGAAGCATAGTCTTCAGGCGTTGTACTGAGAGACTATGTTTGTCTCACTCTAACATTACACACAATACTTCAGTTTGAAGAGTATGCTTTTCTGAATAACGGTACGTAATTCGTGACGACGACGAGGCGAAGGGACGAGTCACGATTTTGAAAAAGTGTCGGACTTGCCGATGCGGTCTCTGCGTTCCAAGATTCTATGTCATGCGTGGTGTAGGACATAAGCTTTTGATAAAATAGCCCTAAATCTCGCCATATTGTACTGGAGCGCTCTGAGTACAACTAGAACCAAAAAGACGTCAAGAGGTATCTCGGAGATAGTGGGTTCCGTTTATGATGTTAGGTTTTTCATAGCACGTTTGGTAGTTTTTTCTAGAAATTAATAAACATATTATTTACTGGGGCATTATGAAGCATTTTAATGGTTAAAGAATTTTTGAAATCCAGTCTCTTTTGAATTCTTCGGTGGCGTGGTCGGTAGTGCATCCGCTTTCGACACCGGAGTATCGGGATCGATTCCTGGTCGGGACAAACTTTGTGTGAAGACAGATTCGTTTGTACCGAAGTCTGGATGTTTCCTATGTATAATATGTATGTATTTACAAAAAAAAAAGTATATAAGTAATTATATCAGTTTATCTAGTACTCATATCACAAGCTCTAGTTAGTTTGAGACTAAATAGCGTTGTGTGAATTGTCCTAACATATTTATTTATTTATAATTTATCCGTTATAAAAATTTATTATGAGCTTTTTCTGTTTATAATATTCGTAAATTACCGTTCTGGTAATTTAATTACTTAATTGTATAAATGTACTATACAAATTAAGTACATACATACATATATTTATTTATTTATTTATTACATTGTGGATCACTGGTACATAGGTAAGATGTTGGCGGTAAAAGAAATGGTCAGCAGTGTCCTGCCATTAAGTATACAATATATCATAATACGTAAATTTTAAAATATTCCACATTACAATATTCTCAGTATCTAAAAATTTAATAAAGAATTACAAAATGTCAATAAAATTGTAAGATGTCACATAAAAACTTAAATATAAATGTCAATTAATGTCACGTTTCAATTCTATATCCACTTAAATATGTAATCTCATGCTTACTAATTAAAATTAAATTAAAAATTATAAATGTTAATTAAATTTAAGATGTCAGGTAAAATAGAAAATGTCAAAGAAAATATCTCTAGAAAAGGTCCATAAATAAAACAATAAATATACAGCACAACAAAAGGTCAATACGCGACTACATTAATAAAATAATATTAAAAACATTGGCTTGCGCTACCTATCACATCGGTCCAGATAGTCCTTGAGTGAGTAGCAGCACGCTTCAATCAGATATGCGCGCAACCTTCTCTTAAATGCGTTTATATCTGGGAGGTTTCGGATTGAAACCGGAATTTTATTAAATATCTGTGGTCCCAAGCAAAATACACTATTATGCAATAGTTGAATTCTACTTGGAACCGTACATAATTTATCTACATGTCGAGCTCTTTTTCGGTATATTCACGCCCTTTTCCCCGAAACATTATGCAGAGGTAAGTAGGTTTATAATTAATAACCCATTTTTCGTAATACCGTTTGTTGCTCCATGTAAGAGGGTCCCTATTGGAGGAGAACCTATTGTCAGTAATGGGGATGTTTTTTGGAAGCATAAAAATTACAACATTAGTAAGCTGACTGTCTCAATATTTTTTTTTTAAGCCTGTCCCACAAATTAAAAAAAATACAATCTATGATAGAAATTTCAAAGAATCCTTAACTGCTTATAGTGTTTTCCTTCCTCTAATTAGAAACGCGTGTAGTTTATCAATTGGACCACAATAATGCACCAGCAACTGTTGTTCTATGCACATGCATTTTACGTTCGGCGCAAACATGAGACGCACAGCCTCTGAACTGTGACACTATTCCCGCGTAAATTCAAAATTCGAACACTTTCCGTGCTATCAAACTACTCGTAAACTTTTGTTTTTTTATGTTGTAATCCCGTGCTACGGGCGCTAAAGATGCATTGAATAAAAAAGAAAAATGTTTTGTATTTAGTTCTGAGTAATTTGACATTTTATTGTTAAAATATGCATAATCTTAAAAATAATCATCTCAGTTCGTAACCACGTCTCTTATAAGAACTTATAATAAGAACCCGATACAGAAATCTTCCTTTATTAGTTATCTTTGTAATACGACACAACCAAAACAAATTTTCAATGACAAATCAAAAGTTTTTAAACTTGAACAATAAGTTTCCGACCAAATTTGCAGTATTGTACAACCAAAGTCGTACATCCCGCTTTCTGAACGTTTCTGACCGCGCCAATCATCATCCTATTGTGGCCCGATTACTTGCAAATTTTATTAAAATTCAAAATTCGAACACGTTCCAAAATTTTAATATTCATTGTGTATCAAGTAAGTATACATTTTGTAAGCTATACTGCTATAATAAATAGCAGTATAGCTTTCAAAATGTATAGCAAACTAACTATGGATTAGGTAGTAATTGTGTAGTGGTAGCTGGGGCTTTGTGGTCAAGATGTATGGCGTCGGTATGACTATCGAGAATTTGATTGAAACGTCAGTTGCAAAGGTATTGCGATATGATAATATAAGAAATTGTTTAGAAATTGATTTTATGGTTTCATGTTGTAAATCAAAATTGTTACCTATACAGAATATAGTACGATAACAATAACGTGGAATATGTTACTTTTTGTAGATATTAAAAAAGGTTACTTTAGTGACGAGCTTTTAATACATTTTTGAAAAAACTATCTTGTACACCATTCCATAAATATTTATGGAATACTGTACAAGTGAGTTTTTTTTTTAAATGTATTACTAGAAGTTCCACCAAGTGCCGACAATCGAAAGCATTAATTATACGAGCATTTAAATTTTCAAGTTTTTTTTTTTTTTAATTATCAGCCTTTGTTTTTGCTCTTATGTTGTATATATCTATGTACAATATATGCTTTGATATTATATATATTTGATACAGCATTAGTTAAAACAATAGAAAAAGAACTATTTGACGCCACCGGTATGTTTGTGGTTCTGACCACACAATACTTATTTGTAGAGAGAGTTTTTTAAAGAAGCTTTCATAGACTACGATCTACTAGCATTTCCGCCAACCTCTCGTAGGTTCGGATCAGTTTAGTGGTGGTGACGAGGGATTGAACTCACGTCGTCAAAACATAACTCCAACCGCCCACTAAGCTCACGCTTTAATATTATACTAACCCTAGAACGTTTTCACGTAGATTATAGCAGAGTGAAAAACAGAGTGTAGCAAATATAACAATATTATACAATATTAAACAACACAAAAGGGATCTAACACTAATAAAACATACGCAGATGCGTACCAAATCCACACGAGGTTATACATTGCATAATGTTAATACGAAAAAATACAACAAATATTGGAAAAATTGAAATACGCGCGTTTCCAATCGGACCCTCGTCACAGTGTGTCATAGAAAACAAAAATAAAATCATATTACACACAAGCTAAACTAAACTGTAACGTAATTAAAATACGTCATAAATTTCATTTTACTTAAAAACCACAAAAGAAATCAACTTTTCAAATCACCTTAAAAGAATAGCGTAGTAAGTACAGATTCGTGTTAATTGAAAAATGGTTTTATTTATTCGATGTAGGATTGTAAAACGTAAGTCATTAGTTAATTTTAACCCCAACATGTAATGTATTCAAATATTAATCAGAATAATAAGTGATAGGATGTTATAATTCTTCTTTGGTATATCGTTTGTCTGTTTATCCGATGACATCTAAGTCGAGGGTGTTACAATAACACGTGCTAGTGGCTTATCAATGGACAGATACTCGTATTACGCGTGGAAGGTTAAAAAAAAAAGATTTTTAAATTTAGAACACTTTCTATTCTAGTGTATATTCGTTTTGTTTTTTTTTTCTTATAGATAAATTATTTCATCATTTCTATATTCAAAAAGTGGCGTTTTGTTCCTACATAAGTGCCTAAAGTAGCTCTTTTTTGTTCATAGACTTTTAAGCGGGCATTAATGAGTTTTGAATTTGGAACATTAATCTTTCATAGTAATCCAACCGAAAAAAAAACAAAACGCGCGTACTTTTTCAATCGCTATCGCTTCTTTTTTTTCATAGAAGGCGATGAAAAGTAATATTGATGACTCGAGAATTTTTTTTCTCAGTCGACGTACTTTGAATCCCTAGCTACGCTTAGAATTCTACTCTAGAATCCTTCGCTTCGCTCTGGGTTCAAAATATCGCCTTCGACAACAATATATCCTTTTACTCCTTGTCATAAAATCTACTATTCTATGTCACTTACTTAAGTAAGGATTTAGAACAAAAACAGGCAGTTTATTTTCAACCTACTTCCAAAAAAGAAGGCAGTTCTCAAAGCCACTAATTCCCAAGTTCCCATTTCGACAATAATTTGGTCCCATTTCAGTAATTTGAAGTCGGTTGTTGTGTCAATTTTTGACGTGTATTTTATCTTTATATCGATGGTAAGTTCAAGATACATTATTGTTTCAGCTTTTAAATACATACTAGGAATTCATCCAGCTACAATATTGCAAACACATTGCCAGAATTTATCTAACTACCCGCCACGTATAAAGCAGAACATTAGATCGTGCAACCAATATTAATTAGCCGATGGTTATCTCCTCTTATTTAAAGCCCGCCGTGGGCATGTTGGTGCGACCCTCGCAGTTAGATACGTACCGGTATTTCTACTGTACATACTCGTACAAACCTTAAGACAAGATACAATTATAATTTAATCAGTTTGGATGCTACAGACAGTGTTTTAGAATTTGGAATAAGATTCATAAATAAAATACATTGTTTTTTTTACTCGGCGCTATAAACATACATACTAATATACTTTTAAATACTGTAGATAAAATACAGAACACAGACCAAACCATGGTGCAAACAAAGGTTTGTCCTTGTCGGGATTTGAAACCACGACCACTGGGTCACACGGGTTGTCTTAATATATATACTAGTTATCAAGGCGAACTTTGTATCGCCTCAAATAAAAAATAAAAAAAAAATTTCATGCAAATGTATGTATTATTAATTATAATTGAAAAACGCGACGGACGGACAGACAAATTGTCGTATTAACAATATAGATTATTATTGTAACACATTAAACATATTTTATATTACTTAAATATTCTATATACCTTAATACATTTTTTATTGTTTCTCCACTCTTATAAGCAGTAGTGTGATAGCTAGAACCTTTCTCAATAAAAAGCCTAAACAAACATTTTTAATTTCCAACCGCTAGTTTCTGAAATAATCGCATTTGACCAAACAAACAATTCTGCTTTATAATAATGTATTAAGTATAGATTAGTCTACTACTAATACTGGTGTAACCAATGATTAGTTAGACTAGTATTAGTGCGAGACTAATAATTACAGACTTAATCGTCTATTTTATAGAAATTAACCTCTAAATAGCGGTACCCAATCACTAATGCAGTCTCGAGGGTAGAATTAATACCGGTATTTGACCTCTTTATTGACTATTTAGTCGTAGTTAGTAGGATTTGTACGATATAGTGTCTTGAGATAAGTGTAGTGTTAGATACGTGTTTACTGATATCATTATAAAGTACTAAGCGACGACAAGCTAATCAAGCTACCGACCCACTAAAATTGCATGCCAATTACTATGGTGAAATATGGTGAATCTGTAATTACCAACTGCTTCAACATCTCATGTAACCCATATTTGCAATGATCTTTATAATAAATAAATTAATTAATTCTCTCGATTAAAATGAAAATTCACCAAAACGTCATTCGGTCATCTGCCTATATTCCCTATGTCATCCAAAAGGCTAGTTTTTAATATAAAGATGACGTGTATCACAACATCGTCAAATGCAGTACACAGATCATTCAAAAGTTTAGATTCAACATGTTTCACCAAAGAAAATAGTACACAAACATGTATTATAGTTTATACAAGTACATTGGCAATTACAAATAATTCTCTGATTTCAGAGATAGGTAGTTAATTACAATATAATGTCAAAATTATTTTGTCTTTAAGAAAGTCAATAATGTCTAATAGCATTTGGCAATCAAAATTTTCCTAAGTGCATTTTTGAGTTGGAGTGTGTTCAATTGTTTTTTGTCTCGAGAAAAGTATTACACACAGGGGAAGTCGCCGGCTTCCACTAGTACGTTTAATATTTTTTTAAGAAACAATAATAAACACAATTCAATCAAGAACGTTAGTACGAAATTCAATTTCGAATAAAATATATTCCATATTTTATTGGCCATTGTTTCAGGTCAATAATATTAAAAGACAATTTGTTTTTATAATACCAATATATTATTGTTGTTATTTTTTTTACCATTTTTAAATGAATACGACCTCTTTTTATCCATCAGAACAGAAGTAGTATAATGGTTTTCACTATGTACTCGTATGTTGTGACAATTTCTCACACAACAAGTTTTATTTCATTTTCCCTGACTTATTTATATTTTCTTTTTATTTATAAAATGAAGTTTTTTAGTCAAATGTCCAAAATAGAGTTCTGAGATTTTGTAAGTATATACTCGTAAGTAAAAGTCGTGAGATTAAAAATGTTACACATTGACCTCTTTCACCACATGTATAATGTATATAACTCAATATTTTGTATTTTTGTTTTATACACGTACGAATCTTGGGCCGACAATTCCTTTTTTAAATATAATAAATAATAGATGCAGTATTATTGTAGACAAGGTATAGTAAATCGATGCGGTATTATTGTAGACAAGCTATAGATCTTTAAATATAGTTTTTTTTTAATATTAAAGTAAAGTATTAAAACGATATCTTAACTATATTACTACGACTAATCAGTAACTTATTTTGACCTAATATACTATGTCCTACTAATATTATAAACGCGAAAGTTTGTGAGTATGTATGTATGTATGTATGAATGGATGGATGTTTGTTACTCTTTCACATAAAAACTACTGAATGGATTTTAATGAAACTTTACAATAATATAGCTTATACATCAGAATAACACATGGGCTACAATTTATAAAGATATTGTGTGAATTGTTCAAAATATGACGCGGCGCGACGGGAACGGGAAAAACCACTAGTAAACAATAACTAAGAACGTGTCCAATAACACTTTACTTAGAGTCTGTTAAGTCGAAGACACTTTGTACTTTGTACATGGTGCTTATCGCAGCACTTATCACTACATTTATTTAGTTCGTCTATACTCACTAAACTAACTCGAACGGTTTTGTCCGTTGAAGTCTTCTCAATAATTCAGTGACGTCTAGCAGCTGTATAGCCTTGACGTTCACTTGATGGTGAAGTCTATTTTGGTGAACTTCAGCATATTTTTGTATAACGGTATTTACATCATCCCTGTGAATGTCGCTGTTTCATGCATACAATGGTGCATTGACTGCATTTCTATCTAATATTTTGGAATCGTTGTATGAAATAGAAGGGTTAATAAAAAAAAATACAAAATCGATGACTCATAATAATTGAAGATGAGTATACTCGTACTCGTATAATTGTGCATAACCCTTCAAGTGTCGATCGATAAATGAATCTAAAAACACAGAGTGAAGTCAGGGGTCGTAGGGACCGAGACAATGGGTAGGGTTGCGGTCACAGATGTTGTTTATCGGACTCTCGCCTAATCTTTAACCCTCCAAACGTCACACGGTTGTTAAGGAAAATGGTGAAATGGAAAATTTTGATCACTATATATTTTATTTATTATAAATAAATATAGTGATCAAAAATTTCCATTTTATTTTTCAAATTTCCATTTTCCGTTTTAGGAATTGGTACCTTTTTTCATTACCAACTGGAAACAAAATAACATGAATTATGTGACTGATGATGAGGTACGACACACTCTTAAACATAAGATTTTTGTAAACTTTGCGTAGCCATTTCTTAAAAAGAATTCACATGTATTATATCTATATAAATTCTCCTTCAAAATAGTTAGGTCAACCTTTGTAATAAAAATAGTTGATTTTAACTTAAAACATCAAAACTATTTACCACTATATCATAAAAAAAATATATAAAAATGATAAAAACTACCCACGCAAGTAAAAAAATTTCAATTAAGAAATATTTTTTTACCTAATACTTACATAAAAAATGTAAAAAAAAAACACTTACCCCTTTCTCGGCAAAGTAGAGTATGCAAATATCGCTGTACAATGAGAGCCGTGTAAAGTTTATAGATAGTATTTGTACAAATCACCGAAGGGGTGACCACTAATTGAATTACGTGTCGCCGCGAACTGTATTCCACTATTTGAATTTATTTTATTACTTGGCACTCACTCTACTCAAGTAAATGAGTAAAAGTAAATTAATTTAATGGCAGTATTGCGTCTCGGGTTCGACTTCTGGGTTGGAACGACCTATTTGTATTTATAACGGAGTTTTGATTTTTTCTATAAATATGCTTACATACAAAAATTATATTAATAACTATATTAATTTTTTTTTGTTTCTAGTAAATAATCTTTGTTACAAAATAGAAAGTGTGGAATTAATTATTTTTTAACTTTTGTTATTCTCACTAATATTATGCGCGCTAATGTGATTTTTATCACTCTTTCGCTTAAAATCTGCAGAATGAATATTACATAGGTATGGCATACTGCGAAATGTTTCGTGTATACAATGAAACTTCGGAATTAGAATGCAATTTTAAAAAAAAATACAAAAAAGAAACTCTCAAACATAATTATTATATTAATTTCCAGACGAATGACCGTAAATTCAACGAGATGATCATAATACATTTGCTCCCTCCCTCCCCCACTACTTCCGTGACAATCCAAACCGAATGATTCCGTCTAAAGTAAGGACAGGTCTTGGTATCTTGCTATTGTCTCCGAAGTTCGGTCCTGATAAGATGGGCCACAATGTATAAGTCCCAAGTTTGTGAACATGGGATTTGTAAAGCCGTTCAGACCATTTAGACGTTGCAAACGGACGAAACCGACAGATGAAATGCTTTTCTTTCATTATGAGACGCGATAAATAGTTATTTTAGACATACTTATACATATTAGGTGTATTTAGTTGTACGTGTATTTAGTGTATTTAGGTGTATTTAGTTTGACCAGAAATTCGTGCAATTGAAATAAATAATATTTTTATTTAGCTCAAGCTACATTTTGTTGTAGTTTTATTTACTATTTATACTATTAGTCTCGGGTTCGATTCCCGGGTCGAATCAAATATTTGTGTGATCCGCAAATGTTTGTTCGGAGTTTGGGTGTCTTCTATGTATATTATGTATGTATTTAGAAATATATAAGTATGTTTATCAGTTGTCTAGATCCCATAACACAAGCTTATAGCTTAGTTTGGGCTAGATGACGTTTGTGAGAATGTCTATAAAAAAAAAATATTATACTATTCTGATTCCGTGTCAACTCTATTAAATATAATAATTTCTGCACCTAAGTCTTAAAAGTCATACATAAGTACATAAACTAACGTGAAAGGTGTTTACGACAAATAAAATTGTTTGTCACTTTAAGAATATTAAAAAAATAATTGGATTTGTTGGTATATTAACCCAAATTATTTGGATAAACTCGTAAAATATCGGTAAATTATGAAAAAAAGTTGTAATTTCCTAGATTACTTACTCATAAAATCTCGACAAGTTGTAAAACTTATATAGTATATTATAAGTATTCTCATCGAATGGCACCCCGGGGTGTCCATTAACACCAGTGTAACATTTATCGCGGTATCAGTGTTAACATATTATGTGCTTATAATAAATGAACTACCGGCAGATAACGGGTTAATACGTGGTTCGAGAAAACAACACTTTGGGGTTTGTAAACTTTGTAGTTCTTAAAAAAAAAACAATTTATTGATTTATCGATAGCGACAGCGTGTGTGATTTATATTTTTAGTATTCTTTATATTTTGTAGGATCTGTATTTTTTCATAAAAAAAAACTAACAACTTTAATTTTTCACTTACCTACTTTTAAAATACAAGCTTTTATTTCATGAATACATACAAAAGTAAAAATCTAGGTGCCTTTCTATTTAAACATCGAAATAATTTCCAAAAAATGAGGAGTTTTAATTTATGTTTGTGAACTCTTTATCTTTGTTCTAGGTGAAGCGATTTTTAATATTTTTTTTTACTTTAAAACTATTCCTTTCCGAGTGGTCCTACAATTATTTGGTCCCATGTCAATGTTGTATTTTATTGTAAGTAGATACAAAGATTTTTTATCTCGATCTCTAATTCCTATCGGGATCAAAAAAGGAAAAACTATTCAAGATAAGTAACTTTTTTTTTAAACCTACATAATAGTTCAGTAAACTATTCTAACCCTAAGGCCAAGCAAGTTGCACAACAAGCATTGTTTGTAGAGGTCGAGGTTCGGTGCTTGGGTGACCCATAATTGATTTGTTCGCGTTTAAACCACAGTTTAGCGTCATTACACTGGTTATAATGAAATGATAGTTGGGTTTATCTCGGTGATTAGTCCCGTGGACGATGTGAGGGTTAGGTTATGAATACTACAGCTTATAATCACGCCTGTATCTCTGAGGGGGTAGGCAAAAGTATATTAAATACTCATATTTTCCAATAATCTGTGGCCAGGGATTTTTTTCAAGTGTGTTTCAAGGGGCGCTTGGCAATGGACGTAAGGGAATCAAATAACAAAAAACACCTAATATATAATAACAAATAAATATCCAATAGAAAAAAAAACAAATTCTATCTTTAAGAAATATTTTTATTAATTAATCAATGTTCATCATCGACATCATTTTCTTATGTTTTTCGCATAAACTAAAATTTCCATAAATCGTTTTGCAAAACTTTATTCCTACCTGACCATTGTAACCACGTCAGCATTAAAGGGTTAACCACCATTAGCCACAAACAAGAATAGCCACAAATCAGTAAGATATTCAATCTCAGTACAATAACATTAGAATATCAGCTAACCGTTAAACTAAAGGGAATTTCGACGACATGCTGCTGGATAAGGAACTTTTAGAATTAGATTTGCAACTAGATGTGGCAATATCTCCACTAAATTCATACAATTTCTAGTCAAGCTGATGTCGCGTGAAATGGTTGTTTTTAATTCCTATATTCTACGGTTATTAATTCTCTATTAATAAATAAATAATATTAGGAAAATTTACACAACGCCATCTAATCTCAAACTAAGCAGAGCTATATAAACTAATACATATTTTACATAGGAAACATCCAGACTTCGGTACAAACGTCTTCACACAAAGTTTGACCCGACCGGGAATCGAACATGAGACTCTGGCGTCGAAAGCGGGTGCACTACCGACCACGCCACCGAAGCAGTATTGAATATTAGTTGTACCGGCGAACTCCTGAAATTTCCTGAGTTTTCACTAGTATGTTAAGACCTCAATCAGCTTCATTGATCCTACCGTTCTCGAGTTTTAGCGAGACAAACAATGAGCCATCCATTTTTATTGATAAGAAGAACAAGACGATATTGCCCGGTAATGACAATAGGCGGCTAGTCATCTATTACGGGAATTACAAAGCTACTGGTATAATGTGGGTGTGTAATCTACCTCTGCCTACCCTATTAAGGATTCACGCGTTATTATTTATTAAGCGAGCAACGCATCATTTTAAGACCATACTAGACAATTTTGACCTCGTCTATATGTTCCGGAATTGCGGCCATACTTTTTATTGGCTCTTCACGAAAAGCAGAGGTATTCCTTGATTTTAAAAACTGATCTGTCACCCAAAATTAGTTTTGAATACATGTACTTGGTAAAACTATTAAACTATTACTCATCCAGTAGCTTAACTCTTCACTAACGATCCGTAAGGGCTCGGAAGGGATAGGTGAGGGAACAAATTAAGGGCTCTAATGGTTATCGGCCCATCTCCGTTAGGCCACGTTTAAACTGCCCTTACAACACTCGATGAATTTTAATGTTTGCTATTCAGATACAAATGTGTACAAGATTGTTATATGTGTGTATAAAGGATAAATCGGTGTTTAAAGATGGTTTTGTGTATAAGATTACGATATGGATGATTGTGTGTTAATGTTGTGCTCCTCCGATCCTTTAAAGTTAGGGATTGAAGCGGGAAAACGTTTTTCAATCTCAATTTATCTACAGTTTATTCGATTAGGTATTAGTAAATCATGGTAGGAAATAAACCTTACCATGTTTCACTAGTACCTAACCTTCCATTACTAGGTTCTGGTAGTTTTGTTTGCTTTTTATTTTTATTTATTTATGGACACACAAGAAGGAAGAGCGAGATAAGAACAGTAGGATAGAGTTTTAGTACAAAGGTACCACATATTTCTAAGAAATCTCTTCCAGTGGGCTATTGTACATATACCAGGCATACATAGAATTGTTTGCGATTGGAAACGTTTTTGTGACGTAGAGTTTTCTGCGAATTAGACATTTTGTGCCTAAAATGTGATAATTCTGATTTTGAAAGTAAAATTGTGACCGTTATTTTGTTAAATAAGGCAATAGGTATATCTATGTTATGAATGATATTTAAAAAGGCAAGGCTAGAATTGTAAATTAAAAGTGCTTGTTGATTCCATTTCGGTTTATTATGACAGAAATGGAAGTAAAGCCATATATTACACACGTATTGTTGTAAAACTAAATATTTAAAAAAATAAAGAATTAGTAGACTATATAATGAACGTAAGTACTTACCTTAAATATATAGCTAGGTATATTTTAGAATATGCAAACTAGACTGTGTATAAAAATCTTACTTGAAAACTTTTTTCTGTATAATTGTTAGATTGAATTCTATTACATCTATTATGGACAGGCTAAGGTCTTTGACCATGCCGCCTCTTAATCATTCAAAGACCAAATAGGTTTGACATCTATTTTTTATAGAACACGGCGACGAATGTCTGCTTCGGATTGAGTCTTTGAACTTCTTACCTAAATAAGCTATAAATAACAGACACCCATAATTAATTTATGTTGTTTTCTGCAAAATTTAAGACGTACATTCATTTTCCAAAGTCTAAAGTCTCGTGTGCGGTAATTATTCAAATTAAATCCTTATCAGGTCAGAACAGTTTTCCACCATCCCCCTGTATATAGCAAACCTTTTATCTCTATAATAGCTATTATCTGCTACGTTGTAAGGTTGAAATTTAAATGGTAGTAACGTGATTTTTGTTTCTCAGTTTTCTCGTTTATCAGTGACGCTTTTGATATTTTAATTTACAGTTTTGTTTTAATTAATCTTTGTTTTGCTAGTGTTATGAGTTTATTATGGGTATTTCTGTTTGTTTTCCTTCCAATCATAAACAGTTCTCTACAAACTGTGCAATAAAGAAAGATACAAGTCGCGAGGCGTAAGCTGAGCTTTGCATTTGTGTGATTGACCACGAAAAGTAGAGTAAAAACTCTTTTTGTAGCTGTGTGTACAACACATGTGTGTGTAAAAGACGTTACACTGTACTCACGCAAATGCAAAGCTCCTCGCGACCTTTACCTTAGTAATACCACAGAATAGGGAATAGTACTTACATACAGAACTTGCCTCCGACGTTAATTAAAGCACATTCTTTTGTTTACAGAGAACATAATTCGAACGTTAGGGTTGTCAGGAAAGTGTCAGCATAATTTGACCAATAGTTATGACGTTAATGCCTCAATATCAACTCTATGGTCAATGCTGTATCATAAACAAGAGACAACCCTTACTGACTTACAACTGCAAGTTGTCGCTGACGTCACGTATTTTTTGCGATTGTTAGGCGAGTGACATAGGCCTGGTAATACCTTGATTCTAACTTAGTGCATTGAGTACGCCCACAGAAGGGTGCCCAGGGCACCGGAGGAATTTTCACTCCTAACTCAGTTTTTTGTACCAAATGTCAGAGCTCTGGAGTTTCACTTCCTTGTCCTTAGGCTCTATCCTTCCAAGTTCATGCTTCTAGTATTTCAAAAGTCACGATATAACCATATAAAATTAGATGGTCCATTTACGAGTAGAATAAAAGACTTGTCATCAAAAATATCGTTCGATGTTCGGCATTTAAAATTACAAAAATGTTTAGTACAATAACATTATCTATAGATCAATCCATAGTGTACAGGTTTGTGGTACAAGTTGAAATAAAGATGGCGGTTTATTTCTTGTCGCGGTTTTTTAATAGATACTCCTTGGCCATAGATGTTTTAATTTTTCAGTTTGAATAACGAACGATTTGAATTGAGTTCACTTGTTAAATCGTTCGCTTTTCAAACTGTAAAGTTTTCTAATAGAACCACAGAATAGGGTATAGTACTGGTAAGACCTAAAGTCGATTAAGTCGTTAAACATCAGAAATTTTCTGTTGTTCTTCGGTAAATTGACATTAACGTCTGATATTTTTTTAATATAAAGCCCAGAATCCCCACAGAAATTACCTAAATTCTAACTTAGTATAACGACTCAGAATTTTAATACATACGATATCAATCGTATGCACTAAAATTCTGAATAACGACTTAGAATTTTAATACATACGATATCAATCGTATGCACTAAAATTCTGAGTCGTTTGAAATTAATTTCCAATTTTGAAAGTACATAAGTATATTTTTGAGCAAATTTCCATGATCTTTTTCTTCAATGTCGCAAATTAAAAATCTGCGACATTGACATTACTAAAAACGTCTATTGTTGAAACGTTTTTAGTAAGTATAAAGATAAGATTTTTTTTTTAATTGTAAAAATCCTGGTATTTAATAATGATCTTGTACCACATAGCGGCGCGTCCCTACGTCTGTCAGTTTCTCGTTGACAGGTGTTAAATCGTAGTGAGACGAGCGCGGGCCGGCGCGGCGCGTACGCATGCTAGTGTAATTAGTGGTCGAGTCATGGCTATTAAGTAATACCTGTTTGTTCCAACTGTAGCACGACGGGGTTCTATGGTTCAGAGAGAGTGGATTAACACGTTGATCGTTAAGAGTTGTGTTTATCGATATTATCGTGTATATCGATATGTCACAGGTATTTTATTATCGATATGTATCTTAAATTGACAATTAATTTGTTTGGCTTTTATTAGGTTACCTTCTAGGTTATTCCCGAAATATAAAAAAAAAATTAACATCGAAAAGTTTCCGCCTCGATTTCTACAGTTCATTCCCGATTGAACTCTATCCAGGGTGGTTCCTGTACTCGCTTCCTATGGAGTTTGTTAATTTCAATTCGTTTTTTAATCCATGGGAACGGGAATTAACAAGGGAATGAGTTACATATAGAATCTGATCGTTATAGGTATCTACACCTGTTAAATACCTTTTTCAAGTAGCCACAGATCAAAAATGGTACACCATCGTATGTAAATGAAATAAATTAATCAATTTTTCGTTTAATTTATCACTGTCTCCTAATATGCTTTTTAGTGTGATTACCCAGATACCCAGAACACTGGCTTTCAGTTGTTGACACTAGTGACTGATGTTATGGTCAGACAAGCCCTTAGGGATCATATCAAAGGGTTCCATATTTTTATTTTCTGTTTCTGAAAATGGCTTAGGTATGGTATCATATCAACATTGCGACGGTATACCTATTGTATAGATAGTGACTTTGTGAATGGACTGTATGACTAGGTAGGTAGGCATATCGATACATTTTCGTACAAACACATTGGAATTTAACCATGAATTTCCAATTTCCAATAAAATAACTTTAAAACAAAAGGCGTGACCTAATAATGAATAATCATGGAACCACGCACGTTGTACGCCCAATAATTCTATCTCACAATCTACAACATAACCAATTTAAATAGTCATCAACGAACAAACAATACAATACACTTGGCAATACAACATAACATAGCAGGTTAATCTAAGTTCACACGTGAACTTAAGGTGAGAGCGATCCACCAGCGGCAAGGCCGAGAAAACCTATCAATTCGAAACGAAACTTCATTACAAGTAATAAGGTCAACATTCCCACGATCAATGTCTAATATACAATTAAGAAAGTATCCAATATGGTATACATGTGATATTCAAAATGAATTCTTGTACTCAAGTTATAAGGTTTAGTTTAGTTAATTGTGTAGGTGTTGCGAACCGGTTGGCGCGGTCGCGAACTTTTACCTATAAATTTGTGTCGGCTAGCCCGGCCGGCATGCGGAGACTGGCGTACTTCGTGTCTAGAAGCTCTCGAATGCTTGGTGCCTTATGTTATAGGAACTTGGAGGAAATACCTTTATTAGATAACGTAAAGTTTAACATAATAAACCTTTATCTTTATCTCAGAGCCCATTTGTGTCCAACAATGGGCAGAGCCCCATTACCAGAGAGACTCGAGAATATTAAAAATGAAACTTGGCCTTCTGAGACACTTTGAGACAAGTTTAGCAGTAGGTACTCTATTCACCATAAGTCTGCGCTCATCACACTCATATTTTGGTATATTTTCGACTCTTTCAAAAAACCAGGCATCAGGTTCAATATCATCATATTACGAGTATCATATTGATTTAAGAGAGTTTTGTTAATTTAAGTATCACTTTTGTACACGATTGTATTTTTACTTTTTCAAATTAAGGTTCAAAGGATAATAATGTTTGTAAAAGGGTCTATCGATACTAAAATAAATTTTTGGAGGTCCAAACAGTAAAAAGAGGTCGAAGCGATCATATCTGCAGATGAGATCTATAGGAGGTCCTACAAGTACGTCACTAAATTATCGTGTCTGTCATAAATAATTACACTCTATATTAGATACCCTAATGTATATACACAGACGTTGTGTCGAAAGACCGTTAATCTACACTACATCTATTGGGTATTTTTCGTAAATAACAGTCGCTGGGGAAATATCCGTTAGAACTGCCCCATTTGTATGGGATTAGGCATCTGTAGTATGCCTATTCTTTTATCTGTACCATTACCTACCTTTTTATGTTAGTTGGGTAAAACGAAATCCGCTCTCCGCTCTAACTCCTTCATTCTTTAGACTTAATACATTTCACAACGAGCCAATTAAGGAGCATCATTAGAACGAACGAAGCACAAGCTAAATGTTAACAACGTATTTAATACTAGCTAATACCCGCGGATTCGCTCGTTCCCAATAAAACGATACACCTATATCTCTTACGGGGGGTAGACAGAAGTACATTAAACAACAACCTTTTTAAAATATTTGTTGGTTCCACGTAATAGGCAAGCGTTTTGCCGTTACTGGGGACCCTATACAATAGAATATCAATAACCATTCTGTAATTCAAACCTAAATTCTAACAGTCGCACAGTTGACAGCCTCGGTGGCACTGTGGTATGAGTATGCGAATGCCTGAGGTCCCAGGTTCGATTCCGGGTCGAATCAAATTATTTGTGTAATCCACAAATGTTTGTTTCGGAGTTTGGGTGTTTTCTATGTATATTATAAATATATAAGTATGTTTATCAGTTATTTACATAGATACCATAACACAAACTTATATACGTATTAGCTTAATTTGGGCTAGATAATATTGTGTGAGAATGTCCAAAAAATATTTATTTTATTATTAAACAATATTTAGTCAGGACCGATGTTACATAAATATCATACCTACCTGCAGTCCAGGCATTGTAAAATTAAATATTGGATGGAAACAGGCGTTACTTGGCGAAAATCCATGACAAAGCAATGGTAAGTAAAATATTTGAAAAAAAAATGTTTTAAACTTTTTTTAAATTTGTACTAGCATTGTTTTCCGTAGAATTAAATTAAATTAAAAATTTTAAAATCAATTCTGTACTTTTTACGTGAAATAATAAAATACATTTTCATTAATTAAGTTACTTTTTAGGGGACATCAACATTTCCGTAAAAAGGTAACAGATTCGCCCCCTTTTACTTGGGACCAACAGTAACTTGCAAAATATGGGTATCATGTACCTCTATGTACCTCTTCGGGGATATAAAGTGATGTTATGTTGTTTGACGTTGATATACAAACTTATCAATTAGTTTGAAGTCTTACTAAGCTACTCACTTCTACATTTGAAAAAAGAAAACGTACCATAAACATGTCTTCCCAATTTTTTAATACAATTTGCTAAAGAGCCTTTTAGCACTGTGACAAGCAGTGTGAAAGTATTTGGGACTAAGAGCCTAATACTTTATGCACCCTTACGGCTTTTTAGTACGTGTGGCGCCATTTTGGTTTGTATAAATGTTCAATGTTCGTGATATTTATTGCTAAGTATTTAGCTAAGACATTGTCAGAAAAAGCTGTTATTTTTATAAATAAAGACATGATAAGAAGTTGTGACGAAAATCTTGTAGTGTAAGTATTTTTTTACAATAAAGAGGTGGAGGATTTTTTACAACAAAATTGACATATTAATGTCAACAATAACAAGTTTTTCTTTTTTGTGCCATGTTTGGCCCCACGACTTTAATGTAGCTGGACAAAACTTAGCTGCTAGCTACCTAATGGGCGTTTTCACATTGCACGATATCGTGGCGACATCGTCACGGTATAATTTACATTCTACCTTAAAGTTACTGCTGCTACTTACGATATCGTCACGATATAGTGGGTCGTTATCGTGACATGTGAAAACGCTCAATATTAAAAAATATATATTATGATACCTAGCCGACGTATAACCTATCGTTTAATATTGTTAATTAAGTACTTTTCAAGTTTAGAAGCTTACAGTTTAAACCATTATTTTCTTTTAACTTATTATTTAAACCAAAACCTGATTTAAATATTTGACTGTATGTTAAGATTAAATTACACATTTAAATAAAACTGTAATTTGTATAATTAATTTATTAAAAAGTGATAATAATAAACTTATCAGTTTTATATTAATATCGAATTGGAGATTAATTTGGCATATCGAATTAAGTTTTTCTTAGTTAATAAACTTAGATTGACAAGCGAAGACATAATTTGTTATAATGCCAATGGACATAAATATTATATTTTATAATATTTAACACGTTCGTTAGAAATCGATCGCAAGTAACTATCTTATAATGTTATTCAGGTTTGGAAACATTATTTATAGTTTAGTGAAGTCGTCGAATCGCTATAAATTTACATTCATAATTAAATTTATTTTTTCTAATTATTTTTTGTTATATTTTTTTTTAAATAACACATTTAAATGACTTATTAGTAGGATCGATAAACTGTCAAATATGTCAGAAGTAGAATTTACTAAGATAATATGACAGTTTTTTATTTAAAAATGACATAGAAATAGACAAATAACTATGTAATTTTTCCGCACATTTATTCAAATGCAGTTACAATTTCAATTCTTTAATATACTCGTATTATGGGTTTCAACTACCAACATATACAATGCAAAACGACGTCTGACTTTGTGTAGAAATAATTATTTGATTTCAAATTCAATCTAATAAAATACCCTAATTAAATCTAATTTTATCATTTAATCGTAATGATAAAATAAGTACATACCTAAGTTAAGAAGCTTTTAAATAACATGCATAATTCTCGCGAATTTAAATTAAAAAAAAATGAAAATCTATAAAAATTGACATAATAGGCATCACGACTGAATACTGTCGTCAGACTTCCTTTATATAAAAGAAATCTTTTAATGGCGGCCGCGTACGCTACCGTCCATCGTGCAATGTTATTGACGGCGGCGGCCATTGATTTATTTCCAAACAACCCCTAGAATGAATAAAGAACTAAAACCCCCAAGCAACCATTTGTCTCCATCCTTTATGGTAAATGCGTGATTTAAGAGCTTTTATTTACTTTTAAACCTTCATAAATATGCACCTTAGATGTTCAAGAAACAATGACTATTTTTTCTTTTGGGTTAATTTTTTTTTATTATTTTTATAATCTATTAGTGGTCGCCCGCGCCTTCGCCCGCGTGGTAATTGGGATTTTTTCCCGTTCACGTCGCGCCGCGTCGCTTTATTATCATCATATTTTGAACAATTCACACAATATCTTTATAAATTGTAGCCTATGTGTTATTCTGATGTATAAGCTATATTATTGTAAAGTTTCATTAAAATCCATTCCGTAGTTTTTACGTGAAAGAGTAACAAACATCCATCCATACATACTCACAAACTTTCGCGTTTATAACATTAGTAGGATTACTACGTGTTGCGTGCTGAAAGCCGAAAAAAAATTGGATTTTTTTGATTTGTATCGCTAATGTTTTATTGTTTTATTCATATGAATCTATCAAAACAGATATTATTATTAATTAATAACATAAAAGAAATTGTGCAAAGCTGTTCATAAAATGTTAGAAACGTAAAAATTGCATTAAACCCTGCAAAACCAAATATTTTATGAAAATAAAAAATGATAAATAACTTTCCCAAACCAATAATATATCATAAAGAACATTTTAAAACTGCAATACCGAAAAACATTAATAACTAAGTGAAAATATTATGTCCCCTCACTACGTCGGCATCCCCCTAAACTACATTCCGAAAAACAAGAGGAAACTATTTTTGTCCAACAAAAAAATATTTCCTGGAAAAGATTTATTGGCCACCTTACTCACAGCATAGGCCCTTCGTATAAAACGCGTGAAATGAAGTGTTTCCCTCCCCTCTTCGAGTTTCCCGCGCTTTTTTCTTGGCCACAGATCTTTTATTGCTCAATTAATCCAATAAATTTATCCTGACGCTGAGTTTTGACTCGTGTAAAAGATATTAAATTTTTTATTTAAACGAGCGTTCGATGTTCAAACACATAATGTCAATCAAGCTGTTCCTTTTTCAAATTAATTCTATACGTCATCTGTATGTATTTTAGTTGTTATTGTTAATTTGGCAGATTACATAGACAATAAAATGTTTTTTTTGTTGAGAACATAAATAGATAAACTGTTCTGACATTGCTATACATTGTATTCCCCTCGATATAAACTAATGGTATATTACTGTTATCAGAATTTCAAATTACTTACGGTCAGTCAATAAAAAGGCCCACAAATGGACATTCGCATCACGTACGGGATCACTTGTCGCTGTATCCATTGCTGAAATTGATATACTCAACACAAAATACACTACGACTGACCCTCCACCGTAAATTTTCATATATAAGGTACATTTTTATAGGAAGTAGGTCTAAATATAGATCCATGTCCAAATAACGTGACCTCTAGTCGTAGTTCAATACTGCATTTATCAGTAACTGAAGTAGTGAAAAGGTCTTATTGATTTGACGATATCAGACTTGACTGGGCACTTTCTTAGTAAGTGGGATGGCCTGGTACAAATTGTTTGAAAAATATTATTAATTTATAGCAAGTAAATGTCAATGTCGATCAAATAACAATATTATGGACGGTCCAGTAAGTTACAAAGTTGCTTCCGTGTATGTAGGCTTAGATCTTTAAAACTACGCAACGGGTTTGGATGTGGTTTTCACCAATGTATAGAGTGGTTTTCGAGGAAGGTTTTTGTGTATATAGGTAATTTGCCAAATGGGTAAAGTCACGGACGTCCGCTAGTTATAATATTTATAAGTTAAGATATTTGTATAACTAACCCGTTAGCTGCCAACAAAATTCAATGTCAATATTAACAGATTTCGCCTAAAGAAAAACATTTCAAACACGATGTAGGCTGCTCCGGGGGGCGTCTCCTAGTGATATACGGACCGACACCACAACCATTTAATTAATTAAAATATCTATATGTATGTCACATATTTATATTACGAGTACAAATGACAAGAATATTAACATCTTCTATTTGAAACTTTCCAAAATTTATATATTCAAGTAATATAAAACTATTATTTTATTATAATTATGATGTAGTACCTACGAGTACTTACACTACACAGGCTGGATGACCGCGTCTGTGATTGTGTGCAATAGTTTACGAGATATTCATTGGTTTATGAAACAAAGCATAAATCAATGATTAGCGAATCATAAAAAAAAAATATTTCATTTATTGATAATTTACAAGAATGTAGTTACAAATATGGAAGTTGTTTTTTTAAAAATTATGTTCCATTTAAATTCCACCATTATACAATGGTATGTAAATATAGCATGCATATAAAATTATTAATTCATTTTATAACCCTTACATTAGCAGCACAAATACATAAATAATAATGTCAAGAATTGGGCCTAAAAAAAAACTTAGCTTTGAGCTTAGCTTACCTTTAAAAAGAAGTATTACAATGAAGATGTTTTTTTGTATGTATGGACAAGCTAATATCAGAAGTTATTAAACGTACGGTACGATAAGGCCAGCTTGGTGCAACTGACGTCATCAAAATAGCTTAATTTAATCCTAAAGCAGCTTATATTAGTAGAATTGATAAAGGTTCTCTCTGACGAACTCGCAGAACCCTAATAACCACACTTCACTTTGAATGAATACAAATTTACTAATTATAGGTCAAAAACATGAAATCACAGATAATATTTATGAAATGACTAATAAATTAAGACGCCAAATCCAATATTGCTAAGAGATAGAAAATATATTTAGAAAAGATTTAAGTACTTACTTGTATTTTTTTTGGATGCTGAAATTTTTTTCCTGCTACTTACGATATCGTCACGATATTATAGACGATATCGTGTGTCGTTATCGTGCAATGTGAAAACGCCCATTTCCTAATTCAATGTTCGTTTATACTCATAACTAATAATCTAATTGGGACTTATCGAAGTAATAGTAATAAAATTAAGGTACAATAAGGATTTTTACCCGACGTTTTCATTGGATTGTATTATTCATTCATTAATATTATTTGAATAAGTTTAAATAATTTAAAATTATTCGAATAATAAATTACTGAGTAAAATGAATGTGTATGTGTGTGTTGCATGGCTTTATCTTTACTTTAAAAAAAGTAGGTACCTACATTTTAGATCATACACCTCTTTTCACTTGATTTTGTTTTTATTGTTTTCATGGTTTTTTTCTTTGATTCATACTGAAAAGAAAATTAAATTAAAAAAATACTCTGATACTCTATGGTTGTATCGTAATAAAACTTTAAACTTTATAAATAAAATGTAGAGCTGTCAGATGCTTGTTCGATATTCAAAACTCACCTTATATTGGTTTTCTGTTTTTGAAATATTTTCAACATCCAATTAGGTATGTACCGTCTTTACACAGGCAATTTTTAGAGCAATATTGCTTGGGAACACGAATAGAAAGTACATAATATCGCAATTATTCGAGGATTTTGATAAATATTGGTGGTAACATAATATAACATAACATAGCATCACGCCTTTTTCCCCGAAGGGGTAGGCAGAGGTGTGCAAACACACCCACATCTCGCCAGCTATGTTAGGTCCCATGTAATAGGGGGCGAGCCTATTGCCATTTACCGGGCACAAGTTCCAGACTCTGGGATAATTATCTGGTTAAATTCTAAAGAGAATTATACATTATCCACCAGACCCGGGAATCGAACCCGAGACCTCGAGCGTGGCAGTCCGTACATAGTACCATTGTGCCACCGAGGTAGTCTAGTAATATTGGTGGTACTAAGTGCAAATTGAGGGAGTGGTAGCAGGGCTACGTCACTCGCCTAACAATCGCAAAAAATACGTGACGTCAGCGACAACTTGAAGTTGTAAGTCAGTAAAGATTGTCTCTTGTTTGTGACAAATCATTGACCATAGAGTTGATATTGAGGCATTGACGTCATAATTATTGGTCAAATTATGCTGGCACTTTCCTGACAACCCTAACGTTCGAATGATGTTCTCTGTAAACAGAAGAATGTGCTTTAATTAACGTCGGAGGCAAGTTCTGTATGTAAGTACTATTCTCTATTCTGTGATGGTAGCGCTAAATGAAGGTAAATTGCTCCACATTGATCTAGGTATTAGTGTTGTCGAGCAATATTGGCCCACTGATTTCCTGTGTAATCCCAGTAGATCTAGGATAGGATCCCGCTTGTACCAAATATTTCGGTTTGTTTTTTTTTTTCTGGCATGCCAGTGGTGAAGGTTACTCTCGGTGTCGGTCCTAATTCATTATAACATGACTAACCACACATTTTCTGTCCTGAGCACATTTTCACCTAAAGTAACCAGATCACTATTAGTACTGCATTATAACGAAGTATTGGAGATGGAGCTTTGGCCATTTGGATCACCGCATATATTGTAAGTATTCATTGATTTCTTTTTTTTATGTAGAACTAGGGTTGACCTGAGCTTTTTATTAAAAGAGATACATATTTTGTAAAGGCATAGACTCATTTTGACAGCTAACTTTTTTAAATACATTCTACATGTTTACTCAATAATATTCAGCTAAGGATACTAACAAAATAACTATTAATTATTGATTACTAAGTTTTTAAACAGTTGCTTGTTGTAATTTCCTAGTATAGAGCTTAACACTAATTATAACATATTCACAAACACATCAAAATCACCGCTAAAATGCTATCATGTTGAACTAACCCTGTTTCACCGTAGCGGGTCGAAAAGACCCCGGTAGGGAGACCGCTAATAAGTGAAACAGAGATTTATGAGTGCACAGATATGCAAATAGAAATTTGCGGTCCCTCGTCGATAAAAAGACGCCGGGCCCCGTGGGGCAATGTTTGTCCAAATGTCGAGGGCTGACGGCCTTCTAATTATTTTGAATCGTAGCTATATCTACGATGTGTGTGTACTTAAATGAATTTTAATATTTTACGGATTTATTTTCGAGATTATTTTATTTTTCCTACATAATAACAAGTAGGTTAGGGCATCTTGTTAACGTAAGGTTTATATTAAACAGAAACTTGAACTACGTTCAATAAGTCCACAATCTGCATGCAACTAAGGTTGACTCATCCTCGAAAAGTCGTATTCGTACTCTTCATCTTCTTCTTTTTTTAAAAACGTGTCTTCTTAGATGTTCATCGATGATTTCGCCAATGTCCAGGTAATGCTTGATATTTCCCGCACAGAAGAACTAATTACTTAACCAGTTCACTGTGTGGGACAAAGAAACGTTGTTCGGTATGAGTGAGGGTCTGGGAACCCGATTTTTGCGGAGCGCCGGAGGTAACCTAAAAAGTCACCAGCCACGCGCTCAGCAAAAATCGAACTCCGTATTCGTACTCGAATAGGCTCATTTAATTGTCACGTAGGGCCTTAAGTACCCCCCACATTTGCATAATTTTTTATTACTTTAGAAAGTAATAATTAAATTAGATATTAACTTAGCACAATTACTTTTATAAAACTCAATAAATATTATTACAACTCTTCCAAAACAAGTTAAATAGATACCTCACATAATAAAATAATTTACTTTAAAATATCAGGCAAATGCGTTACTTTTAAACAGCCTCTTATCGACTCAGAGATATTGGAATTTTACGTTTTAATGGGTTTTATCAAGAACAGCCCTATCTGGCTGAGGCTTAACATGTTATACGTAAAACTTGTTAAGCCTAGATTCAGTTATCTCGCGCCACGCACTTTGTAAGGGAATAGCTAATTATTCACAGTTTCGCATCGCTAAGGTGACGGTTTAACAAGATTATAATATTGTTTCGTTCCTTGTTTGTAATCTTATTTGAGACATTATTAGATGTTCTGATTGGTGTTAAATCTTCAATAATAAGTTTTAATGGATTAATAATGTTGATGACTTGATTTGATGTATCCAATTCTTTTAAAAATTCACATTCTGCAACAGCGACAAGGCTTTTTAGGTCTCTGTTTTAAAATAAAAATATTGGTTAGTTGTCAATAGTTTTGTATAATTCAAAGGATAAAATATTTCGAACTTAAATATTTGACAAATAAATAAGTATATTAGTAGTATAACTGAATATAAAATTGAAGTGCAATCGTACAAAATGCAAATAGATGGTATCAAAGCAAGACCCGGTAAAGTAAACACCGAGAGTGCGGTAGGACCAAACATGTCCTTTGCGAGTTTGTGTGCTCATTAGTGGCATCGAATGGAGCATCGTCTGTCAACTGTCGCCGGTAGATGTCACTACCATGTATGAATAGTTGATTGATATGTGAAATGATATGTTGGTTGTAGGAATTATGGTTATTATGTCTTACAGGTTTCAGGTCGGTTGAGGTTTAATATATTTAACTAGTATCTAAACGGAACTTAAATTTGATTATATTAAATGTATACACTACGTCAACATAACACTAAGCATGCGTCCATTAACACTTACTCAGTTTTTTATTAAGGCGAAGACACTTTGTTCATGTGTTCTTTGTACGCAGCACTTATCACTTATTTATTTGTCACTAAAAACACTACACTAACTTGAACGGTTTCGTTCGTTTCAATCTTCTTACTATATTTTTATTGTTTACATAGTAAATTAGGTCAAATATATTTACTTATTAGTCAATTTGGCTAGATTGTAATCTAAATAAAGTACTGCAGTACTTAATTAGTAAAAAAAAATATATTAAAGGCGCTACCTTATTGCTTAGTGACTACAGTTAGTGTAATCCAATCGAGTGTCAGGGATTAATAAGCTATAGTAGACTACCTATAGGTACCGGTTATAATACCGATCTTAAGTCCAGAGTGAAAATCGAGAGTTATAAATTCATAAAATACCTTAACATTTGCCGTTTGAAGAATTGAAATAAATTAAAGCATCTTACTTCTTATCAAGTATAATTATTGCGATAAAATTTGATAGAGAGAAAAATAATTGCAGAGAAATGTATTTTGACATAGCAATTTTTTGTAATTTATAGAGGATATACAAATATATACATAAATATCTAGATTACATACGGGACACCCTCAACACAGACTGTTAATACTGACCGTCGACGACCTAACGAGCTGTGACCGCATGAATATGCAGGCGACAAGGACGAATTAATTAAATTTGTCTACACCTAGCCACAAGCAAAATTGTGAATATTTTTTGACAGCAAAAATCTTTTTGGGTGCAGTTGTTGATATTTTTTTTATTCTGACTGTATTTTTTAAATGGTTTTTAATTTGTTATTTTATAGTTGAGGCAAAAATTATAGTAATGGGCAGTATTCGAAGCTATGTTCTTACTTATCAAGAGGAATGCTTTGAACTACATTTGAGATTTTTGAAACTTAATAAATAAATTAGTTACGACTATAAGAAACAGATAATATTATTTAGTTTTTGCCATATTTATAAAAATATCAAGTTGATAAGCCATTCAAAAAATACAGTCCTTCAGAATAAAAAAAAAACATTTTTCAACGACTGCACCCATATAGATTCCAAAATCTTGAAAAAAAATTCCATGTTTAAGATTTTGGTCTGAAACATTGTTTTTTTTAGTCAAAATGGTGGCTAGATTTTGCAGTCGATAATATTTCTTAAAAAGAACCTTGATATAATTACTAAATAAATAGATACTAAGTAGTGCCTTTGATGTCATAAGACAAACTTTGTATAGTATTTTTGTGTACTATGAGAGTCGCCCACAATCGTCAGACGTCGCCACAGCTTACCATCAGGGGGGTGGCGTCAATTTGTCAACCTATTGAGGTTGACAAAAGGAGAGAAATCATTATAGTTTTTTTCTATATTGATAGAAAAAAACTATAATGATTTCTCTCCTTTTTTGAGTCGTGGTGACGACAGAGGTGTTAATTGTAAAGCTATCTTAAAATGGTTACTTTTAGAAAGTATTCTTTAACTACAATATTTTTATCGCTGTTATCTATATAATCATCGTAACCATAATGATAAAGTTTCCAAGCTTTCATAATGTGCACAAAATGATCATGCGTTATCGAGATAATGTTGTCATTACAAAAAAAATAAAAACCTTTATTTTAATATACCGTCATAAAAGTGAGGAATTTTATGTTATAACTATTATTTACTATCTCTCACAAAATAGTCAAAGATCATTTCATCGTATTTTGATTTCAAAATGTATGTCATAGTAATAAACAGCGAACGTAGGCGGTGCTCTTTGTCTGAACAAAAACGTAATAAAGCAAGCGCGGGCGCAATTCCAGTGGCGGCGCCGCAAGCGACATCTGTCGGTACTCGCAATTATGGCGGATTTATAAGTTAATCGCTCGTTTGACGCGTGAGATTAATACCTTGTGAAAATAATCACACAGTTTTTTGTTTCGTCCGTAATCATGAGTAAAATGGGAAGCTGTAATTTTTTTTTCACGCGGTCGTTTTGACACGTGCCCTGTTGTGTAGGGTTGGCTGATCACAGGTTATACAGTTTTTGTTGTGGTTATGAGTTACAATTTACCCTACAGAACAAATTCATCGTCATATTGAATTTTACACACTTAATAATAGTTATCAGAAATCTCGGGCTTTTGATATTTTCGTTGATTAGTGGTCAGAGAGCGAGCAGGGGTGTCAATTCGATATGTCGCAGCGGCTCATGTGACGTGTGTGTAGATACGATTATACGCACCCCTAGGGTGGCAGATAAAAAACTGCATACATGTGTAATAATCTCGTGGATAAATCTGTTTAAATTACTCTTAAATAAAATGGATTAAACGACATGATATTTGGGATATTATTCTAGAGGACAAAAAGTATTTTTTTTTTAATAAATATGTAAACTATAATAATATATACTAATATAGGTATGTACTGACTGTACATTTAATTATTATTCTGTATTAAATAAAATATTAATTCGTTCTAAATCTTTTAGAGTAATTAAGGTCAAACCGATTAAAGAATTTAGACACACAAACAAATCAAATCAAATTTATATTTAAACAAATCTTGATCTAGTCTAGTGGCATAATAATATCTATATAAAGTTTTAAGGTATGTATCTATGGGCCATAGAATAAGTTAATATAAGATCTGTAAATTTTCTCAAGTAGCCTGATAATAAATAAATAAATAATTTATAAAGTATTAAAACGTTAGAATTTACAATAAAAAAATATTCCCAAATGTATTATTGTAATTACAGTAATCTAAAATAATCATAGGACTTATCCTCTACATAACAATCATGTGTCAATCGGATCGAGAGCTAAAAGTCGCGGTTGTTCGATTGCGGTCCCGAGGGTCGCACCCCGCATTTTAGGGTTACAAGTTTGCGGCTTGTCACACTTTAACCATTCGGTTATCCTTCAGTTGTGTGGGGTTCGAGGAGTTGTTTGATCGAGTGTCAAATATCGAGATAGTGAACAGGTGGCTTTAATTTATTAGTAAATGAGATTGATACATTTTATTGTGTGTTTAATTTGGTAAATAGATTTTGAAAAAAGTACGTCAAAAATTTTTTGTAGACTGGTTAAACTTGTAATGGTAAGATTCTCTTATTTTTTTTTTATACAAATACGTCAAAAATTTACACAACAACCGACTTCAAATTACCGATATGGGACCATATAATTTTTGGAATGGGACCAAATAGTTTTCTTAATGGGACCAAATTGAAATGGGACCAAATAATTTTCGGAATGAGACCAAATTAAAATGGGACTAAATAATTTTCGGAATGGGACCAAATTGAAATGGGACCAAATAATTTTCGGAATGGGACCAAATTGAAATGGGACCAAATAATTTTCGGAATGGGACCAAATTGAAATGGGACCACTTGGGAAGTACCTATTATACTTTCGATTGTTGGCACTTTTTGGAACCTATTAGTAATACATGATGAAAACAAACTTGTACACTATTCCACAACTTTATTTTATTTATTTTCACCGAGCAAGTAAAATAACAACAACAGATCATGTATGGTAAGCAGTAGCTTTTAATACATCAAAATCGGTTCACTCAGTCCAAAGATATGAGGTAACAAACATAAAAACATACAGTCAAATTGAGAACCTCCGTCTTTTTTTAAAGTCGGTTGAAAATATCATAATTCTATATAAAAATGTCTTTTCAATTACATTTAATAATAATTATAATTTTTTGATTTGACTATAAGTAGGTATAATTAATTTAAACTAAGAATAGTATAATTCATTATCACACCCAAAATAAACAAACATTACAATAAACAAAAGGTAGGTACATACTATCTCCGCCGGGCGCAACTGGAAATTCCGCCGCGGGTAGAAAAAAATACTAGTATAGAGTATTTACTTACTTACTTACTGATCTACACCAAAATTATTAAGCAAACTCTCATTAAAAAGTTTCATCGTTGTAAATATCAAGTCGTGATTTCTGTCGTTCGCTCTTTTTACTTTTTAATTCGGTAACTGAACTCATGTAGTTGAAAAGTTTAGGCTACATACAATCGATTTGAAGGTTATTAAATCCTTTTTTTTATTTAAAAAAGGTTTGATTAAAGAACACAATTTTGAAAGATGTTATGTGACATCTTTCAAATGTGTGTTCTTAATTCAAACATTTCTCTTAAAATTCCTTTTCTTTTATTTAAAAAATGTTTGAATAGAGAACACACATTTGAAAGATGTGACATAATATTGGTGTCATACCAAGTTTTTACACGTTACTTTTTTTTTTTGATCCAAGGAGTAAAATCATGCTGCCAATTTATTAGTCAACCGAATATTTTTTTCTTCTTTTTCATAAGCTATTAATACATTCTTCTTGGGTACGGAGATGTCAAATAGATCTTATAGTACAATACCAAATAAAACAGGTATTAAAAAGCGTTAATGACCTAGAAATGTGTTATTTAATATTTTTTCAAAAGTTCCACCCACGTTTCATCCGTGTCACTTAAACATATCTAGATTAATATCTTTTTATTTAGTATATCATAACAATCTGGAGCCATTTTATTTATTTTACAACTTTATTACATATCATATTACTTACAAATATTGTATAGTGTCAATTAAAATAGTAGTTAGCTTCACGCTTCTGTTAAACATTAAAATATTATGATCACATAATATATTCATACGATCGTTAATTAAAAAAGAAAGATTTGGGTTATTGACAAACGAAATACGATATCATATGACACTAAATCACCATATAAACCCATAATTAGTACTAAAACCTAATGGTTTTGCCCACACACGGATTTATCTTAAGCGCATCTTCGGAGAATTGTACAATTAAACAAAAGGGACTCACGTGATCTGCGCAAGCGCGCACGATACCGCCATTAGCGCTGGTTCGTAGGCGTAATTAAAAGAGTTACAATACTGTACTGGCGAATTAAAAACAATTAAGTGGGAACCGAATTGAGCACAATGGTCCTTCCATGCACGACTTACAACGGACGTATGGCCGTAAGTATGCGAGGACATGGTACCGTCCATGTCTTGGTGTTGTCACCTGATATGCAACGCAGTGTACCACGCGGAGAACTACTTCCTTGAGAATTTTTGTTGTGGTTGTGTATTTTTTGCTGTGAAAAAAAAAACAAAGTTAAATCATGTTTTCTCAATGTTTTAATACTAAATTTAGTCTAAATATTTTATCAACCTATGGTGCTTTTAGAGTTAAATTAGAATAAAGTTTTAAAAAACTTTCAAATTTCGTTTTGAATGTTTAGTTTTTAATTTTCTGAATGTTGGTAACATTATAGAATGTTCCAATATGTAGAGTAAGCTCAAATTATTGAAAGAACGTGCATGTGCATGTTCCTTATTTAAAATACGTTTAGTTTTCTTATTTCTGAATGTTGGTAAGATTGAAGAAAACTGAAGAATGGTCCAATATAATGACGTCGTAAGTCAATATTTATCGATCCTATGCTATAATCTAATTTACTTAGGTATATCACTACAGCTCACGTATCGTCAAAATCAATCATACACATACAAAAACCCGACTGTGGTAATCGAGCCGTCAAATTGGGTTTTCAACGTTTAAGCTTATTCTGTAAAAGTGCTGAATCGCACTGACACCCCACGCCACGGGGCGAGGGTGTGATGTGCCTTGTCTTTTTCCTCTTTTTTCACGGTACTGCAATTCTATTACCGCCTCTTAATCTACGAACCCGCATTGCCCACTGACGTCATTATATTTAGTCACGCTTGACATTTTTATTAATTTTCAAAATTTGAACTCTGATTCGAATTTCGAATGGTATTTTATACTTTTTTTATTATTTAATTTAGTGAGTCTAATGAGGGTTGCCGCGGTGTTGAATTACTTTTTTTAGACTGATTTTTCTGAGGGAGCCTCGAGGCGTTCCATTGTTGGTGTCCCTTGGTTTAAATTACTACTTATCGGTGGTGTATCATTTTACAAACCGAATAGGTCTTTTATTGTTCAAATTGGCAGTCGCCGCACGCGTGTGTGGTTTTATCTATTTGATCATTGAGATAATATTTTTATGATTTTTTGTGATGTAAGCCATGTAAGCCTTCATCTAGTCTGTATTAGTTTATTAATAAATATACTGCATAGGTGATCCATCATGACCTTGAATACTTCAGTCAACTACTACTATGGTTCAGGCCAGGTTATAGGAGTTTTTATTGCTGTTATTACTACTTAGGTATTAAAATTTTTATTAGGTATTATTAAAACAACTAAATCAAAAAAACGTGTCAGAGTTTACTAGTAATGCTACAAAATGGATCTTAGATTTCTAATGTCTGACTGGAACACAACTATCTTCTAACGATAGACAGAGGTTCAAAAAAAGAACAAGAGCCCTTCAATGGTCTGGTGAAAAAATTGCACACTACATAGGTACCTACATGATGTAGTAGCGACGACAATGCTACTTTTTGTCGGTCGCATCGGCTCATGGCTTTTTGAACTGGAATTTTTTCACTCCATTCGGCCAGCGCTCGTGTAGCCGGGCTTTATTTCACCCCGTCAACAGCTAGGGTTGATAGACGTTTACGTTTTATTTTTTGCTATCATTAAAATTAGTAAAGCACCAGTTTGTCTAATATTTTGAGTTTCGTTATCTTCTAATTGTGCGTACAATTTTTTTTATAGAGTGTTAGAGTTTCTGTGACCTTTATCGACGTTTCCATTGCATATGTTTCTTTTCGAAAGCCTAGGTAAATCAATAGCATAAACATTCAAATGAAATCTAAGTTTAGAATTAGGGTGTTAATACTAATAACTTAATTTTAAAACCAAAGAGTATTTTTAATAAATAGGTAGTATTTTATTTTGTAGTATAAAAACTGGCAACCCTAACGTCAACATTAGTTTTCAACTCGGACAGCAGACGTCCTCCTGTTCCATGTACAGTCGCGTTCACCAAAACGCTAAGTGTTAGTGTCACAAATGAAACTGCACAAATATACCTTTGTAACGGAACGTTCTCTATTCAAATAATACCAGTTTTGTTTCATCAACATTTTCCCTTTGAAATTGTGATAGTAACTTGTTACTTGTTGTTTTAGAATTGAATATCATCGTCTAAAAAAAAAGTCTACAACTTTTTTCGAATTAAGACAAGAACAATAAATTTGTGTGCACACAATTCAAAGCATCATTAAGTTACAATTTATTTTAGTACTATCACCATTTTCTAAAAGCTTACACAGACATTTCAAAATATTTTCAAACTTTGACATTATTCGTAAATAGTATTTATATCTATCGTTATCTCAAACCAAAACTAAATTAAGTAAATTAAAAGTATAACAGGCCGTGTTTGATCGAATAAAGAGCTAAAGTGTCTTTAAACAATACGAGTAAGCTGCACTTTATGAACCCAGTGAAGTGACTTTGTTAAGAGGTATCGAAAGTGTCAAGTGCGCACTGATCTCGGTCGATTGCCACTACAACGCTTGTAGTACGTGATTAAACCGCGAATGTCAAAGTGCAAAGATCGCCCCTTTGTTGTGTTCCATCGCTCAATGCTTGCCGCACTGATGTGTTCATTCATCAAAAAATTCCTCGCGGCTGTGTAATATGTGTTTTATGGACAAAGAGTTTTCGTAAACAACGAGGTCTAATGTCGAAATTACTGAAAATAGTGAATGAAGTGAAGTGACAATATGATTTGAAAAAACAAAGGATGTTTATGTCGATTTTCGACTATCTTCATCATTCACCGAGCCTTTTCACAACTTAGTTGGGGTCGGTTTTCCAGTCTAACTGCGATTCGGCTGAACATCGATATTTTCCGTGAAGCGACTGCCACCTGACCTCCAAAACCCATGGGCGACATCGAAGTTCTGTAGTTAGTCTGGTCGGATTTTTGATTTAGGGCTCCAACTACCCCTAACGACTGCCATAGATGTTTGTATTACAACCGGGACCGACGGCTTAACGTGCTCTCCGAGGCACGGAGAGGTCTCAGTGTCTTAAGAAATGGTCACCCATCCTAAGACCGGCCTGACTCGATGTTGCTTATTTTCGACTATCTTATTTCGTAGTAATTTAAGACCGCAGTTTACTGTTATATTTGGCTCCAGCTAGACAGACAATATAACATTTGTCGGATCTCAACATTGGCAGATCTGCCTGCTAATTATTATTACCAATAATTATACTTTATGCAAAGTATGCTTCTAGAGTTGGTTTAATCGTACAACATATACTTTTTTGTGGCTATGTCCATGCAGGAACTCACATTACTGGAAAAAAAACTATCCTATGTCAATTCAGGAAACTGTCTTTTCCACGTACTAACTTTCAACATAATTTGTTCATCAGTTTATCATTGTACAAAAGTATCAAATCACATAATAATCCTGAACGAATTCATTTCCATACACACCGTATCATATTAATCGGTGGCTTGGTTCAGAAACGAGTGTGTCAATCTTTCGTTTTCCCGCCACAAGCGTGCGGTCAGAACCTTTGTTATTCAAATTAAATACAGATGGATGGACGCGCACGAGGGAATATTTAACCAATGTATTTTAAAAAGCAACTAATAAAGTCTATACCACTTTTATGTTTGGAAGATTTTAACATACACACACGTAAAGTCTTTATTCTCGAAAAAGTAGATGTTTATTACTTCCATATTTTGCCAATCGCTTTTTATATTTTTATTGTTGGACATGCTCACACAACGTCATCTAGCCCAAACTAAGCTATAAGGTTGTGCTATGGGATCTAGACAACTGATAAACATACTTATATATTTCTTAGTGGATCACACAAATATTTGATTCGACCCGGGGATCGAACCCGAGACTCCGGAGTCGAAAGCCATCGAAACCAGGAACTAAGCTTTGTAGGTCCCATAGGGATCAAGCCTATTGTCGTTTCCGGATACTTTGAGTATATTTGTCAGAGACTCTTCGATTTGTCATCGCGTGTAGGTGAGACCGACTTGGAGCCTAGAGATGTTGATACCAATGTTCAGGACATTTGTAGAACGAGAGAATAAATAAAATAGATAGTGTTTTAAACCTTGTCCTATTGCTTACACTTAACTCACTATCAATATCTTGCCGATAAGATATAAAACCAGTTACTTATATCGTGTAATTTCAGTTTACTTAAAATTTTATCTAACAGGTAAAGTTAGATGCAGCCTACAGGTGATTTACTTCATAGTTAGTGAAGGCTAATTCTTCCGCGTTCTCACGTATCTGCAGTGTTTCTATCTCCCTCTGGCGATGTGTGACAAGTTTACGACGTCATTAATGTTATCACAACGGTGCGATGGAACGCCGCACGCCGCTGCAAAGTCATAGCGTACGGAACTTGTGTTAGTTGGTGTCCAACTATAAAATAATGTTATGAGACACACATTTTATGCACATAACCGTTGCTATTGGTTGTTTGCGAAGTAATAAAACATTATTATCGGTGAAACTACTTAAGTACTATCAATATTAACATTGTTGAACAATATAATATGTTTTAACGATCATTATGTTTTAATCGATTATATCTTGGCATAACCTTTCAGTACGATTTAAGGGTTTTCTCTAAATAACACATTTAGAAAATGATCAAACATAGGACTAAAGTCATCAGTAATCAGTAGACCTTTTTTTTTTTTTTTTTTTAATTCCGCGGTCAAGGCCGCGGCCGCTCTAACGTCCGTCTCTCTCTCTAATCAGTAGACCTAGTTTAAAGCAATCGAAATCAAATGATTTTTTAATATATTAAAATTTCATTTAAAAAAACCGAATGTCATTAAATGTCAAAGTAACCCTAAATTCCACTACCTACTATCAATATGGCGGCAATAAACTTTCACTTGTAATCGATTGGCGCGAAATAATGATACTTAAAGTAAAAAATAAATATTAGGCGTGATAGGCATAATAAAAGTTATTCTTTATTTTTATCTTTATATTAGTTTTTAAAAGATTTCACATTTTATCATATCAAAAAATAACAATAAAAGTTTGAAAATTAAAATATTATGCACTGAAAACCTCTCTCGAAATCCAATTTTTATTATCCATCCGGCTGAGGTCCCGTACGGTCTTTTAAAAAAAGAATAATAATGTAATGGTGATTACACACTGGAGCGTGACCGCATTTCCGTTTGACGTTTGACACGGTTGTCATCGCTATTATGTAGTAAGAACTTTCAGCCCTCATACACCTAGGAGCTACATTTCTATCAGTGACATTGTGACACCGGGCTAGTGTTGTGCGTCGACACTCTGACCCAGTTGCGAACAGAGCATTGTTCTTTTGTCAGGAAAATGATTGTATTCAGGAGGATAGATATGTTTTGTTGGCAGAATATGTAACCTCTCTAAGCAGTAAGGCAATTGAGGGCATTATATATATTGTAAAGAAGCTTGCCATCTAACCTCTCCTCAAACCGTTTTCCAAGAAACATTCTTAGCAATACGATGTTGTCGCTTTTTGATACGTATATTTACACATGGGTAGGGTAGGCAGAAGGGCATTAAACACCTACTTTTTCCTCGGATTGTACGCCCCACGTAATAAGGGGCAAGCCTATTCCCGTTACGGGGCACCACATACAAAGCCAATAACAATAGATACCTTGATCTAAACCTAAGTTCCAACAGTTAGGACCGATGTTATATACTTGCAAGTCCTCAAAGATAATTAAACCTATAATGTTCTCCGAACGAGCGAAACGTCAATTTTGCATTCGTCTGTCTATCTGGCTGCCTATGTATTCCGGGCTAGCAGCTACAGTTTTTATCCGATCTTCACGAAACTGGGCAGGAGTGTTCCTTGATTTAAAATAATTTATTCGTTGTGAGCTTTTTTGGATTAAGGGGAAAATCAGGTAAATATGGTCAAATAATGTTTTAATGTTTTTCAGGGTTAGCGGTACCCTTTATTATACGATCTTCGCGAAACTTGGCACAAGTATTCCTTTACGAGAAACAATATTTTAGTGGAGTTTTTTTTATTGGGGAGAGAGGAGTGGTAGGGGTAATCCCAAAAAATGTTTTTTTAATGTTCGGGAGGTCTACTGTTCGACCATAGGGCGACCACTAGTTTATAACTTTTCTCAATAAATGCACTCTAATCGAATATCGTTTCTAGGCTAAAAAGTTCAAGTAATCTAGTAAAAAACCAAACTATTATTCGTTGTATTTATTAGTATAGCTTAAAATGATAAATTTCAATAAAATACGTATCTACTTTTTGTGATTACAGCATGATATAAATGTAACCAAGTGTATACATTTTTTAGAAAGTATTTCCATAGATTACGTTCACATCAATTTGTCCCATAAATATTTAAAAATATGTTACGTTATCTATGTTTAAAAAGAGCTGTACCTTACATTGCTACCATCGACAAGACAGGTTTAGCGACAGGGGCATAAACTATTCAAAATTATATCAGACATCGCTTCGATATAACTCTATTAAAATATACTACCATTATTCTAAGTAAGCATTCTTTGCATTCACATCTAAAAATTATGTAAGCAGGTAAGTTAGTTGAACTGTCAATTTAATATTTTATTTGGTGGAAAATCTCAATTCTCGATGAGTAGGTACTAAAATATTTACCTCTTTACGTTACATATACAACGCGATCTTTAGTCTCAAAATAAGCAGAGCTCTTAGAACTAGACAACTAATACAAATATTTATGTACGTTTTGTGAAACCAATCAGGTACACGCAAAACCCACGTATCTTGCCTCCCCGAAATGTTAGGCAGCTAGGTGCATTACACACCCACATATTGCCAGTATTTTTGGTCCACATAACAGGGAGCAAGGCTATTGCCGTTACTGGGCACTATAGAGAATCCAATCAATCTGTAATTTAAACCAAAATTTCAATACACACAAAACCAAGTCTGCAATTAAGTACAACCTCTCTTCGTCATTCACTTGTAGTGTCCAGCCTATTGCCATGTCTAACATCTCCATGCCCAAAGTCAGGCGAGAATGATTTGAGCCATGGAAATGATGATAGGGTTCACCCGTCTAAAAGACTACCATCATGGAATAAGCACTCCACTACGCCAAAGTCGCAATCACTAAAAAATATTTAAAACTTTGTTCATCAAAATATCTTCAGATCTACATTTAAGTTAAGCATACTTTGTACGGTAGCCAAACACATATTTTTGTGACATCGTAAAGTCTCAGGTTGGAGTTGGCCGTCGGTAGCGCCACCCGCAGTGTTGTTTATGTCACGCGATCGTGCGATACAGCGCCAATATGCACGCACCTTTATGGTATCGTGTTCCCAACCTCAGCGGAAGTTACGATTACATAAAAGTCCGATACCCATATTAGGGAAATCTAATAATTTGTGCGGATTTAAATTAATGTATTAGGTTTTGTTTGTGTTTCAAAATTCATAACTACTTGATATTTTATTAGTTTCCCCGAAGCGGTATGCAGAGGTATTTTATTTGCCTATTTTATTAGCCTCGTAATCGGGTACTTTTTGTATGCCAGAACTTCGTCCGTTGATCGGTCAGTCGATGATAATATTGCCCTTATTTTGGAAGAAATCGCGCGCGTGCGAATAGCAATTATTTTTACTGTGACAATTATTACTAGTCCGGTAGCATTGGGTCTCAAATGACCCAATCTATTGCACAGGAATCTTTTTTTTTTGAGAACGTATGTCACGGGACATTATGTCAACATTAAAAGCACGTGACAATATTACGAGGGTGTCAAACAACACCCCCGCAGTGCTCGTTATTATAAAATTCCATTGTAATATCAACAAAACCTATTTACAAATACTCGCGCTAACGCCCACTCAAAAGGTGTTTATTTAAAATTTTATTTTACAATACAAAATGACTTTTTTTTCACCTTTCGCGCCATTTGATGCTATTTGTGATAATTTGCAAAGTTATTGAATCATTTCGAAAGATTTAGCCAAAGGAAATTCAACCCAAACATCTACATTTAGAAAAGAATAAAGTATTCGATTTTCAATTTTGTGTGCAGTTGGTTTGTAGATGGCCGTTTCTTTTTTTTTAACTCGGACACGTGTCTATGGCCGTCCAATTTGTGCCTATTGATGCATTGTTGTCGAATCTTTTCAATTTTATACATTTTGATATTGTTATCTATCACAAAGGTACGGCATATTTTTAATAAGAATCGTTGGCGTTTGCTTATATTTGATAAATGCAGAAAATGTTTTAAAATTTGCTATCTGTAGATTTAAAAAAGTGTCAGTCATCAAACTACATTGTGCTAAACCACTAGCTAGGCCAAAATTTGACTTGACTATGTGTAATTAAAATTTTCCGATTTTTTTATAAATTCTTATTTTGAAAAAACATTTAGTTTAAACCTCACACGGTTTTTTAGCAGCCAGAATCAATCTTTTGATATTCGAATTCAAAATAGAACTATGTAATAGAACACGTCAAACGTAAATATATTTAATTTAAAAATAATCTCTTACAATATTGTTGCCACACTTTAAACTAAAAATACCCAATATTCAAAGCATTTTCATCAAAACGGATGCCGATTTAATCTCGAACGGCTTTACAATAATAATCTTGTAAGGAGATCGGGAATAGCTGAGCAAATTTAGCCACCACAATAGAAGACTCGGTGTTTGTCACCAAGATTGTAATCTTGAGAGTAACACCCCAAGCCGTTATCTAGATGACTATTTACGTACGTAATATTCAAAGTTATAGGTTACTATTTACTTGTGTTAAGTGTGTTTATTTGTTGAATATAAAATACGGAGGTATCGGTAGGATGACCACATTACCACCATTAAAAATCGACTTCAGCAATTTTATTGGTCCCAAATAATAGGGCAACAAGCCTATTTACTTTAGTTTATGGCAATACTTTCAGCCAAAAAGGTTAACCACAGACAACTGGATACTGTTTCTCTACATTATTCTAATCCAATCGATACTCGCAAGCGAAATAAGATTTGCCAACAAAGCACTATTGTATTCCATCAAATATTGTTCGACTAACATCGTCTATTCTTCGGATATTCTCGTTCATATTTTGTAAGTTTCCCTGATACTCGGACAATAACATCTGCTTGCCGCCTACGTTTGGACGTTCCCGCCTTTTTTACGTGAATTTGAAAAAAAAATACATGTTCTGTCAAAGTCGTTGGATTTTGTTACCTTATTAATCGATTGAAAACTTTTTTAAATAAACATAATATTGTTATTTTTATAAATAAAATGACACTTTGTTGGTCAAAATCAAATAAAAATGATTGAATAAAATAAGCTTCGAAAAACCCATTGATATCAAATGCGTGTCACAATAAACACCCGCATAACCCGTAAATCGTCTAATGAGCGTCTATTACTTTATGTTTTATAAACCATAGAGTAGAAGTTGATGCGGGCCATCGATTTAATTCTCGATTATCACTTTATCACCCTTTAGTCAAGTATTTAATGAAAGTCAATTATGATTTGTCACTCTGTATTAAATCTGGTACCACACAGATAAATAATAGAATTTATAAATTGTTGCCGATGTAGGGCTCTTCCTTCCGATCCCGAACAACGCGTGCCGGGCAGAGATGCCACCCCCACACAGTGGATAGCATGTTCGCGAGAACCGAACGTTTTAAACGTTCGTTTCTCTGCCGAACGATTGTGGCCTGGAACGCCCTGCCTGTGCACGTGTTTCCTCCCACATATAACCCTGGGTTCTTTAAGCGGAGCGTGAAGAGGCTCATCAGTAGGTCGTCAAGTTGAGGGCCACTCTCTATAGTATTGTGCGCTGTGAGAGTGGCCCACAATCGCTAGACGTCGTCACGACTTACCACCAGGCGGGCGGCGTCAATTTGACGAACCCAATATAAAAAATATAAAAAATGGCTATCACAATTATTTTATTTTTTTGCACCACGCGCGGCCTCTCTTACGTCCATTGTCTCTGGTACGCACCCAGAAGGTATCTCCAGTGGCCCGGCAACTACATATTATAAAACAAAGTCATCCGTTCCCTATGTATGCTTAGATCTTTAAAACTAAGCTACGGATTTTCATGCGGTATTCACCAATGGATAGAGTGGTTTTCAAAGAAGGTTTTTGTGTATAAAATTTCTCAAGCGGGCGAAGCCGCGGGCGTCCGCTAGTAGTTTAAACATTGTAATACTTATAAAACAATTTACTTTTATTCATGACGATGGATAAAAACGTATTATTTAAAGCCATAAATAAATAGAATGTCTTAAGAACACTGGGAATTCAAATTTAAAAAGTTTTAAACTTTTTAAGTAGGCACTTAATTTTTTTGATTGTGTAAATCGAAACAAAAATAATAGTCAATAATAAAACTTTTTAAAATCCGAATTACCTACTTGACACTAGTCCTTTAACCTTTACAAGACTAAGTATATAAAATGCTTACTTTATAAGTTGTCTCGACTTCCCGGCGCCTGATTCGTACGTTTCATTCATTGCTTCTGATAGAGCATTGATTCCTCAGGTCAAATCGTTTGACATTGCCATCTATACTGTTTAAGCAATGGCTCTGGAACGTGCTCGTGTAAGCATTATTACAATTCATCAAATGTAGACTTTGTACGGCAGTTACACAAAAGTTACTCTAGTATGAGAGGGTTCCCAACGACGCGAAATTTTCATTCCGATCAAACCCCCGAAGAGGCCACACCGGTGGCCAAAGTCCGCCGGGCGCCACTGGAAATATTCTAGTGTCACCAGAGACGCCCGCAGCAATGGACATGGGAGCGGCCGTGATCTCACGGAACTAAAAAAAAATGTATGAGAGGGTTAAATGTAAAAAATTAATAACTATTGTATCCCGATAATTCTATCAGGATATTTAGCGTGTAACATTGGTTTGAGTTTCTGATATTTCGCCGCCATGATCGCGGATTAACTGGAGTATTGGCGGTGGATGTTAAAAAGTTTTTTTTTTAAGCCGCTCTCACGTGGGTTGCCAGGCTTCTCTGGCTCTAAATAGGTCCTTAAAAGACAGAGCGCAGCGGAGTCTTCCTCATACTTGGTCTCAATCGAAAAACTTTGTGCCACGATACCGGTCGCTATTTTAAACCTATCGACTTGAAATTTGACATGCAGATAGAACACATTAACGTGCTTTGCTGTATAGTTTTTGGTGTATGTAGCTTATATAGTTTTTGAGTTATCAAACATTAAAGTAACGTACCTTTCACAGTACAAAAAAAATCGATAGTTGGATTTCGCGCGCCAAATTTAATAGTTCAAAACTTCAAATTATTTAACTATGGAACTATTCATCCGATTGGTGTGATTTATTTATACCGTAATGTAATTAACCTGTCTTTCACTCCGTCTTATTTATTTCGACGTTCCGGCGAACCGCCTAGTATTACGTATACTTGTGTGAATTGACTAAAATCAACTGAAAGAACTCACAAATAATTATCGAATCGCAATAACAAATACATACATTCACATAAGTATGTATTAACACAGTCATCAATTCATGCATTCAATTAACGTACGATCTCGTTCATTCGTCGTTCATGCCATCCAATATTTACTGAATCTTCCACGGGGTCGTTTCAATTAAAATATATTACATTGTTACAATGTCCGTCGAGTACAGGGTTAATTGCTATTGCGCCGTCTTTGCCTGATCTTTGGTCTTTGGCATTGTTGTCGTACACCGTTCGATTTGGTAGTGCAGGGTTGAGATTGTTTGCCCTCGGAACTTTTGCCCCCTCCTGCGCTCAGAAGAGTTTGTCAATAACCAATGATATCGCAGGAAGTTTAAAAAATACATGTTCCGGAAATTTGAAGTCGTTTTTTTTTAATTATGTATGTCTAGTCCTAATAAAACACAGTCGTAATAAGCATTTACTTACATAAAATTTTAGAGGTACCTTCTAATTTTTTTTCTATCGAGCAAATTTTTTTTAATAGTGTTTAGGAAACAGTCACACATTTGTATTTATTTACTTATTTAATACGTACATTTTAGTGCTTGTAATTTAATACTACTCGTATGTCCCACAAAATTGTTTTCACAGTTTGTCTGTGAGAACGTGTTGTAACAAAAAAAAATTAATACAATTTTACATATTAACAAGTAATTACCAAAACTTCATTAAAAATAAATACGATATTATAATACATTAACTAAATTGTGTCCGTCCTTCTGTCTGTCTGCCTGTACTCTTAAACCAACCCCCCAGGAATTTAGCATACGCTCGGTAATACATATTTAAAATTTCGCACCGTGAACTAGTTCAGAGTAACTATAGTTCTTTTGTGCGGGAAAAATCAAGCATTACCTTGACATTGGCGAAATCATCGATGAACATCGATAAAGCCACTCTTTCATTAAACAAAAGCATAATGTCATTTCGTAAGTACTCCCTACTAATATTATTGATAGTTTTTATGGTTGGATGGATGTTTGACACGTTTTAACGTGAATAAATTTTATTAAAGAATTTAAGCACTTAGATATATTATCCTAGATTACCACATAGAATAGGTACCTACTTTTATCTCTGTAATTGGTAAGTAACTCCTTAACTTGCATCCCTCTTCAACTAAAACTATAATTTTATTTGTTTTACACGGAAATGCAAATTACATCAGATATTATCCAGCTTACAAAACAAATATCACACAACATCCTTCACTAATCCTTTTACATAAAAATAAACTTTATAACCTCATGATAAAACTCAAAATCTAAAACTGTAAAATTTTATTAACGTAACTTTATTAAAATTACAATGTGAAATGAACTTTGTGAGTTTATAATAAAGTTGAATGATGTTTGGTGTAAGGTTCAATTATGAAGCAGCTGTCACCAGTTAGCTGACATGGCTTCAACAATTAGAACAAAGTGATCATAATTATTGTTCATTGCGTCATCGGAGTCCAAGACGATGGGACGTGTAGCTTTATGAATTAGAATTAATAGTTGGCGTTTATTGAATGAAAATGTAGGTTGCTCGGGCCCCTTGTGACGTCACACCTATTAATTATCATAGTCTATCGCATCAGCTTACATCTGTTTAGAATACTCACACAAAATTACGGGTTTTTCCTGAAGGAGTAGATCCTCTCACCGAGCCTTTTCGGCTTTTCAGTCTAACTGCGATTCGAATGAACTTCGATATTTTCCGTGTAGCGACTACCGAAGTTAGACCGGTCGGATTTTTGATTTCGTATGACAACACGGGGCTTTTAACGTGTTCTCCGAGGCAAGGAGGGGTCTCAGTGTCTTAAGAATTGGTCACCCATTCTAAGACCGGTCTGATTACATGTTGCTTAACCTTTGCAATGTGTTAACATTGTCAGTTACCACTAGAAGACGAGCCCTCCTGATGGAGTAGATAGTGAAGTTTATTACTCCCATATTTCGTCAGAAACTTTTTGGTCTTACGTAATGGGAAGATGTATATTTGGCCAGAATCTCATTTGTTTGTCAGGAGGTGCACCGCGTGCAGTCAAGGTTACTTAAAGTACATAAAGACATTTTAAACGATATGTTTAAAATATCTTTCTTTGTCTAGTTATGCTCAATTAAGAATTAAGACGAATTATTGTAGTTTAAATTGATCAAAAAATTAATAGATTTGGTCCATATATCGGTCAGAAGGGAAGTTACTTCTACTAGGCAAGTTCATATGCAACCACTAATCACTACATATTATAAAATAAACATCGTCCGTTCTGTATGTATGCGTAAATCTTTAAAACTATGCAACGGGTTTTGATGCGGTTTTTACTAATGGATAGAGTAGTTCTCGAGGAAGGATTTTTAATAAATAATAATATTAGAAATTTTAAAATACCGTCAGTCTGTCCCACTTTCAACAATAAACCAATTTTAATTAAATTTTATACAAAGATAGAGCAAGGAAGGCTACGTTTTGTCCTGAAAATATGTACTTTAAGACTCAATATCAATCAATCAATTATAATATCATATTAAATTACCATATTCCAATTTAATAACAATTTACAAATATCTCGACACATCAATATCAAAACATATCTTGTATTCAGTAATTGTGATATTAGATTTTGACACGTCAATATCACAATACATTATACCAAAACAATAGAGATACGTACAGATCGTGACACGCTATAAACAAAATTAATGGAATAAAAAGCTCAACCACACTAAACCACGATAATAATTGTCGTAGTCGTGGCGAGTAATTCTCATCGCCACTATTATCTAGGTTAATTTTTAATTACACGTGTATATCGTCAGAACTAATGGATGTTGAACGTAGACACGTTTCATTAATATAACGTATGTTTTAATTTGCTTGATTAATATAGCTGTTGATAGAAATATATGGATAACACCATAATAGCTGTTTATAGATAGTATGGTAAGATAAGATAATGCTTGATTATAAATAGGTATACAGGGTGCTACTTTCAACGTCTCTAGGAGCGTTTCTTTGCCTTCCCGCACTATAAAGTAACGTTTATGTCGTAGGATATATTTTAAAGAGCATGTTCATTGAAAAATATTTGAAATTGGTATAAGGTATGAGTACATTAGATGAACTTTTGGAAGTTATGCCAGAGAATAAAAAGTTGAGAAACGAGCGACTGTCATAGTATGGACATGCTATTAAGGAAGAGGAAGAGAAGAGGATATGACAAGGAAGGGAGTGACTGAGGAGAAAACATGTGTCAGGGATGTGTGGGAGAGAGAAAACATGTTGCGTTGACTCCAAATAACTGGGATACGGACAGGTAGATGATAATGAAATTATTAAGCTGTTACTACTGACCCCGTTACAACATGCCCCCTCCCATACCTACATGAAGGATTGTGATTGAAGTGTAGTTTTGTCAACAATAATTTAATATTCAACATAACAAACGCATATCAGCCACGCGTTATTTCATTACCACACCATAAAATAACCCACATAGTAAAACTTAGATAATTACTTAACTTACTAATTCATTTCCACTACTCGCCGGACTAAACTAATTCCTTCCCAAAAATTAAGGGAGAATCCGACAAAAATACGACATTCATAACACTTAGCCAAACCGAGCAGACATCTGGTAGGGATCATAACGATGTTGTGTACCGAGCCATATCTTCGTATATAACAATAAAAAATATTAATGTTACGCGTAAAAGTACGGTGCCTCTAATCGCATTACGCTCCTGCGACCATTCACGGGTTATTATGTTGATGCGTTTTTATTTAGGGTCCAAACGCTCATTGTTTTGTTTCTTAAGATTGCGAACTTTGCAAGGGTTGTCAGACGATTAAAGTTATAAATCAGTTTTAGAAAAAAAATGGGTTTGAATATTTGAATAAGAAACGCTCGATTGTGCCTGTAATATGAGACGGTTAACGTGAATATTAATCGGTATTGATAGTATTTTCGTGGCCTACAAAAAAGTGTTAGTAGTTGTTAAGTCAGAAATAAATGTTCTTCTTTTTTTAAAAACGTGGCTCACAGAAGAACTAGTTACTCTGAACTAGTTCGCGGTGCGGGACAAGGAAACGTTGTTCAGTATTGCAATTGAGCGTTTGGGCCTGGATTTTTGCCCAGTGCTAGAGGTAACCTAAAAAGCAACCAGCCACGCGCTCCGCAAAAATCCAAGTCCGAAATAAATATTGACTGAAGTCTAGTCTAAATTTACCTACATTGACCTGTGAATACCAAAACGTCACTCAACTAATTAGATACTCAAAAGTGACATTTTTGTATGAAAAAATTAAGTTTGGCTTAGTTAGTTAAGTTAAAAATTAATTTAAGGCTGCTCAAGAAATTCAAACAGCTCTTAAATATTTGAGTGACGTTTTAGTATTCGACCGTTGGACTGATTAATCAATTAATAGTTTTGATGCTAACTTTTACTCACATTTCATAAACTATATCATACTTATTAACGGGATTTATCACAAAAAATGGCTTAGATATTTAGCAAAACCTAAATTCTAACAGCCAGGATTTTACATACCTACTAACTCCGCAGTCCCAACCATTCAATATATTATTATAATTAATACTATAAAAAGAAAGTTCATTTTAAAATTTAACAAAAACATTTCTTTATTCATGATTAAAACAAAACATAATATAGGTAAAACAAGAACGCTAAGTTCACTGACGTAAGGTAACCTAAACAAATTACTTTACCAAAAACATACTTAAAATTCTATATTATAAGTAGATACCTGAATAATTATTCATACGTGTTACTTTATAACATTTTGAACAATGGCCAACCATTATTATAAAAAGTTGTATGAGGCTACAAAATTTAGAAAAACGTATTTATAATACAATTTTTTTTTATCTATAAACAAATTCTAATATCACATAACATTTTGATAATGATTTCTACAAAATGCCATAAACAAACGAAACAAAGTTAAATGTACCAAAAATGTTTCTGTTACATTAAACCTTATAACTGCACCATTTGATACTTTGCTGAAAGGGAATTATATTAGAATAGCATCAATACCTTTCAGACAGTATTAAATACTTCTTAAACTTCACAATACCTTATAGACAATAAATATAATAAACATTATATCACGGTCATCGAAAGCTAATGATAATATCCTAACAGACGTCAGTTGATGGACAACCTGTTAATCAAAACTCGATCCTCTATTATGAGGACAGACGTGACCTAATTTGGATCTAAAATTCTTACTGGACTGTAGATTATTGGACATAAATTAGTAGTGTCCACAAAAATAGAAAAATGCAAGATTGGTGTAATCATTTGCCCACGATATAAACGTCTTCTTAACAACACTATAATGTTATTTTCTTCTGTTACAGATGCATGCGGTCTATCAGACGTACCACACATAGAAAGCCTACAGGAAAAGTCTCAATGCGCCTTAGAAGAGTACTGCCGGAGTCAGTACCCCAACCAGCCAACGAGATTCGGAAAACTCCTCCTACGACTGCCCTCCTTAAGGACTGTCAGCTCACAAGTCATAGAACAGCTCTTCTTCGTAAGGCTAGTTGGCAAAACGCCAATAGAGACCTTAATCAGGGATATGCTGCTCTCCGGTAGTTCGTTCTCGTGGCCGTATATGGCGACCATGTGACATACGATGTGGAGGCAGCTGGCAGCGGCATGATCAACGCCCTACGGCTTCCCGCCGTACCTGCCGGGCCAGCGGTTCGACCCGTTCCAGAGGTATCAGCGTGAAGCCCAGCCCGAGGACGTCGTCACGTCTTCGAGCGAGTTCCATGAAAATACGGAAACGAGTGATGAATACTTCGGTTCAAGGACTAGTAAGGAAAGTGAGCGCCCTGATCCCTGTACTTTTGATCCCATATCAGCTTTCTACGCTCCCAAAGCGAGTGAAGAGTTCGAGGCTAGTTCTGATTCTCAGCAGAAAGGTCAAAAGTCCTTAATGATTGACAATTTGTTAAATATTAGACAAGAGTGTAGTATACCAGATATTAAATAGTGTGATTCAGTGGGCTCCGTAGTTTATTAGTTCAAGTTTTTTGTTCCTTTGTAAAAAATAATATTACTATTTAATTAATGTAAATAATGAATGTTTTTATTATTGTAAATTGATAGTTAAGGGTTTTCTACGACGATGAGAGTTTTTTTTATATACTTTGAGTTATTTTGACTATTCTTCTTGCAATTGCAATGTCGGTGTGTAGTTAAATGTATAGATGACTATTGTGGACTCAATTTTGATGCTCTGAGCTATGAATAATCTGCATAAATATTGAAAATCAAATTCCAAGATTACTTTCAAAAGATTCTTATTCCACACTAAGAAATGTTCAAACTAAATTTATTTTTTCATGCTTTTTAGTTAGAAATGCCATTGTTCTAAATACAAAATATTTATTTTGATTTCATCTTGGTGCTTTTGTAAAATAATTTAGAAGTTTTTTTAATAAATATAAAAATTCCATAAAGCATTTATAGGTATCTGTTGTTCCTTAATATCTTATTCTTTATATGTTAAAACGAGAAATTATGATTGAGTAATTTTATTACTTTTTATGAATCAAAATATAGTGAGAAACACAAATTATTTAAGAGTAGATAAATATTGTTTTTTTTTTATTTGGATTAAACAAAACTATTTTGAATTTATTATTTCAAAAAAAAAAGAATCTATATTCTTTATGTATGTACAAAAATTTCTATGCAATTACGTGTGTCACTGCACATACATTAAATTTTTGTATATAATATACAATTTTTCTTGAAGATTAATTTTTATTTTAAAATACAATCTTTTGCTTTAACGGTAAGAAATAAAATAAAAAAAGCATTCAACGGGTCTCGGTTATCAAGTGGATAAGACATTCTGGTTGTATGGGAAAGACCTGTTTATTTTAAATTGGAAAATGTCAAAAACTATTTTTTTTTTTTTTTTTTTTACATTTTATTACATTACAAACAAATGTGAAATATTACATTTCAATTCTTTTGTTCTCAAATTTCTTGCCTGTTTATATTCTATTTAATTATATAAATACTTCTTTCTTCGCCAAAACAATTAGATAAAAAGAGTTATGTAAAAGAGAAGCAATGTAGGTATTTATTCGCAATAAATTGTACAATGAATGTATAATAATGATGTCGGTGTGTGTACGAGATTGTGTGGAGATGTATAAAAAAATAATATTAATGCATAAAAATGTCTCATTGGATTTTAGAAATATATTGTTTCATTCAAAGTGTTAAACATTCTCACACAACATCATCTATAGCCCAAACTAAGCTATAAGCTTGTGCTATTGGATCTAGATAACTGATAAACATACTTATATATTTCTAAATACATACATAATATACATAGAAAACCACCCAAACTCCGAAACAAACAACTGTGGATCACAAAAATATTTGATTCGACCCGGAAATCGAACCCGAGACTCCGGAGTCAAAACCCGATGCACTACAAATTTCTGGATCGAAGATAGCCTCACCTGCATATGGTGCACCTGCTGACAGACATATATGAGGCTGAAAGAGGTATTGCCAGATAGGCTCTGCCAATACCTCTTTCAGCCACACTGACTATTCTCACGGGAAAGGCTGGCCCTGCGGGTTGAACCCTTGATTGATACATCTATCAGCGATCCTGTTCCGATTGTTTGGGCTGAAAGTAACAAAAAGAGGCTCACCCTTATTTCGTGAATCCTAAGTGACTGGCGAAATGGGTGCATAACAAACAAACAACTCTGTTTGGAGCTTGTGTGGATAAAGACAGTTATTTGTAGGTGATGATCACTAAAGATATTTAAAAATCAGTCAAACATTGTTGGACATCCAATTGTTCACCAACAAGCTTTAACTAGCCAATTATATTTAATTATCAAACAACACTAGCGCCTGTTGTTCATGTGTGTGTGTGTGAAACTATAGGTGCGCGTGAGAGCGCCGGCGCATGCGCAGGTGGCTAACACGCTATGTGTAACGTGATTTGTTTGGAAGTTGCGTGGGAAGTTTGCGGTAGTACAGATCCATGCTTGATTGAAGCATTCTCGTCATTTGGGAGGTAGGTAATATTGCAACACTGCAAAATAGTAATAATAATAGTAAAGTTTAGGTATCAGAATTACTTATGACCTAGTCATTATATGCACTGCATAGGTTCGTATCATGCTATACGTGCATCGCGACAACTGATCTAAGCTGCAATGCCTAGATTTGTATCTTTGGAAACCTATGTTATGCTACAACACTGCAGTGTTCCTGTGACATCATCATTCACCTTTCCCAACTCAGTTGGAGTCGGCTTTCCAGTCTAACTGCGACGTGGCTGAACTTTGATATTTTCCGTGAAGCGACTGCCATCTGACCTCCACAACCCATGGGCGATATCGAAGTTCTGTAGACCTGTCAGATTTTTGATTTAGGGTTCCAACTACCCCTAACTACTGTCATAGATGTTCGTATGACAAACGGGACCGACGGCTTAACGTGCTCTCCGAGGCACTGTGCAGTGTTCCTGTGACGTAAGAGAGGTAAATATTAGTTATATTATGCTACAAAGTGATTTATTTCCACCAATTTCTAAGAGTATGCAAAATTTGGTATCATTTGAAGCCATTGTTGTTGCCACTAAAGACTGCGATACTGTTCCAACACTTTTTTTTTTTTTTTTTTTTTTTAATTCCGCGGCCCAAGGCCGCGGCCGCTCTAACGTCCGTTGCCGGGCGTCCCTGGTTACTAGCAGAGGGTATGTCCAGTGGCGCCCGGCGGACTTTGACCACCCCTGTGGTCTCTGCGGGTGTTTGGTCGGGACGAAAATCCCGCGTCATTGGGGTCGGGTTTTATCCCGCGTCAGTGAGTGAATCTGGTTGCGTGCTATGGGGCAAAGGCCCCGCAGCACGCAACCCTTCTAGCCTGCTTCTGTAAGGACGGTGGGTGGCGATCCCGCCATCCTCAGGCCCCGATCATGGAGGACGATAGTCTTTGGCGTAGTCGCGTAGTCTGGGGCGGCCTGGCCGCCGACTACGGAACTCGGCGGGGAGGGTACGCTCCCTCTCCCTCCCGGCCGCCTCCTTCGCGAGCATGACTTGCTCGCAGAAGGACACGGCCGCGTTCCACCTACTCCCGCTGGATACCATGGCTTGAAGCATGGTCCCCAGCGAGAGGGTATCCACGCCCAGACCCACTACGAGGTCCCGGCGCTGACTCGCCCACGCTGAGCACTCCACCAACGTGTGGAGTGCGGTGTCGTCGTCGGAAACCTCGCAGTGTTGACACCGGGGTGTGACCTCACGATGCATGCGAAACAGATAGCTACCGAAGCATCCATGCCCGGCAACCATCTGCGTCGCACGGTACGTGAGGTCACCATGCTGCCTCTGCAGCCAATCGTCCATGATCGGTCTCACCGCCGCGATGAAGATGGCACCCCCCTTGGGTTGCTCAAGTCGCACCCTCCATGACTCCATGAGATCCTGGCGGAGTTGGGACCGCTGGTCCTCGATTTCTCGAGACGCAGGCCTGTGGTCCCGCTCCAGCGCCTCCTTGCGCCATTGGAACAATGACGCAAGGGCTCTCGCTTCCAGGTCCCATGGAGGGGTCCCGGCTAGGAGACATGCAGCCTCTCCGGAGATCGTGCGGTACCCCCGTACGGTTCTGACGGCCAAGGTTCTAAGTGGTCTGTTTAACAGAGTCACGTTCCCCTTGACCGCCAACCTATCCGCCCATACGGGAGCCCCGTATAGGGCCATACTCCGCACGATCCCCAGGAACAGTCTCCTGCAGGAGGCGTTGGGTCCCTTTAGGTTGGGCATCAGTCGCGAAAGCGCGACCGATGCGTCACCTTGGGGACCAAACTTCGGAAATGTGGTCCGAAGTTCCATCGGCTATCAAGTACGATCCCTAGGTACTTCATCGAGGGCTTGATGCCGATGCTAACGCCTCCCACATTTATGCTGGAACCTTCTGGTGGACCGTTCCGAGGTCTGTGAAAACACAGAACCTCGGACTTGTGCAAGGCCACCTCCAGTCCCAGCTGCCGTATCCGACCCACGACTCGAGCAACACCCGTCGTGACCTTGAGTGCTGCCTCCTGGTACGTTGCACTCCGCGCCGTGACGAGGGTATCGTCGGCGTAGCACGTTACGCCGACACCCCTAGGCAACGCACCCCGCAGCACCCAGTCGCAGCCGATGTTCCACAGAAGCGGCCCCAGGACCGACCCCTGCGGAACACCGCACGACACATCTCGCCGAGCCGGCCCGAGCCAGCTGGGGCTGTTCCAACACTTACCATTATGTTACAATTTTATAAAAAAAACTCTTTTCTAAACTATACGAACCAATGAACACTACGCATCATATAACCGTAAGGTGTGTTTCTTCGGGTCAGTCACTAACTGGACACGAAGAACTCGACACGTGTGGTCAGTTGGTGAAAATCAACTGTAGAAAATCGTATTCTTTCGTCATCTGGACACACCAATATTATTACGTGTTTCCAGATAGCGAAACTTAAATAAATCACTTTTAAGTGACACATAGATTTTTTGCAAAAAGCCGTCAGGTTGAGAATCACTTCGACCCAAAGACCTTGACCATCAAATTTAGAATCAATGAGTCCTGACAAACGTGTTCCAATTTCTGACTTTAGAAATAAAACCAATACGACAATCATTGAAAATAATTTAGTAATTATCTAAGTACCTACCTGTACTTTTATTACAAAAAAGGGGAAATTTTAATATATTTGGTATTTGGCTTAAAATATAATAATTCGAATAAAATATTATACTGATTAAACCGATTTAGATAAATGTGCTACAGACTTGTTATCTAAAGTTCATAAAGGACTCCCTCAACTACACGAGCCGAGCAGATCCACGGGAATACGATGACTATTAAAATAAAATTCAAAACTACCAAACATTCCCATACTTTTCAAAATTGGTCATAACTTCCGCGACATGACATCCGCATTGAGGCCCCGCGGGAACGCTAATTTATTACAAATCACAGTCCCACCACGGAAGGAAGTCAGGTGGTAAAATTAATTACACATTACCACCTGCGAGTGACAACCCTACCTCGTTAATGGGCTCACGAATATCTCATTATATGACATCTGATTCAGAATGTCCACAAGTTATTATCTGATTTATTTGTCGATTTCAATTCAGGTAATCATTTTAAATTTATATTTTTGGTAGTATGAACTTACTTAATTTGATATTTTTCAATTTGTTTATTATTAAAACCAGTGAGATGGATCTTTTATATCTACTTGCATGTAAGTTTACCCAACAAAACTGGCCAAGTGCGTGTCGTGCCACGCATAGTATAAAAGTACAAAGTCTGCTTCGGCGGCGAGGTCGGTAGTGCATCGGCTTTCGACTCCGGAGTCTCGGGTTCGATTCCCGGGTCAATCAAATCAGATATTTGTGTGATCCACAAATGTTTGTTTCGGAGTTTAGGTGTTTTCTATGTATATTATGTATATATTTAGGAATATATAAGTATGTTTATCAGTTGTCTAGATCCCATTGCACAAGCTTATAGCTTAGTTTGGGCTAGATGATGTTGTGTGAGAATGTCCAACAATATAATATTATAAATATATATAGGCTCTATAACTCCTAAACTAACATAGTTATCTATATACTAACATGGTTCGTTATAGTTTTGCTTCAAAGTTCATCATATGGACTATTATGTTTTTTTTTCAGATTCTTCAAGACGTTCAGATTTTAGAGGAGGGGACGCCCTGTTTTTACCAAAAATTGCGCTTTAAAGTTGAATATCTTACAAACGGATACCTAAATCAAAAAATGGTCTTAACAACCTCTCAATTTTTTTAAAAGACTTATCTAATGACACCTCACACTACAGGATGGGCGCAAGAAAAAAACAAACTCTGGTTACGTGTGGGGCAGTACCACAACTTTTTTAATTTTTTTTTATTTTCTTTTAGCACTTTGTCAATGTGGTAAATATACATATTCATGCAAAGTTTCATTTTTTTTAGCACCAGTATCTCCAGCTGCCTGTACACAGAAACTATCCTACATTACATGTCCCTCTTTAGAGTTCCGTACCAAAAGGTAAAACAGATCCCTATTACTGAGACTTCGCTGTCCGTCCGCCTAAAACAGATGGTTTTGGGCTAATGAACCGTGATATTTAGAACGTTGTTCACAGATAATGTATTTATGTTGCCTCTATAACAACAAATATGAGTAAAACACAGAATACTATATATATATTTAAGGGGGCTCCCATACAACAGATGTGATTTCTTGCCGTTTTGCTCCGGAACCCTTTGTGCGCGAGCACAGAATAGGGAATAGTATCTACTTACATACAGAACTTGCACTCCGACGTTAATTAAAGCCCATTCTTTCGTTAACAGAGAACATCATTCGAACGTTAAGGTTGTCCAGTAAAGTAAAATATTTACTAGCATAATTTGATCAATAATTATGACGTTAATGCCTCAATATCAACTCTATGGTGAATGCCGCGTCACAAACAAGAGACAACCTTTACTGATTTACAACTTCAAGTTGTTGCTGACGTCAAGTATTGTTTGCGGTTGTTAGGCGAGTGACATAGGCCATGCGCGAGTCCGACTCACACTTGGCCGGTATTTCAAAGGTTTAATAGTAAGCGAAATTTTGTAACAAATATCCGAAATCTCATTCTAAAAGCCTTACTTACTTCATTATTATGATATGTGTACAAGCTACATAGTGCCATTTATGTAGGTACTATTTTTTTTTATTCCCAAGGCCGCGGCCGCTCGTACGTCCGTTGCCGGTCTCTGGTTCACACGCAGAAGGTATTTCCAGTGGCGCCCGGCTGTAGGTACTATTGATATAATCTATCATACTTGATCATCATTTTTGAATTTTCATTTTGTATCTATGTGTCTTGTCTTTATTTATATCTATGTGATTATGTAATTGTATTCTTTATTTTAGTTTTATTATGTATTTTTTTTATTGCAGTTGCTATTATTGTTATTATCTTGTTCATTATTTACAGTCCATTTCGATACAAATGTAATAATTTGTTAAGAATAAATGACTAATGTCTATTACAAGAGCGATACAAATCTGAACACAACATTTACGACTTATTTGTGTGTTAAATTATAACAAACGAGTGTAGACAGTTAACTACAACCGTTTAACGAATTCGTTACTAATACGCCACATTATTTATATTCGCTATGTTTACTAACTGGTACATAATACCCATTTAATCTATAATATAAAAAAAACGCCTTCAACTCTGTAAACAGGGACACCTTGCTGACACAGGCCAAATTAGAAACCCCCAAAATATTTAATTTTCTTTGGCAATGCTATAGTCAGCCAACAAAATTAATTTATAAAGACCACCTTTTGAATTCAGCCGTTGGATGTCAGCAAGGTGATCCGTTGGGACCAGTCATCTTCAGTTTGGCCATTAACCCAATAATTCAAAAAATAAAATCTAAATTTAACATTTGGTATCTAGACGACGGGACTTTAGGGGGAAAAGTAGAGACAGTTTTACAAGATTTAGCCCTAATAAAGAACGAGTTTCAGTCAATTGGCTTAGAACTGAACCCGAATAAATGTGAGATTTTTATATCTGAAAACACTGATAAATTAACAACAATCTCCAAATTCAACTGTCTGGCCCCCAACATAAAAGTTTTGGACAAAACTTCTTTACGCCTCCTAGGGTCCCCGATTTTAGAAGATGGCTTTTCCACTTTTATCGAGGAAAAAATTCAAAATTTTGATCAGGTTATTGATAGTCTATGTAATATCAGTATTCATTCAGCTTTCACTATTCTTCGTTTTTGTCTTTTCGTACCCAAATTTACACATGCCCTCCGTTCAGGACAATTTTGGAAAAATGTAGAAATTTTGGGCAGACTAGACAACTTAATACAAAATTCTTTGTGTAAAATTTTAAATGTAAATATTAATGACCGGGCCTGGGTCCAAGCGTCTCTTCCAGTTCGCTTGGGCGGGCTAGGTATTCGTAGAGTCACAGATGTCAGTCTGCCAGCATTTCTGTCGTCGGTCCATAGCACCGAAGAATTAGTCAGGAAAATTTTGTCAAATACACTGATTGATTCCGAGGTGCGATGCAAGACCGATGCCATAAATGCTTGGAGGATGTTTTGCCCCGACACTGACCTGCCCTCACGCCTAGGCTCACAGCGACTGTGGGATTCACCGCTCTGTAAATTGAGAATTAATACACTAATTGACACTTCTGTCAATATTTCAGAGCGTGCACGCCTACTAGCTGTTGGAGAATGGGAGTCAGGGTTATGGATCCAGGCGCTCCCATCGCCCAACATCGGTACAATGTTGGACGACACAACCTTCCGCATTGCCACTTGCCTTCGGCTGGGTACACCTTGTGTATCCCCGCATCATTGCACCTGTGGAGTGGCCGTCGATAATCTGGGACACCATGGCCTTTCTTGTAGCAGAAGCGCAGGTCGTATACCTCGGCACGCTATTCTAAACGACATAATTCGTAGGGCTCTTTCCACCGCTGGTCTTCCGGCCGTACGTGAACCAAATGGTTTAGCACGAAGCGATGGAAAGATACCGGACGGTATGTCGTTGCTACCGTGGAATATGGGAAGGCCTATGGTGTAGGACGCTACATGCGTTGACACCTTAGCACCTTCACACCTTCCAAGCACATCCGGATGTGCCGGCGCTGCTGCTGCATCGGCTGAAGGCTTTAAACGGCGTAAATATGTTAACCTAGCAGGTGATTACATATTTGAGCCGTTTGGGGTTGAGACACTGGGGTCATGGGGTCCGAGTGCTCGCCGCCTTTATAGAGACATTGCTAACCGCCTAATCGATGCTTCTCAGGACCAGAAGGCTGGCTATTTTCTGGCCCAAAGAATAAGTATCGCCATCCAACGTGGCAACACAGCCAGCATTCTGGGAACCTTCCCAGTCGGCAATGACGCGGAGGATTTTTTAAACGATATTTTGTAATGTAAATATTTTTAGTCTATAATTATGTATATTTTGTATATTGTAATTCTTATTGTAAATAAATATATATAATATAAAAATGAATCGCTGAATGTTTTGAAATTTCGAGAGCAGCTGAACCGATTTCACAAATTCTTTTTTGTTGTGGTCTTAACTATCAGGAGAAGGTTCTTATGGAGGAAAAGAAAGTTTAGCGGAACATAAGAAAAAAATATGCGGTACGAAGTTCACCGGGACAGCTAGTTCTAAATAAATAGGTACCTCATATATAAATTACCCACTTCGGTTCACCGATTTTGTAATACTTTTCAGTACTCTGAGACAGTGGCTTGGTGGCCTGCTGACTTACAACTTCAAGTTGTAGCTGACGTCACGTGTGTAAATCGGTACCATCCGATGCCTCAAATATGAATGGAACCAAAAATGGACTAATTATTCAACACAATTTTTTTTTTCAATTTTAACTAGTAGAAACCCAAGGATTAGCGATTATTAGATCAAGATTATATTAACAAAACAAACTACTTAGTTCTTCACTGATTTAAACAATTTGTTTTATTTGTAGGCAACTTCCTTATTATTAAAATGGCGCAAACTTTGTGACAATCACTTTTCCTGTATTTAAATTCAGACTATATTAATATTCTAGCCGCCATTTTAGTTCTAACGACCTATACAATGCCTTTTCGTATTTACCTAAATACCCACTGAAGCGATTAGAACAGGAAAATTGTGAATTAATTTATGACTAGTTAATGGCTGCGGCTTTATACAACCGCAATAAATATGTAAAATTTACAATAAGTATAATAATTACGTAGATATAAGTAGCTTTTTATGCCTAACGGGGACAAAAGGTTTGAAGTCTACCTCAATAGAAAGTTTTATCAAAATTTATCAAGCAGTTTGAGCATGAAGAAGCTAGCCACGCAGACATCAATTAGTGATGAGTATAAAGAGTTATAGGTATTACATGGACACTAAAAGTTTTGCACTTCTAGCTAATTGGAACTATTTGAATTTCGAATGTTATATTTTTTTAAACGTTGCAACTTTCTTAGTAATAAAAATAATAATTGGCGGGAAATCTTATTATATTCCCGGCGACCTTGATGAGGTCGTCCTTCCACCTGGCCGTTGGACGTCCTACACTACGTTTGCCCGTACGCGGTTGCCATTCCAGAACTTTTTTGCTCCATCGGCCATCTGTTCTGCGCGCTATGTGTCCCGCCCACTGCCACTTCAACGAGCTAATCCGCTGGGCTACGTCGGTTACTTTTGTTCTCCTACGGATATCATCATTTCTGACGCGATCACGTAGGGAAATACCGAGCATAGCCCTCTCCATAGCTCGTTGAGCGACTTTGAGCTTGTTTAGGAGACCTATAGTGAGGGACCACGTTTCAGATCCGTAAGTCATCACTAGTAACACACACTGGTTAAAGACTTTCGTCTTCAGGCACTGAGGTATGTCGGACGAGAAGACATCTCGTAACTTCCCGAACGCTGCCCAGCCGAGTCGGATTCGTCAATGTACCTCGTCTTCGAAGCTGGTATTGCCTACCTGGATCAGTTGACCCAAGTAGACGTACTCGTGACCAGTTTCTAAGACTGAGTCCCCAACATGCACCGGTAGAGGCGCAACATGGACATTTGACATAACCTTTGTCTTGTCCATATTCATCTTAAGGCCCACCTGTTGGGATACTCTATTGAGGTCTTCGAGCATGGTGTTTAAGTCTTCCAGCGATTCTGACATAATGACAATATCATCGGCAAACCGAAGGTGAGTGATATACTCGCCGTTTATGTTGATGCCACGTCCTTTCCAGTTCAGTAGCTTGAAGACGTCTTCCAAGGCAGCGGTAAACAGTTTCGGAGAGATAACGTCTCCCTGTCTAACGCCCCTTTTCAGTGGGATTGGCTTTGTGCTCTGTCCCTGTACTCGGACCGACATAGTGGCGTTCTGGTATAAACACTTCATCACCTCGATATACCGGTGATCTATCCGGCACCGCTGGAGAGACTGTATCACGGCCCATATTTCGATCGAATCGAAGGCTTTCTCATAGTCCACGAATCCTAAGCAGAGAGGCTGGTTATACTCTTTGGTCTTCTGTATAACCTGTCGCAGCGTGTGGATGTGGTCTATGGTACTGTAGCCGTTTCGGAATCCGGCTTGTTCGGAAGGTTGGAAGTCATCAAGCCTGTTGGCGAGACGGTTCGTAATAACCCTCGAAAACAGCTTGTAAATATGACTCAGGAGCGTGATGGGCCCATAATTCTTCAACAAAGTATTATCGCCTTTCTTGAAGAAAAGGGCCACCACGCCCCCGTTCCACGCTTCCGGCGTTATGCCTTCGTGTAGGACGGAATTAAAGAGCCTCTGAAGAACCTTTAGTACCGGCGTTCCGCCCGCTTTCAGGAGCTCTGCTGTAATTCCGTCCTCACCCGCCGCTTTGTTATTTTTTAGCTGTTTGAGGGCCATCCTAATCTCGTACAGGCTGATGTCCGGGATGTCTTCGGTGTAATGTCGGGTAAGCTTGGCTCTTGGATCTTTAACCATGCCCGCGGGCTGTTTAACTGATGTATATAGCTGCCCATAAAACCTTTCGACCTCCCTAAGTACCTCTTCCGTTGTCGATGCCATGCCGCAATCCTCCGTCTTCAGCTTCGTCAACCGGCTTTGTCCAACTGACGCATTCCTCGCAAACACTTTGGAGCCTTTGTTTCGCTCTATCGTCTCCTTAATAGTTTTAGTTTTATAGGAGCGAATGTCATGTCGCAAGGATTTCTGTATGCGTCTGTTGAGCTGCCTATATGCCTCAGCATCGACGGAGGTCTGTAGCGACATAGATAGACGTTTGGCCATGAGATCAAGGGTCTGGGTCGAGGCCTTATGAGATTTTTGTTTAGGGCGAGACCTAAAGAATTTATATCCCACCGTTTGGACAGCTTCTACCAGCGCGTTGTTTACCTCTGAAACGCAATCCTGTAGGCAATCGAAACGATTAGATAGTTCAAGTTGAAAGCTCTCGGAGTCCTGGACATAGGCATGTGACGGTCTGAGTGTTGACTTCATCAGACGTGACCTTTCTAGTCTAGGATTAATATTCAATGTGCCCCTCACGATACGGTGATCGCTACCGGTTTTTACACGGGATTGGGGATTGGTATGAGTCAAATCCAGAAAATTTTACACGAAGAATTGAAAGTTCGGAAACTTTGTTGTCGTTGGATCCCTCATGAACGGACAGCGGAGCAGAAGCGGGCTCGCGTGGAATGGTGCTCACAGATGCTACTGAAGTACGACCACGGAAATTCTAATGCTGTTTATGACATTGTCACAGGAGACGAAACGTGGATTTATTGTTTTAAACCCGAATAAAAACAGCAATCTTGTGAATAGGTGTTTGAAAATGAGAACAAGCCAACAAAAGTGAGGCAGGCGAGAAACGTTGGTAAAAAAATGATCGCGTTTTTTTTCTCAGCTACGGGTCCCATCTGTACAATTTCACTTGAAGATCAAAAGAGTGTTAATGCCGAGTGGTATTCTACCATTCGTTTACCCAGGGTGTTAGAAAAAGTTCGCGAAAGACGACCCAAAAGCCGCGTTCTCCTACATCATGACAACGATTCTTCAAAGTCGGCGAACAAAACAAAGTATTTTTAGCTTCCGAAAAAGTACAACTCGTCACCCATCCTGCGCATAGCCCCGAGTTAGCACACTGTGATTTATGTATTTTCCCCAAAATCAAAGATTTGATAAGATGTTTCACTTTTACCAACTCCGAAGAGGCAGTGATAGCGTTCAATCAGCACGTAGAAAACATGCCTTCAGATCTATGGTCCTCCTGTATTAAAAAATGGTTCGATGGCATGAAAAAATGTTTAAAATGTAAAGGAGAGTATTTTGAAAACCAATAAACACAATATTTTGGTTCTAACATGTTGTTTTTTTAAGTTACGCAAAACTTTCGTTGTTTCCCAAAAGTATTTTGAAGACGAGCGGCACAGTCTTGCGGAGAGAGAGAACTTTTAAAATCACTAAAAATCATCGCTCTAAAATCTTTACGACTTAATTCCATTTTTGTTGCATACGTAGAACTTTGATGTGTGATAAAAAACAATTGACAAATGATTTCCCGCCAATTGTTTTTTTTATGACTAAGAAGGTTGCAACGTTTAAAAAAATATAACATTCGAAATTCAAATAGTTCCGATTAGCTAGAAGTGCAAAACTTTTAGTGTGCCCCATGATAGCTGATGCCCCATACATAGAAGACACCCAAACTCCGAAACAAACATTTGTGGATCACACAAATAATTTAATTCGACCCGGAATCGAACCTGCGACCTCAGGGACGGCAGTCGCATACTCATACCACTGTGCCACCGAGGCAGTCAATATTTGATTGCTTTTTTGTGTGCATTGAATAGAGTCCGTAACAAGCGGAAATATGTAGCAATAACCACGTTTAAAAGTCGTCAAAGTCACGAGCCTTCGCTAGTATAATGTATTTTTAGACCAATAACTGTCAAGGGACATTTCAGAGGTTTCAGACGGTAGGTAGAGGGCGGTGGGCGTGTCAGAGGTCGCCCAATGAGGTCGGAGGTCACGACCCCCGACCTCCCGACCCCGCGAGCGTATACTCAGATACCTCCGATTGATTTGTACTTACTTTAACGCCCCTCAATGTTATACTTATATGTAGATGTTTCGATGACTCATTGCGTTGCTGAATATGTGTTTTGGAAGGGAATTTTTAAAACTTAGATTGTCACTCATATATGGTATACCTATCTCACATCACACAAAATCACTTAGGTAGGGATACCTATACCAATCCTCGAACCAACCCCGTAATAAGCGGCGAACTCTTTGCCGTTTACGTGAACTTTGAGTATTTTGCCAAAGCTTTGTCGGTTTGTTAGCAGAAAGACCGCGTGCAGGTAAAGATGAAAGAAAGAAAGAAAGAGTTTTATTTGTGCTTTACAACAGTTTACATTATAAACCACTTTCATTATTTAACATATATATGTACTTAGTTCAAGTACCACATTTTTCTTCTTCTTTCTTTTTTTAAAAACGTGGCTCCATCGATATTCATCGATGATTTCGCCAATGTCAAGGTAATGCTAGATTAGTTGATAGTCTCGCACAGAAGAACTAGTTATTCCTAACTAGCTCCAGGTGCAGGGCAAGGAACGTTGTTCGGTATGAGAGTGTCTGGAAACATGATTTTTGCGGAGCGCCAGAGGTAACCTAAAAAGCTACCTGTCACGCGCTCAGCAAAAATCAAACTCCCTGCCACATTTATTTACTGTGGTAACAATCGCCACAGACGCAAAGTTTGACGTGACGAGTGACAAGTGTGCTGGTGACGTGTGACGTATGACAGACATGGCAGGACAGGAAATACGTAGTAAGATGACTTGTGCTCTAAAGATGTTGACACATCTAAGCATCTAAAGTACCTAATAATGATAATATCTAAGATAAGCACTGTTCACATTTATCCGACAGAACTCTCACTGGCCGATTTCTGAAACTACCAATGAGATTTTTACGACTGAGCGGATTTGAGAATCCACCCATGAGAGTTGTGTGAGTTGCTTTACGATACCTTAAGGTCCTGTTTCGATATCAGTTAAGTTAAGGTGGTTTTATAAAGAGGCAGGCTGTCGTACAGGCTGATACAGATTTACCTCACATAAAGAGACCTGTAATCCTGCAAGCAGTGACAATATAAAAGCCTTGACTTTACTCTTGGCTCTTTATAAATGCACTTAGGGATGTATGAAGGTGCTCTGATACAGCGATAAATAATACTTTAAGTCTAACAACGGATGAGGTCTTAGTTAAAATATAAGTTCCCGATTACCGAAAATAGGCTTGCTTACGTAGCTACTGGCTAAGTGTGGAGGTCTAATTTTCCTCTGCCCACCACCTTACTTAACTAATTGAAACTCAGTAGCCGACAACTATATGCTGACGCTGATGGATAACACTTAAAATAGTTTAAAAAAATACACACTTAAAATAGTTACTTACCAGAATGCTGGCTGTCACGTTGAATGATGATATAAAATCTCTGAAAACCAGCTTCGTGCAGAGATTATTTTTTAACTTCGTCGGTGATGCATTAACGTGCTTTGTCTCAACCTGCGGGGGCAGCGGGACGACTTCGTGTGGGACTCCCGGCCATAGGATGGAAACAGAACTGGACTACCCATTAAAACCTATCCACGGTGTTTCTCCTTCGCCTTAACCAGGCTCCCGGATAGGCAGAATCTGACAAGCGACGGCAGCCAGCCTTCTGCAGGGTGAGCACAGTCCCCGTAGATTTCAGTCGATAGCCAATAATATCTTAGAAAATTAAAAAAAAAATGTTATTGGAGTCACGTGACCGACATTTCTGCGATATCATTGGTTGAATACATACTTGTTTTGATTTTATTAATTTCAATTCAATTTTTTGTACCTGATCTGAATTAGTTGAATCTGATTTAATTTATTTCAATTTAATTGGTTTGATTTGATTTAATTTATTTTTTAATTTGATTTGCTTTGATATGATTTTATTTTGATTTAGTTTTTTTTTAATACTGAAATCATTTACGCATGTGTTTTTAGCCTTTAAGTAATTGTTACACTTCCATATTATGTTGTTTATTTTTTTATTGTAATTTAATCAGTGTAATAATTGTTGGTTAACCTAATAATTAAATAAATAAATAAATTACTTCAATATTCATAAAAAAACAACATTACGACATCATAATTGGTGTTCCTTTTTTAAAAAAACACGTGTGTTGGTATGTCCGAACACAAACGTATTCTGACCTGTCAAGCGCGTACGTTACATTCCCGGACACATGTAAGGTACCAACATTCAAAAGTTAACATTTAAAACTCTACCACACATTGAACAAACTTTAGACGAAGATAACTACTACTATGATATACATTGCGTGTTTTGACCAATAGTTTCATTTCGTTGTATTTGTTTAATAGGTAATGTATAGTGTTGAATGCTGAGGTGTTGTTATTTTGAATGAATGGGTTGCTGTGACGTGGTGCTGTCAATCACAATCAAGCACGACCACCCGCACGATTAGGCGCGGGATAGTTGAACAGAAATCTGTAGAGGTGCTATTGAGTTGTTAATTGTTTTAATTATACTCTTGTATTATCAATTGCCGGCAGTTGGTGGTGCCATAATGCGAAACCGGATTACCTACTACGTTGTGTTAAAAATTAATTAGTAAACAAGTATTTAATTAAGTAAGTTATTAAATACATACTAATATTTTATAAGTAGGGAATATTTGTATTTTGGACTAAAAAACTTAATAGTAAGACTGATTAAAAAATCTTTCTCATTTTGTGTTCCTTATCCCTGAGTAATATAAGGCTATATTTATTACTTACTAGTGGTTTTAGTAAGTAATAAATTATTCTATACTAGTGGTTTGTAACCACCAGTAAAAAAATAAATTTAACTCCTTAAATAATTATTTCCTATTACACAAAACACACAACAGGTATTAACAGCTGGTTTCTGAATTGAGAATTTAAAGTTGAGCATCCATTGAGTACGCCAAATGTCAAAATCCAGTAACAAATTTTGATACTTGACGTGCTCAACTGATATTTAACTTCAAATTCTCAATTTAGGAACCGACCGTAGGACAATTATTATTAACAAAAAATTATTGCAACCCGTGAATCTAATACGCTACCTCTAGCGTACCTAATGCGTCGTTTAAATTTTGCCAACTGTTAAGTACGAGTGCAACTGATTTTACTAATCACTTAACAAGTAGAAAGTGTATGAACTCACACTTAACACTTAAGTTAAGTAAGTTTGAGCACTTGCTGGTCATATGCAATCGACTACGATATACCTAATATGTATGAAATAAATTGTAAGTTAAAAAAATTATAAATACACAACGCAACTCCATAAATTTCCCTGTGACCCAATCATCTAAGTATACAAGCAGCCCGTTTACTAGATATCTGTCCGTCTGTCCGTCTTATCTCCTATCTCACACCTCACAATGGACACACAAAACAATATTTTTGATTTCCACTTTATTTCGTTAGCTCGCTATTACCGTTACAGTGTAGATGTACCTTTATTATATTTAGTACAATGTGAACGTGCCTTAATGTCGACTCTCACTTGTTTACTTTTTTAACCGACTTAAAAAAGGAGGTTTTCAATTTCACTGTTTTTTTTTAAGTTTGGTACCTCATACCTTTTTACTGGGTGAAATGATTTTTTAAATATGTACTTTAATTTTCAAGCTACCTGTTTCCCGTGTGTACCAGAGACGCCCGGCAACGGACGTGGGAGCGGCCGCGGCCTTGGGGAGCGGAATTAAAAAAAAAAGCTACTGTATCCAATTTAATCCCATTTTGACAATTATTTGATAAATTTTTGACGTGATTTTTAGAATATTACAAGTAGGTAATTGTAAATACAAGGTTCTTCGAGACCTCACCAGCACTAGGATATCTCTTAAAACACTAGTAAGGTGTCTTGCGCGGTGCTTCGCGCCGCACCACGCCATAGGTTTTGGCCTATAACTCTTGACCCCTTAGGGCTACGTCAAATTTTCGATTTTTTGGCTTGCCTCCAGATCGAGGGCTATCCATAGAGGGGTCAACCATCATTGGAGCTTAAACAGTTCTCGAGAGCTAAGGGGGGTACATTCCCCATTACTATATAGATCATATCTCTTAAAACATTATACTTACATAATCATAACATAGTACGTAGGTCACACTATAAGTTTTGCGTAACTTAAAAAAAACAACATGTTAAAACTAAAATATTATTTTTATTGCTTTTCAAAATACTCTCCTTTACATTTTAAACATTTTTTCATGCGATCGAACCATTTTTTTAAACAGGAGGACCACAGGTCTGAAGGCATGTTTTCTACGTGCTGATTAAACGCTATCACTGCCTCTTCGGAGTTGGTAAAAATGAAACCTCTCATCAAATCTTTGATTTTGGGGAAAATACAGAAATCACAGGGTGCTAGGTCGGGGCTATGCGCCGGATGGGTGACGAGTTGTACTTTTTCCGAAGCTAAAAATTACTTTGTTTTGTTGGCCGTGTGTGAAGAAGCGTTGTCATGATGTAGGAGAACGCGGCTTTTGGGTCGTCTTTCGCGAACTTTTTCTAACACCCTGGGTAAACAAATGGTAGAATACCACTCGGCATTAACACTCTTTTGATCTTCAAGTGGAATTGTACAGATGGGACCCGTAGTTGAGAAAAAAAACACGTTCATTTTTTTACCAACGTTTCTCGCCTGCCTCACTTTTGTTGGCTTGTTCGCATTTTCTAACACCTAATTCACAAGATTGCTGTTTTTTTCGGGTTCAAAACAATAAATCCACGTTTCGTCTCCTGTGGCAATGTCATTAACAGCATTAGAATGTCCGTGGTCGTACTTCAGTAGCATCTGTGAGCACCATTCCACGCGAGCCCGCTTCTGCTCCGCTGTCAGTTCATGAGGGATCCAACGACAACAAAGTTTCCGAACTTTCAATTCTTCGTGTAAAATTTTCTGGATTTGACTCATAGCAATCCCCAAAAGTCCTCGAATTGTTTCATAGGTAATCCGCGGGTTTTCTTCAATTAACCGCTTAACAGTAGCCACATTATTTTTGTTGACGGCAGTTGAAGGCCGCCCTTCACTAAATTCGTCATGTAAAGAAACTCGAACTCTCTCAAATTCAGCAAACCATCGCGTCACGATGCTTAAACAAGGTGCTTCTCTCCCAAAAGCATTTTGAAGACGAGCGGCACAGTCTTGCGGAGAGAGAGAACTTTTAAATTCATAAAAAAACATCGCTCTAAAATCTTTTCGACTTAATTCCATTTTCATTGCATACGTAGAACTTTGATGTGTGATAAAAAACAATTGAGAAATGATTTCCCGCCAATTGTTTTTTTTTATTACTAAGAAGGTTGCAACGTTAAAAAATATAACATTCGAAATTCAAATAGTTCCGATTAGCTAGAAGTGCAAAACTTTTAGTGTGCCCCATGTATAAAACAAAGTCGCTTCCGTTCCGTATGTTTGCTTAGATCTCTAAAACTACACAACGGATTTTGATGCGGTTTTCACCAATGGATAGAGTGGTTCTCGATGAAGGTTTTTGTGTATATAACTTGTCAAGCAGACGAGGCTGCGGGCGTCCGCTTGTATTATTATAAACTAATTTTTTAATCACTTATCGCCAATAGTTTACCAGTGAAAGAGTCAACAAACATCCTAAGATACGTACAAACAAACTTTCCTTTTTATTAGTAGGATTCTTTTGTCAATAAAAACCCACTTCCAATTACCGGAATGGGACCAAACTGAAATGGAGAAAAAAAGTCTAAATGTCAAAAGATATGAGAAACAAAATACATTCAAATTAAAAACCTCCTTTTTAAGTCGGTTATACAAGAGACTGAGAGAAAAAACTAGTAACCTTCAAACAATAAGTGGTCAATAAAACCTTAATCCTTACTATACGAGAGTGACAATTTATAGGAAAGTGGCCACAAGAGCCACACGACGACGGTTTATTTCTCAACACACGACCCTAATGAAATTGACGAGGCACGGACACACATGTGTTGAGTAGTCTTAGATATATCTGTAGATACGGCTTCTATTTGACTTGGAAAGATGCCGTATGATTCAGTGATGCTGTAATACTTTAAAATGGTATTCAACAGCGATTTTACCGACTTTTTACAAGAGTTTATATGCTACGGCATTGATTTTACTCTTAACTCAATGTGCTACGCTCTCCAACGCTAACATAAGAACACTTAATAGTCTCGTTTGTACTTTAAAAATTTAACTTACGAGTATATTGAAATCAATAGACAAGAATCGTATTTAACCCATCCGGCTGTCTAAGAACAAATCTTGCAAGTATTTTTTTTTACCAGTATTTTAAACAATAAATTGTGATTTCGAAAAATTCTGCTGATGCTAGAGCTGGACGGTGGTCATAGGAAGTGGGTGTTTTATTCGAACACTGTATGTTCGTAAAACAGTCGAGAGGTTAATTAGTAGGTAGCTAAGTACTTACCTAAGTATTGGATTGCGCACAAATAAAAAAAAGAGTACAAATAAAAAAATAAAAAATATTTTATTCATATTGGGTGATGTTGTGGTGTGTATGTCCTGGCTAATGGAATTTCGGTTTGAATTACGGTTACGGATTTTCTATTGTGCCCGGTAACGACAATATGCTTCCCCCTATTATGAAAACAAAAAAAACGACTGGAAAAATGTGCACATCTGCCTACTGCCTACGTAATGTAAAAGTAGACTTAACTATATCATTAGTAAGGTAGAATTAGATTTAGTTCCATATTACAATGTTGAATAAATTCGAGATGAACAACCTTACTTAGTAAAAAACATATCTTAAGGCTTTAGACTCCTATCTCGTGTGAATCAGATCACATATCATGAAATTGGTGCGGACGTGCAAAAACAAAAGTCCGTCCCTTGTCCGTTATCCGCAGTTTTTTCGGACACTCCTGACGTCACTTAACGCTAAAATATACTCGCACTTCTTTACAGCAAACGTAAGGAAAAACACTAAGTATTTCTGTAATAGCACTTAAAGAAAATACGCGTAGTAGATAGGTAGGATTTTTGAACGCAACGTTGATTAATTCTTAAACGAAACATGGTGATGAATATTTTATGAAAAACAATTAAATTCTCAAATTACTGAACGAACTAACTAGTTCAGAGACGGTATGGTCAAAGACCTAAGTCTGTTCAGTTCGCAAAAAAATCTCAATATCAAGCAAGATGCATCTACAAGAAAGTACACTTTCTGACTTACGAATAATACTAGCGGAAAAGTCTGTAATTATTGGAAGTTTTAGTAGTTTTAAAGATAATAAATAATAACGTGAAATAATAACAATTTTTATTAGTTTATTCGCGCGCCTTTTCTCCTACCAACTTTTTTTACCCAACAAATTTTCCCGCCACCAACAATCTCATGTTTTTACTCCAAAATACGTCACGACATCTGTCAACTCTTGACATGTCTTATCTTAAGGGTAAAAAAACGGCAGGGGTGGGTCTCACCCCACGGCGAACCAAAGACAATGTCGGGAATCAAATATATTTATGACTATGTAAATTGGTACAATTCACCGCAGAATTTGAAATTTACTAAAATGTTCGACTCTTTGGTTTGAGTTGATTTTTTTTTATTTTTTCATTTTGCCAACAGATGTGTTTGAGTAGGGTATTGGTGACTTTTCTTGTTTTGTTGTTGTTATTTTTGTGTTCCAATTTCCTTTTTATGGCGGGAAATGTCTTGATATGAAACGATAAAGAAACGGAGTGTTAATGTGACAGTATTTTTTTTTTAATCAACTAATAGCTAATATGGCATAATATATGTACCTTTCCTTGTTCGGTACGATAGTCCGAGACGCCCAGGTAGTCCGAGACGCCCAGGCTGGTAGGTAAGATTTTGTTGCCTTTCATCAACATTTCATCACAAGGCAACACAAGATTTTAATTGTTTTTCAAAATTACAATATAGCTGCTACTTTTTATTAAATTCAATCGGCCATTTTGGACGTAACCCATTATAATGTGTGCCCGGTGACGGCAATAGGCTTGCCCCCTATTACGTGGGACTAAAAATACTGGCAAATTGTGGGTGTATAATGCACCTCTGCCTACCCCTTCGGGGATATAGGCGTGATATGTGTGTGTCCTTATTCGATTACCACCGTAGCGTCTTCCCACGCGACGCCAGATCTAAATCTTTTACATTGACGTCTATCAAACAAAACATAAATTCTTGGACACAAAAGAACATCACAACGTTTAATTACAATTACAGCATTCACACCCTTATTATAAGGTATTAAAGATTATAATACCATAAAATATCTAAACGAAAATTATTCAAAATCCCATATTTGCCAACCTTTAAAAAAAACCTTGACAAGTTTCCGTCTGAAATCTTTTGATTAATGATTTCAACCCTCTACCGGCCGCGGGGTGTAAACGTCCCAACCCGGAGTCTAAGAAAACAAAATGTACAAACTAATGAAATGTTTAATGGTGCAAAATAATTGTTGTAAAATCCATTAATAAGTGAATCGTTGTAAGAAATGTGTAGACCTGTTTGCGAAGCTGTGCTGACCAGTTGGACAAACATAGATGTCGCAACATCATTAATTATCGTCTTTGTTAACCAATATTCGCAACGTTTAAAACGAACCGTTCGCGTTGTTAGCACCCTTCCATTTGGAAGAAATTTATCTGGTATTTATTTTACGAACACACACGTCAAATCACGTCTATATCCCCGAAGGGGTAAGCAGAGGTGCATTACACACACACAATTTGCCCAATTAGTCCCAAGTAATAGGGGGCAAGCCTGTTGTCGTCACCGGGCACATTTATAATGGGTTATGTCCAAAATGGCCGAAGTAATTTAATGAAAAGTAGCAGCTGTATTGTAATATTGAAAAAAATTTAAACCCGTTGCCTTGCGATGAAATGTTGATGAAGGGCAACAAAATCTTACGTGCGAGCCAATGTGGCACAGCCAATTAAAGTCCTGGGTATCTCGGACTATTTATTTTACGAATTGGTAGTATTTTGTATCGTTAGCGTATTGGAAGTGAATTTTGTACGAGAAAATTGAATTCCAAAACGTAACACGCTTATATTTTAATAATTCAAAAACTTCTTGTAGTTAAACGATTGATGTAGGTAATAGCCGATTTTCATGAAATGTTTCATGAAAATTGTATGTTATTTTTCACTTTATTATTTTACGCGGGCGGTGATGGACATCAGGTATTTTACAAAAAAAATGTGTTACGTTCTTCTTCTTTTTTTAAAAACGTGGCTCCATCGTTATTTTCGATGATTTCGCACACACAGAAGAACTAGTTATTCCGAACTAGCTCGAGGTGTAGGACAATATAAGAAACGTTGTTCGGTATGTGAGTGTCTGGGAACCCGATTTTTGCGAAGCGCCAGAGGTAACCTAAAAAGCCACCCAGCAAAAATAGAACTCCCCTTTTTCTTTCTTAAATTTTGTAGATATCCAACTGCGAAGAATATCTCGTATGAGATAAGTTACTTTATGCTCCCAGCGGGTAACATTGAACATGTTAATTTACTAGAATTTTACATATTATTTAAATTACTAGCTGACGCGTGTTGCTCTGCTCGCGCGAAATAGCTATGTGACGAGAACTTATATAAAATACATGTCCCAAGATACAGACAGGTTTCCTGCCTAGTTTGGGGGAGGAGTTCTGCAATGACCTTTTTATAGATGTACTGGTTTCCTTTATCGCTATCATCTGTGAAATAATCATGTACAAACTAGTTGAATTGAATAAATTATTATATAATATATTATATTATATTCTGAGTTTTCGTTATAATCGAATGGCAGAATATATGTTGCTCTGAGTTGGGCCTAATCTATTATTGAAAACTGCAAGAAAATCAGAGTTCCGCAATGGTTTAAAGGTTACATGTAAGAGTGTTGTAAAACACCTTTGATTATGCCGTAAGGTTAAATAGGTCAGGTTTTTCGTAATCGATCAGTGCTATAGTGTAAATGTGTGTTTGTTCATCATGTATTGTAAAAAAAAAATGGAAAGAAAATAAGGAAATCCAGTATCTTCCGAGTTTAGCATGTACAGACCGACAAAAATAAAATAACTTTTTGTATTTTATCAATCTGTTTAATATAGCCTACACTTATTTTCTGTTAACTTTATTATACCTACATACACACTGTTTTATTTAGTATATATTAAAATAATTTACAAATGTTTCAATACAAGAAAAATATCGTAGGTGGGCACAGTCATGGCGGAAGAGAGTTATGGCCATTAAAGATGGCCGTTTAACTAATTCGATGTAAACATGCAACTTATATTAAAATGTGTATATTATTATTAGCTATAAATTGACATTTAATTATGATAATGAGTAGAGCGATTCTTCTTACTAACTTTATGTTATTAAACAAAAAAATGTTAGTAAATGACATAAAATTTCGAATGACATAAAATTTTGCCACCCACAAGTTTTAGAAGGTTTAGCAGTTATTTTATTGCTTTACTGGCGTTAGGCAGCATGCTTATTGTGCATATATATGCATGTAATTATGTAACATGTATTTTATATATAAATTACATGGAAACAGACGTAAAAAGTAGCACAATGATGGTCACGGGTTTCAAATTACCTCTACATCAAATATCATCAAAATCTATTCATTACTTATCGACGATTTTAGGTATCCTATCAACATTGCCACCTAAATCATCCTCGCCTGCAACCTGCTGATAACCGAACGAAGTTCTGAGAAAATATCTAAAGTGTCCGTAAACGGTAATAAGCTCGAGGAACCATCATTTAATATTTTTCAGCAAAATTTAAAAAGCTAAACTCAAATTTTTAGCTTTTTTTAAATTCCGAACAGTTCCGCAATACTATACGAATCATACATCAAACTCCACCAGAACTTTGTCCCTGACGTAAATGGATGACAAACTTGTAACATTTTCGTCTGGAGACCGACACGTGTTCGCAAGTTCCACGCCCGCTGTTTAAAACCACGGAAAACTCGGCGAGATGTCATCAAATACGCATCCTTCTAGGGCGGGAATCAGTTTTAAAAGCTATTAGAGGACGAGGGGTAAGGGAGAGGTTGTAATTAGAGTGCGTTAATATTTAACAAGTGCGACGCCACACAGATTAGCGTAATGCGGTACCAGCTGCGGCCAGACACCTTCTGTGGCTTGCCAGCCTTTTAAAAAAGCCACTCTGTCAACGGGATCGTCAAAAATTAATTACGTCATGTCCTGCTTTGTAAAAAGGAGATTGTCGGCTAATGCTTTTGTGATATGCAGCCACAATGAGTTAGATGAAAACTTTTTTGAAAAGCATATATGTTTAAATATATAAGGCACCGTTTTTGTTATACCCATATTTCTCCAGTAATTTTCTTAGCCACGTTATAGGAAGCTAATTAGTTCTTAGAAGGAGAATCTCTAGCTATTTCGTGAACTTTCCCTGAGTATCAGATAGCAAGTCCAACATTTTCAGTTGAGAATGATGCTTCGGAGTTTTAGGTGTTACAAAACCTGCACTCTTTCTCTAATTTTCATTCAGTTGGGCAAATATTATTTTGAGAACTTTACACAGACCGAATGTCTAATTGAAAGTACATTATTATTATAGCACACATATCACGCCTATATACCCGAAGGGGCAGGCAGAGGCGTATTACACACCCACAATTTGCCAGTATATTTAGTCCCACGTTATAGGGGGCAAGCTCATTGCCGTCACCGGGTAAATTTATAATGGGTTATGTCCAAAATAGCCGATAAAAAGTAGTAGTTTAATAAAAAGTTTAATAAAAAGTAGCAGCTATATTGTAATTCTGAAAAAAAAATTAAACCGATTGCGATGAAATGTTGATGAAAGGCAACAAAATCTTACGTTACAAGAGCGTTGTAACAGGGTCGAAACTTCGGGTAATAAAGAGGTATCAGGCTGGTGGAGGTGAGGCTCAATAATCGCGTAAAATACCCGTTTGTCTTAAGTTTATAATGTGCACAAAACGCGAAAGTTAAAAACAAAATCTTACGTGCCAGCCGCTATAGCTCAGCCAATTAAATTCCTGGGCGTCTTGGACTATTATTACATACGGAATATATTATATTATTACAGCACAATCTATAAAACTGACGAAGTAATAAAGTATATCCTGGGGTTATCTTTCCGAGGGCTTCCGACAATAGACTGTAGGACAGGCGGATAAAAAAGCATCTACGTATATTCACCAATTCCGTATAAACACTCTAAACATCTTGTTCATACTCATCCTTAAGTCACTTGTCTCGATACTCACTCAGACACTCGGAAGTCGTAAACAAATAGTACTAAACCACACGTCCACGTAGCCAGTATCCCAACCATAAATATCCCAAGTATCACATCTCAACAACGCATCAGCATATTAAACAGAACCGTAAATCTATAATAACATAATCTGTCCCCAACCCTTGCGCTGCCGTCCTTTAATAATGCATTCGCCATTAGTTAACCCGCAGATGCCGGGCCCGTCTTGCTTCTAATTCTAATTGCAGGGAAAGGGTGAAAGGATTACGCTTGGCCAGTTTTACCCAAATCTGTTTTAACTTCGTACCTTACTTTCTCGAATTAATTAGCTGACATACTTAAAACTGCCTTATAAAGTAGGTACCTACTGATGAAATGAAAACAAAATATTTTTACACGCCCTGTCTTTTATAATGAACATTTTGGATCATTTTACAAAACTTCGCCATTTGACTGCAATAGATATTTTGACAGTAAAAAGCGTGGTATGTGTTTTTTTATACGGGTCTCTGTTGCGTATGTTTACAGCCTACGAGTTTAACCCGTAACTTGTAAGTAGTGAAACCTACACAAACTGTAAAACTTTTTGTTCTTCATTCTGCAATTTTTTTAACTTCATAAGTAAGCAACTAGTGTATATGTCAGAGTGTAGTCCGTTGATGAGTTGATGTACCATTTTGTAGGTGCGATTGTCTTCGGTTTATAAGATTTTGGTGAGACTTCTAACCCTCGACTCGCATACAGCAAACAATACTTATAAATTTGTCAAATCATTCACTCAGTATTTCCCATCATTACTGACCGTCCCTTCCTGAGAAACGTCAACTCAATCAGTCACAGTCATCCCGGAAAGGTGATTACCATACGCGAAAATCACAATAGACGATCCATAGAAGTCAATGGAATATTCCATAGATAATATTCTCTCCAACAAAGGGTTAAACAAAAGGTATAGTTATAAAAAGATAATATTAATGTGGTATTTAATCATGTGTGGTCCGTTAGACCGGTCGTGGACATTTTAGTGTTAAGTTCATTATTTCTGTGTGTTTGTGCAATGTTGGTTTTTATATGATTTATTGTGTCACAGTAATTAGGATTGTTTTTGAAAATTTTTATTTATTGCTCTTGAAATTATAATGCTTGAATTTGCCTTGTGATTCCTTAGACTTTTACACAACGAATTCTAACTTCTTTCGTACCTACGCCATGAAGATCTAATTCTCGGTCTACACGTCGCTTTCGTAAATAAAATGTGAAATGAATGAATGAATGAAGAAAAAAATTATTAATCCTGAGCTTTTTTGAATGGGGAGGCAATGGGAAAAATTGTCTAAATAATGTTATTAATAAATAAGACAATTCATACAACGCCATCTAGTCTCAAACTAAGCAGAGCTTGTCATATGAGTACTAGATAAACTGATATAAATACTTAAATACATTTTTTTGTAAATACATTTATATTATACATAGGAAACATCCAGACTTCGGTACAAACGTATGTGTCATCACACAAAGTTTGTCCCGACCGGGAATCGAACCCGAGACTCCGGCGTCGAAAGCGGAAGCACTACCGACCACGCTACCGAAGCAGCAAACTCGCATGATTGATAGAATTATTGTAATTACTGACAATAGGAAAAGAGTGGCCCAGAGGTTTTATTGCCAGGTTATTCTCATACAGGCTCTACCTCTAAAAACTATCAAAAAATACACGTCAAAAATTGACACACCAACCGACTTCAAATTACCGAAATGGGACCAAATAATTGATGGAACGGGACCAAATTGAATTGGGCCCCAATGGGGAAGTAGTAGCTTTCATTTAAAAAAAAAATTTTCAAAATCGGTTCACTCAGTCCAAAGATATGAGGTAACAAAAAAAGACAGTCGAATTGAGAACCTCCTTCTTTTTTTGGAAGTCGGTTAACACTCTCAGCTACATATTTCCAGTTGCCACTAATTACATTTATTGTCTCAGTCTTGCGAGAAAGCTTGTAATCTGACGATATTTACAATTTTACGGTGACATTGTGAGTTTTTGCCTGCATCTACATCCGATGCCATTACTTGGCACTCCGAAAAGTTCTTCTAAATGCCTTAAAGCTTCTTGGTACACCCTGACTATATCTAACAACATGAGTTCCTTACCTATGTATTTAGGGATCCCTACCTAAACGGTAAAACGGGAACCCTAATACAGAGACTTGTCCGTCCGTCTGTCTCCAGTCTGTATTTCGTGAACCGTGATGGTTAGAAAGTTGAATTTTTTTATTTTTTTTTATATATTGGGTTCGCCAAATTGACGCCGCCCGCCTGGTGGTAAGTCGTGACGACGTCTAGCGATTGTGGGCCACTCTCACAGCACACAATACTATAGAGAGTGGCCCTCAACTTGACGACCTACTGTCCGCTCCGCTTATAAAGAACCCAGGGTTATATGTGGGAGCAAACACGTGCACATGCAGGTCGTTCCGGGCCACTATCGTTCGGCAGAGAAACGAACGTTTAAAACAGATGATGTATTTTCTGTTGCCTCTGTAACAACAAATACCAAAAAACAGAATATAATAAATCAAGGGAAATATTCAACAGAATATGATAAATATCCATACATACATACAACAAACGTTTTTTTGCCGTTTTGGTACCTACGGAACCCTTTGTGGGCGGGTCCAACACGCACATGTCCGGTTTTTATAATAACTATGAGTTCTAACAATAAAGTGATCTCAAACAACAAAACTTCGTCGAGACGTATCCAATATCATTATAATAGGCAATTAGATCTTTAAAGAACCACAATAAACCAACATAACAAGACCTTATAACTATAATAATACTCATTTAATAACAGCTCTATACAAATTGGTTTTTCTCTCCAGGAAACAAGACCCACAACTTAAAAGATAGGGTAGGAAATCAGGGGTTTAGTTATAGTGGTAGTTAAAGCAAAAGGGCAGTTACTTGTATTGTAAAGAGTATTTGTTTTCGTCTGTCCAATCTTAGTAAAACAAACAATGCATAAATACTGATACTTTGTACTATCTCATACTCTCTATTGTTGTATTGTGATCTTCGTTGCTTTTTTCTCAGCCATAGACTAACAATAATAACGATCAAACAGAGGGTCCGGCTGGTAAGCTACTGTTTACACCTTTTTTTTTCTTATAGTTGTTGTTATTAGCAATTATAGAACTATATTACGATTTTTTTGCATTATAGTAAGTAGTACGAGTATATAACCTATTCAAAAAGATTTGATACTTGAATACCTTATTTATTTATTTATTTTTAGGAACATTAAACAGTTACACATTATATACTAGGTATGCAATGCATGCTGCTGTTGCAAAAAACTGAGCGAAGTGTTAAATTTTCGAACGACACTGATTTATTTTGTCTGATTTTGATTTTTTAGTGATTATTCCTCGATGGTATGTCCGATTTTAATTTTTTTTTGTTCTAAACGCCACACGTTATCACTGTGGTAAGTTTGAAGGAGATCGGTTCAGGCGTTTAGGAGGAGTATGCGGACAAACGAAATACATGAGTCACCTAAGATTGAGCTTCGCTCAATAAATACACAAATTGAGTGAACGTGTAACCCATACCAATGTCCATGAAGTAATTCGGAATAATAAAAGTAGTATAAAGAAACGTGCATGTAGGTAAGCTAAGTTGGGTACCGCTAATATCAATCTTTACAATATTTATTCTGGGTTTACTTTTGTAGTCTTACTATTCAATATTAAAAAAATAGGAATTCTGAAACCTAACCATAGCATGGTATAAAAAGTCGCTTCCGCTGTCTGTCCATCCCTATGTATGCTTTGGTCTTTAAAAGTACGCAACGAATTTTAATGCGGTTTTCACCAATAGATAGAGTAGTTCTCGGTAAAGGTTTTAGTATATAATTTGTCAATCGGGCGAAGCGTCCGCTAGTTGACAATAAATATTTATTTTAATACTAGGGTGGTTCGCTGGAACGCCGACGGTTACATCGAAATAATAAAGACGGAGCTGACAGAATTTTAATTTTAGCACTGTCAAACGCATGTTTCTTTAATGCTTAATAACTCAAAAACTATAAGAGCCACATACACGAAAAACTATACAGCAAACTACATACTTATGTTATATCTTTATGCTAAGTTTCAAGTTGATAGGTTAAGAGATGCGCCCGCTATCGTGTGGCATACATTCTTGATTGAGCCTTACGTTGTGAAGACTCCGCAAGCTCCGTCTTAAAAATGGATAGTAATAAAAAATTGTACGATTTGCGTCAATCAAGTACTCAAACACAAGCCCTGTTCAATAAGAGACTAGTCTATAAAACTGACTTCAAATTATCGAAATGGGACCAAATTGAAATGAGACCACTAGTTTTCAATAAAAGAAAGAGTTTTTAATATCGGTTCACTCAGTCGAAGATAATGAGGATACAAACTTAAAAAAAAAAACTACAGTCAAAAAAATTAAGAAGTTCGCACCTCCTCTGTTTTTTGAACTCGGTAAAAAAATAGTTTCTAAATAGCGTAATTACTTATATGCAAATTTTACAAGCAAAACTACTAAATATTGCGACATAAAACTACCCTTAGGTAAGTCACGTAATACGTTCCCTTCATTTGCGGTCTATTATCTATAAACCCATTATTGCTATAATATAACACCTGACCGGCTCCGATTACCCATAATGAGTACAAAACCCCTTTGTTGCTATTCAGCCACCGATATTAATAAAAAGGGATAGTGACTGGGCCTTTTGTGTGAACTTGTTTATTTTACGGAATGACATGAACGCTTACTTGTAAAAAAAGGACATGTTACATAGCGTTCTTTACCAACAATGTTGGCTTGTTAAGATTAAAACTTTCCTTTGAAGCTGTTCTTTAAGGTTTAGTTTTAAACGGTTTGGGCCATGGGCCACAATACAATGGTAAGTTCATAGAATATGATGATCAGCGACCTCTGCCTCCCAGTGTGTTTGATTGACGTTTGTATGATACCAGAGAATATTTTGAGAATTCCAAACATGATTTCTAATTGTTTTCTTGGAGCGAACAAAACTACTGTTTGCTTTTTGAATAACTTATAAAGAGGCTGTAAATTATCAAGGTCCAGGTCATCCTTGTCTGCTCGAGGTGCACCTGCTAATACATGGGCGAGGCTTTGGCAAGAATACTTAAATTACCCGAATACAACAATAGCACTATTAGGTGGGACGGACAGTGACAGTCGTACAAACGCCTCCGACCCCTTTGGGACGAGAATTTGTTGTTACGCAATAGTGATTCAAATGAAAACAAGGAAATAGATGGACCATTTCCTGAATTAATAAGCAAACTAGTTTATTCCCAATTTCATTGATCGATAGACACTTAGTAGAAAACAAACAGAAACAAATAAAATTTATATCATAATCAACAACCGTTCAACAGTTGTTAAAACAAAGAACATCAAAGCCAAAAACTTTTCCAATTTCCATCGAAAAAAACCTCTCAAGGAGATTTGCATGTAGTCCGAACAATGCGCGTTGTATTTTGCAATATTTTCAATACCCCAGCATGGGTCCAACTACTTGGGGGTCTCTCCTTTGTCCTGCACTTTAATATCTGTGGGAATGGACATACCGACTCCATTTAGGTAATTTATCATTCTTAAACGAGTGAAGAGACCCATCCACTATTATCTAACGTCGTGTAGTCTTTCTAGTATTCAAAGGGCGAAGACTGCGCCCTTTTGTCCGGGCATGTTCAAATTAATGACGTATTTGGCCCCAACGGGTTTTGGTATTAGCGAATCTTGAACACCGGACACAAGAGTCCGGTGTCCAATATTTATGAATTATTAGCAATTTGGGTTCCCATAAAATTGGTCGTGTTTAGCTTGGACAAGGGTCAGTCTAGGAATTATTATTGTGTGTGTTTTTTTACGCAAAAATCTGAATTAACGGTTTAATATTTCAATATATTATTGTTGACTTGCTGGTTGTTCAAGTGATGTTGAAAAAATAGTTTTCTAGTTAGTCATTTAGTTCCAAATTGTCTCAAAATCAGTATTGTAAGCCACCACACAGCCTTTCTTGGTTATATATAATAATTTTATGTCTCTTTTATGTTCTCTAGCCTAATTGATAAAACTATAAATTTACTTGATAAGTAAGTACTTTGATTTTTAAGCAAATGTAAATAAGATCAGCAAATTATGAAATGAATATTAATAAAACCAGTAATCCACCTGTCAAGCAGAAAGTATATTCTACAAGAGATTTAAATTAACATATCAATGTGGGGATCACTTAAAAAGCAAGATGACCACAGCATCCAAGGGTCAAATGTTAGACACGAGTCTAACACACTTCTTTATAAATTCCAAACTTAGGGATGACAAGATATTGAGTTGTTTTTTTTAAGTACAGTAGTGACAGTCCACACGCGATGATCAAAAAATAGGGAGATAAACATGAACATAGAAATTTTAAACGTGATATTTAAATAATACTTGAATGTAGTAAATTAAGATTTGCATAACATGATCTGCGTATGTCGTGCGTGTTGCGAGAATGAATGCAGTATGTATGACCACTAGGTAATTTATATATGAAGATGCTAGCTATGCACTTGCTGAGAAACGGATAAAGTTTTGGTATGTATACCGAAATTAATGACAATAGGCTCGCTCCCTATTACGTGGGAGTAACGAAATGTGGGTTAAATAAATCCCCTTCGGGGATAAAGGCGTGTGTGTGTGTGTGTGTGTGTAAAGTTTTCCTAAAGTACAAGTCGCGTTGGACATAAATGATTATTCACATCGAACCGGTCCGTTTGTCCGTCCGTTAATTTATGACACGTAAACACTTCCATATATCCGTTAGAGTATAATGACAGCTAGTAAAATTTAAAAAAATAGAAAGTAAACAACAGTGACAAAAATTCGACTATTATAAAAGTGTCAAGATTATATGGTCGGTGTAAAATTTATTCGAAAATGAATGAAGTTGGATCTTCGATGAGTATTTTTTTAACATGTAATTTATGTAGTTATTTGATAGTTATTAATCTGTGGTTGTGTACTTTTATGCGTTTATTGTGAATAATGTATTAAAATAACTGGTAACGAGTATTATTTTTTGTTTATTAGGTGTTTAGTAACACCTAGTGTTTCTTTGATTCGGAGAGAGGATCAAATTGAGCGATTTAATTTATAAGAGTTACATTTGACTATGGATTTTTTTTTTATTCCGCGAGACTGCGGTCTCTCCTATGGTATATTGCTGCGGGCGTCTCTCTGGTACGGTCCAGTGGCGCCAAGCGGACATTCGCCGCCTGTGTGGCCTCTTCAGATGGAGGGATGCTAAGGAGCTTCTATCAACATCTTCAGGACGTAAGTCGCCTGCACACGAAGCACTTTCCGACAGCCTGCAAGGCCTTGGTAACTACATAGGTACACTCAAAGTACCTAAAAATGGCTACAACCCTTTTACGTTGGACCAACAAAATTACTGGCCAAAGAGTAGGTACAGTGTAACACACTCTCTGCATAACCTTCGCGGATATAGGCGTGATGTATCTGTCTGTATCGAGCGAAACTCCTCACATTCACAAGTACCTATAATATATACTTTATCTACGCCAATAAAATCGTTTGAGCCGGCGACCACCACGGACTGAGCTTAGAACTTTTATTGGCCATATACATTATGCATCCCAATTATAATTAGCTATTAAACAAGTTAGTATATATTTATTAAAATTTACTAACCTTCTGCGTGAGATTACAATCTTTACACAAGACCACACTGCAGATAACTTTCATACTATATTTACCCACATTCTTGGGAAAATCACCATCACAAAAGAAGTCTAAATACTTACATTATTATTGGGATATAGGTTGATCAATAACGATAAATAAACTTACATTTATTTATCGCTCAACTACTGGAATTTAAATACCTACTGAACTTATTTGGTAAAGTACATTTTCTAGGTATCTAATGATTTAAAATTCATCAATGGAGTCCGAGACGCCCAGGACTTTAATTGGCTGTGCCTTAGCGGCTGGCACGTAAGATTTTGTTGCCTTTCATCAACATTTCATCGCAAGGCAACGGGTTTCAAATTTAGTTTTCAAAATTATAATATAGCTGCTTATTTTATTAAATTAATTCGGCCATTTTGGACATAACTCAGTTTCTAGAGTGCCCGGTGACGGCAATAGGCTTGCCCCCTATTACGTGGGACTAAAAGTACTGGCAAATTGTGGGTGTGTAATGCGCCTCTGCTTACCCCTTCGGGGATATAGGCGTGATATGTGTGTGTGTGTTAAAATTCATAAAAGAAAGAATAAAATTGAATTTAGTAGTTAGTTCGTCAACTACTGGTAGATGGCGCTTTATCGACGCCGTAAGTCGCGATATTAACACAATATGATTACAATGATTACAATCTTGGTCAGTTGGTAGAACTTGGAAATTATATACATATATATTAGCTTAATTAGGGCTAGATGACGCTATGTGAATGACCAGAAATATTTTTTAAATTGAATTTTATCTTCGAAGCTGTTTTATGTTTTTTTTAAACCATTTTAGCTTTGCTCAATCAACTTCGCTTTAGCACCAGTAATTCAAAAGCCGTCCTATTTTACAACCACCTGTATATAAAATGTGTATATATGAAAGTATAATTTTGTATAATACTTTCATTAGCGTGTGTCATTTGTCAACCGTTGATGGTTGCAGTTGACATGGCTTTTCTCTTGATTAGACCTTTGATATGGGTTTCTGAATTTGGTTTTCTTGAGAGCTCGAACGTGGATGTATATGTATACATTACTACGTATATTTATTTACGATGACATTTACAAATAAATTGTCATTAGACCGTGTCGATGTGTCGTAAAAAATTTCCAATAAGAATTAGGGTTAACAAGTTTGTTTTATTGTATTTAATTCAAATGATGGGCTTCTTGTTTTATTGTTGCATTTTTTTTTTAATTCGAACATGGAACATAAAATATTTAAATGTTTTATTTTTTCTTTATACTTAAAAGGCGCCAATATTATACTATTTACAAAACGTAAAATTTTGTATAAAAGTACAGATACTAGTAAAAATAAAACGAACTGAATTGCGTATCTAACCTTTTAAGTAAGTAAGTTCATTTTATATGCAATGTAAATGTGATAAACTTTTTTTACATTTTGTAGTGACACATACCTACTAATGTGCTGTGAACCAAGCCGGTCTAGGGGCATGAGCCAGCTGGCACTAGTACTTAGGGCAGTACCTACCTCACGGGTCATAAACCCGCTCAGCTGATCCCAATATCAGCTTGGCTAAGCTCGGTCAGTAGTCAGCTGATCCCTAGTCCGGTTAGGCAAAGGCCTTAGACCGACATACTTTCCAGCTGTTATCTTAGGCTTAGTCTAGATCTTTAGATAAGCAGATTACAAACAAAACAACACAAATGGAACCTAACCTATCAAATATCAATACACCTTATAATACAATCGTTTAACTTAAAAGTAAAATTTAACTACCGTGCACTCGGGCAAATCGTAAGATCCCATCTCAGGATTATGTTGGGTTATCTATCTTGCATCTAACCTTTACCAAAAAAATATATCCGTACATTTCTCCTTATGTATTCCTATTAATATAACGTCCAATGCTTCTTGTATATCTAGTTTATAATTAAAAGAGAGAATAAAAGTAGCAATGGATTTATAAGTTGTCGAAAGATTCGATTTCAACATAGATCAGTTGGTTTGCAAAAGTTTATAGGACTCGAAGCTTCGTGATCTTCGGTTACATAAAGTATTTATGTAAAGTTTGTATCGTCTCGTGCGATCAAACCATAGATAGTAGTATTGTCTATGGGTTGGCTATTGGCATTGTTCAATAGTGGCAGATGCAGGGATGTGACGTCAAAGTTTGCGAGATGGGTATTATTGGGTATCTATATTTGAAATCGATATTTAGGTAAGATCATTTGAAATGAACATTTTGAAAGATGTAAAATTACAAGCAGGAGTAGGCAGAAGTACCTATACTTACCACAGAATAGGGAATAGTACTTACATACAGAACTTGCACTCCGACGTTAATTAAAGCACATTCTTTTGTTTACAGAGAACATCATTCGAACGTTAGGGTTGGACAACCCTAACGTAAAGTAAAATATATACCTGCAAAATTTGACCAATAAATACGACGTTAATGCCTCAATATCAACTCTATGGTCAATGCCGTGTCACAAACAAGAGACAAGCCTTACTGATTTACAACTTCAAGTTGTCACGTATTTTTTGCGGTTGTTAGGCGAGTGGCATATGCCTGCCTATACATACATATATTTATAAGCCCACATTTTTTCAGTAGGTACCAAAATTTAAATATAATATCCTGTAAAAAAAGAAATCAAAGAACTTAAATGGCAAGGGACAGTTCATAAAACTTTTAAAAACAAAACAATCAACACAATCATAAAACCACTCAAGAAGTTTAAAAACAATTAAAACCTCTAACTGGCTGATTATAAACCGCCCTTTTTTTAAAGAAAGAAAATTAAAAAACAATAGACACCGAAAAAATAAAAAGTTGTCTCTGAATTTGTACGTTGACAACATCCATCTCAATCAATTGTGGCCTCCCTGAGGAGTAACCCTTCCTTCCCAAGAGGAACAACCCTCCGTAACCCAATTAATGTGAGGGTTTTATGTGACCGCAAAAATTTTAAATTGAAATGTTAATTCGATATGTGAGGCAAAGATTATGGCGCCAATGTTCACTTTTAAATATTTTGGCACCTGACTAAAGCCATAGTCAAAATTGTATATTTTTTGGCTTTGTGCTAACAGTTATCGTGCCAAATGAGCAATATAATATAATAATCTTTTCAACAACGTTTTTTGTTTATCTGTATGGATGAGGTTGTTTTCTTTGACTATTTAACAAGCTTTATCAAGGCACTGGAAAAATACACGTCAAAAATTGACACAACAACCGACTTCAAATGACCGAAATGGGACCAAATAATTGTCGGAATGGGACCAAAGTGAAATGGGACCACTTCATACATATAGGAACATACAGTCGAATTGAGAACCTCTTTTTTTAAAATGGAAAAGATAATTATCGTGTATGTCAAATATTTTACCAATTTTACGTAAATGACAGTAGCTAGGATTCAAACCCGCGTTTGTCCCTACAGAAGGTTAGAATCCACCAAGCTACCGGACGTTTAATTTCCTTTAATTCGTATTGCGTGGTATTTATTTATAAAAATACTTCTCCTCAATGGGGTTTGATTGGTGATGATTGGGTCTCCGTGTTTGTGGAGGGGAGTAGGGAGGGGAAGGGGAATTGACCCTACTACTAAATTAATTATTCAAAGTATGTCTTGAAGAACTTGCTTTTTGTTGTGAGTTTATTGTCTGTTAAAAGTTTTAATTAACTGAAATAAAAAAGGTGAATAATATGAATAAGTAGGATTTCCCTACTTAAAAAATATTTGTATTTCCTGTCAGTAAATTGAATACTTAATAGTGAATGTTTTTAGACTAATATCAGCGTCCGTCAAGACGCTAGTAATGAACTAGGGTTGTCAAAATATATACTTCGTATTAGTAAGTAGACTTTGACACACATACATACAAACTGTAGTAGGTATGAACAACTTTTTTTTAATTATTTTTTTTGACAAACTTACACAACGTCGCCTAACCCAAACTAAGCTAAGCTTGTGTTATGGGATCTAGACAACTGATAAACATACTTATATATTTCTAAATACATAGTATACATATAGAAAACAGCTAAACTGCGACACAAACATTTGTGGATCACACAAATATTTGATTCGACCCGGGAATCTAACCTGAGACTCCGGAGTTGAAAACCGATGCACTACTTACCGACTACACCACCGAAGCAGAAATTACACAGAGAAAAAAATATGTGTTTCAATAGATACAGTAAACTGACGAATAATTAGTCGCTACATGCAACAGCTCGCAAATAAGAAAGCCTAGACCCTAGACTACCCTGTCTGACTCAATGTAGTAACGAAGCAGGTAGTATAACCTACTCATCCTTTTTCGTATGTTCTACTTTTTTTTTAATTACCAGAGTAGGCATTACATTTTTAACTTGTATAATATCCCGCCAAACTGCTAGCGCAGTTTGTTGGCAATCTTGCACTCCTTACCTATTTTTACTATTAATACCTAATATCATTTCAAACCTTAATAGAGAATGAAGATGACAACTATGAGCATTATAAGTTTCCAGTAGTGCTGCTCTAACCCTTCTCTTTAGCGTGTTTTTATATAGTCTTAAAAAATCTCTTTTATTACATAATTTTGGCAACAGATACTTATTGGTTCGTAGTAATTTTTAACTTTCGGGCATACATATGTTCTTTTCCTAGTTCTTTTAGTCTTTTAAACAACCTGTATACTCAAAGGTACAAAAGTTAGGAAACATTGAAGATCCCCATTCTCCAAGCACTCAAAGAGCTTCATATTAAAATTTTCTTCAAAATAATCCGTACACAACACAATATCAAAATTTAATATCATTTTAATCTTAATTCTCCTTATTAATGTTGGCCAAGGAGGGCTCTACTCTAGGGTTGTCACGCAATCGTGCTAGTGACAATAGAATTAGGCTTTATTGGAGTTTACTCCTTAAGAATCGATTTTCATATATAAGGCGCCCGGTATGAGAAAAATCCGAGGGGTAAAACCTACTAACAAGTAACGAAAATCGTGTCATGTTTTTGGTGCGCACCTCTAGTGCGCAACTTTCTAATTTGTTATGGTTAGATACTCGTACTTAAGGAGTAAACTCCAGTCGTGCGTCGGAGCTGACACACACACTTTTTTTTCTTTCTTTATTTCTATATTAAAAGTGATAGATATGTAACAAAAATAATTGTTTAGTAGATTGAAAATCCTACTTAATATTATAAACGCGAAAGTTTGTGAGTATGTATGTATATATGGATGGATTATGGATGGATGTTTGTTATCTTTCACGTATAAACTACTGAATGGATTTTAATGAAACTTCACAATAATATAGCTTATACATCAGAATAATACATAGGCTACAATTTATAAAGATATTGTGTGAATTGTTCAAAATATAACGCGGCGCGACGGGAACGGGAAAAAATCAAAATTACCACGCGGCCGAAGTCGCAGGTGACCTCTAGTAATTTTATATTTATAAGCAATACTGCCTTTGGAGCATTACCCATATCCATAAAACATGAAGTTTAGCAAAAAGCCTTGACTACTAAATATACTCTACTTCTTATTTGATGTAAAAACTTACAAATATAAATAGTCTCATCATTCACCAAGCATTTTCCCAACTTAGTTGGGGTCGGCTTTCCAGTCTAACTGTGTTCGGCTGAACTTCGATATTTTCTGTGAAGCGACTGCCATCTGACCTTCACAACCCATGGGCGATATCGAAGTTCTGTAGTTAGACCGCGAGGATTTTTAAGGGCTCCAACCACCCCTAACGACTGCCATAGATGTTCGTATGACAACCGGGACCGACGGCTTAACGTGCTCTCCGAGGCACCATCCTAAGACCGGTCTGACTAGATGTTGCTTAACCTTTGCAATGTATTAATATTGTCGGTTACCACTAGACCACGATCCCCTCCAAATATAAATAGTATATGAATGGATAAATAAGCTTTTTAAAATATTAAGATAGAATTTATAAACAGATAACAATAAAAAATAAATGAGAACTTCCTTCTTTTTTGGAAGTCGGTTGATAAAATACACGTCAAAAATTGGCACAACAACCGACTTCAAATTACCGAAATGGGACCAAATAATTGTCGGAATGGGACCAATTAATTGTCGGAATGGGACCAAATAATTGTCGGAATGGGACCAAATAATTGTTGGAATAGGAACTATTCAATTAAAAAAAAATTCAAAATCAGTTCGCACAGTTCAAAGATATGAGGTAAGCAACTTAAAATAAAAAAAACATACCGTCAAATTGAGAACTTCCTCCTTTTTTGGAAGTCGGTTGAAAACTACGGCCAGCCGTAGTGGTCAGAACATCGCTGGGCGTCACTGGAAATACCTTCTGCGTGTGAACCAGAGACGCCCGGCAACGGACGTTAGAGCGGCCGCGGAATTAAAAAAAAAAGTGGTCAAAACATTCAGAAAACTGATTGCTTTGAAATACAAAAACTTTTTAAAGCTATACTAAGCTATAATATAATACATCATCATTCACCGAGCCTTTTCCCAACGCAGTTGGGGTCGGCTTTCCAGTCTAACTGCGATTCGACATTTTCCGTGAAGCGACTGCCATCTGACCTCCACAACCCATGGGCGATATCGAAGTTCTGTAGTTAGACCGGTCGGATTTTTGATTTAGGGCTCCAACTACCCCTAACGACTGTCATAGATGTTCGTATGACGACCGGGACCGACGGCTTCACGTGCTCTCCGAGGCACGGAGGGGTCTCAGTGTCTTAAGAAATGGTCACCCATCCTAAGACCAGCCCGACTAGATGTTGCTTAACCTTTGCAATGTGTTAACATTGTCGGTTACCACTAGACCACGAGCCCCTCCTATAATATAATATAATACATTTACTACCTAAATTAATCCCTTGAATAGTTTAAATCACACAAACTATCCAACAGATTCATTAGTTTGTGCGACAAATATTGTAAAACAAAAAACAAATAGGTAAGAAAGCCAGGTTTTCTTACCTAATTGTTTTTTTTGACAACCCTACATTTAGTACTATCACAATTAAATCATTAAAACATGAACTGTATAATAACGTCGAAGAGTCTAATTTACAATGGCAAATGTCAATGATTTAGCAACAGAAGGTAGAAAATCAGGTAAGTTCAAAGATAACGCTTGTCTTTTGTAGAGTAAGGCTTAATCAGGTCGTATTATTACCATTGGAATATTCTGGATTAGCATTTTATGAGTTTAAGTTGTTAAAGAACAAGTAATTCTAGGCATATTGAGATAATTTTGATATTTAAAATGATTCTGACGACTCAGAATAGACACTGATTAAGAAAACCGTAAAATACAAAGCTTCTTTAGACTGCTTCGGTGGCGTGGTCGGTAGTGCATCCGCTTTCTACGCCGGAGTCTCGGGTTCGATTCCCGGTCGGGACAAACTTTGTGTGACGACACACACGTTTGTACCGAAGTCTGGATGTTTCCTTTGAATATGTATGTATGTTTTTGCAAAAAAATGTAAATAAATATTTATATCAGTTTATCAAGTACTCATATCACAAGCTCTGCTTAGTTTTAGACTATATGGCGTTGTGTGAATTGTCCTAACATATTTAAACTGATTTATTTATATTCTCCCGTATTTTTCTCTTTCCTAATCCTCACGAAAAGACATTACTGGGACAAGTCCATCTTTTACTTAAATGAGAAAAGAAAAAAAACTTATAATTAACTTGCGTACTAAACACATAACTTGTAACTCATTCATTACTAAATACATCTAACTTATTACTAAATTAACTGTTAACAATTATATACAAAAAATATTTACACTACAATATATCGTTTAAAAAATCCTCCGCGTCATTGCCGACTGGGAAGGTTCCCAGAATGCTGGCTTACCTGTAAACCTGGCCTAATCTAATCCCTCATCACTGAATGAGATCTTCAGAGAACACCTTCAGTTCATACAAGATATCCTTTAAACACCCTATTAAAAATAATCTATATACCGAAATTATTTTTAATAGGGTGTTTTTGTCACAAATCGGTGTCGAGGGTGGTCTCCTTAATTAAAACAGTGACCGACCCCCCCTCACTCCCCTGATGGATCACTGGATACTCGTTCATTCGCTAATTGATGGGTTTTCTATGTACCGAATTTAAATCCCGCCTGAGTAATTATAAAAGCTTGTATTAAAATTTTCGCATACACATGCCACTGCGCGACCGAGGCAGTCCAATACACCTAGTGGATAAACATGTCGACATTATTGCCAGTTGAATAACTCCCTAAACATCAGGTTATTAGAGAACCCATCCAAAACACAAAGGACCAATGACAAAACTTCTTACTTTGAACTCCTTATAATATATAGGTAAGTACTGATCGAAGGGAAAAACTTTATATTCGCGGTTGTTACTTACGTTGATGGTAATGTATTTGGTACTAATGGATGATGCTAACTTTAATAGCGCGATCTAGAAATTATGAATATGATATGTAGCAAAAATTCGTCAGAGCATTCCCCCCGTTAGGAAAAGGCCGTGGGTTCGAGTCCTGCCGATGACATCAGTTTTTGTGGTTTATTTATAATTTCTTTCTTAATATTTTGAGAAATTTAAGTAATTTGTATCAAATATTTTATATTTGAGGGGCTCGTGGCTCAATGGTAATCGGTTAAGTTACACATTGCAAAGTTTAAGCAAACACTTACAGGTCGGTCTTAGGATCGGTGACCATGTCTTAAGACAGTGAGACTCCTCTGTGCCCCAGAGAGCCTGAACCATTCGGTCCCGCATACTAACATATATGGTACGTAAAGTCGAAAAAAACTGATTAGTACATTATTACCAGTGGAGTAGTATGTTCATAAAAATGTAGGTTATGATTATCCCATCCTCGTCGCCAATGTTACGTCAATGAAACACCGAAGCTAGCGAAAGACTGGTTTAATTGTATACCCACCACCGTAATAAATATCCATAAAAAAACAAGGTACCTATAGGTCTTCATTTTTTTTTTTTTTTTTTTTTTTTTTTTTTATATTTGGTTCGCCAAATTGACGCCGCCCGCCTGGTGGTAAGTCGTGACGACGTCTAGCGATTGTGGGCCACTCTCACAGCACACATTACTATTGAGAGTGGCCCTCAACTTGACGACCTACTGATGTGCCTCTTCACGCTCCGCTTAAAGAACCCAGGATTATATGTGGGAGGAAACACGTGCACAGGCAGGGCGTTCCAGGCCACTATCGTTCGGCAGAGAAACGAACGTTTAAAACGTTCGGTTCTCGCGAACATGCTATCCACTGTGTGGGGGTGGCATCTCTGCCCGGCACGAGTCGTTCGGGATCGGAAGGAAGAGGGTGGGATCAGATTGAAGAGCTCTTCAGAACACTCGCCGTGGTAAATACGGTAGAATGCGGCCAAGGAAGCTATTGTTCGGCGCTGAGCTAGCGGCTCAAGGCTTCCCGTTACCTCCGGACAACCAATAATACGGATAGCCCGTCGCTGCATAGCGTCGAGAGCGTCCAGCAGATACTTCGCGGAGCCGTCCCAGAGGTGAGAGCAGTATTCGACGCAGGGTCTAATCTGCGTCTTGTACAGCAGACACCTCTGGTCCGGTGTAAAGAATCTCTTTACCTTATTCAGTATTCCTAGTTTCCGCGAAGCTAGCCCTATACATCTTTCGATGTAGTTTTTATTATTGAGCTCTCGACGAACGTCTATGCCAAGGATATCAAGGTTGTCCTTCATTGGTAATAATGCATTCTGAAGAGAGGGTAGGGGAAGGAAAGGGGATTTCTTCGCAGTAAATGCACACGCCTGTGTTTTGCGGGCATTGAACTCGACCAGGTTCTCGGTACCCCATTGAGAGATACTGTCGAGGTTACGGTCGAGATCAGCCACGAGTCGTCGTCTCTCCTCCTCAATCTCAGATCGCCCCGCCGTCGGACGAACCGAGTAACTCCCGTGCAGTGTGCTGTCATCTGCATAGCAATGAATGTTCCCGAGGGATAGCATATCATTGATATGCAGAAGAAAGAGAGTTGGTGATAGTACGGACCCCTGCGGTACCCCGGCATTCACTTGCAAGAAGCGAGAAGCCTGGCCATCGCAGAGGACCCGCACTCGGCGCTCGTTTAAAAAGCTGGCAATCCAGCTGCACAGTTGAGGAGGTAGACCATATGCCGGAAGCTTGGAAAGGAGCGAAGCATGCCAGACCCTATCGAAGGCTTTGGCGATGTCCAGGCTAATAGCCAAGGACTCGCCGTGCCTTTCCATAGCCCCACCCCAGACATGCGTTACGAATGCCAGAAGATCACCCGTTGATCGCTTTGGCCTGAAGCCGTATTGTCGATCATTGATTAGCGAGTGATCCTCTAGGAATTGCATGAGCTGCTTATTTATAAGGAGCTCAAGCACCTTGCAAATGACTGAGGTGACAGCTATGGGTCGATAGTTGCCTGGATCGGACCGATCCCCTTTCTTGGGGATCGGTTGTACGTTCGCCTCCTTCCAGACCTCCGGCACGAGCCCTGAAGAGTATGACAGGCGGTACAGACGCGTTAATACTGGAGACAACTCAGCTGCACATTTTCGTAGCACCACCGCCGGAATGCCGTCAGGGCCACTGGCTTTCCGCGTGTCGAGTGACCGCAGCACTGCCCGTACATCACATTGCCTGATAACAATATCAGGCATTGTGTGGCCACAGTTGGCGATGGCGGGGGGCTGCAGGCCACGGTCGTCGACCCGGGAATTAGCCGCAAAGAGGTCTGCGAGCATATCCGCTTTCTCTTGGGCTTTGTGAGCCAGTGTTCCATCTGGGTAACGCAGCGGTGGCAGCGAGGGCTGACAAAAGTTAGATTGCACGGCTTTGGCCAGTTGCCAGAATCCACGGCTGCCCGTGGGATGGGAAGTGAGCTCCTGACCAAGCCGCGCGACGCGCTGGGCATCCGCTCTCTTAAAGGCCCTCTTACTCGACTTTGTGGCCCGGTTGTACGCTGCTTTGAGGTGGCCCACGTTTGGGTCGCGCACAGCCCGGGCCCTGATCCAGGCGCGATATGCCGACTGTTTTTGTCGAACAGCTTTGGCACAATCTCGCCCGAACCAGGGACGGGCTCTGCGGATACTGGCGACATCAGTGAAAGGGATGTAATAATCCATCCCTAAACTGATCTCGCCAGCAATAGCAGAAGCACTATCCGAAGGAGCCTTTCCTACAAAGCAGCGCTGGCTCCAGGGGACGGACGCAAAATAATCGCGTAGACCGTCCCAATCCGCTGACGAGTAGTGCCATAGTCGTCGTGACGTTTGCACAGGACGTGCAGGAGGTGACACCTTCATGCCAGCGTGAACAACACAGTGGTCGGAACTACCCAGTGGGGCTCCTACCGAAACACTGTACTGGGCTGGGCGACTCGTCAGCAGTAGATCCAGCAGAGCGGGCGCGTGATCTGACCTGTCTGGTATCCGGGTGATCCCGCATACCATCTGGGTCAGACCGTGGGAGAGAGCGAACGCATGGGCGGCTCTACCCGCATGATCAGTCTTGAGGGACCCCAGCCATTCAATGTGATGGCCATTGAAGTCCCCCAGAAACACTAGGTCAGCGTTCGGGAACCGCACCTGCGCTTCATCAGCCGTCTCGCTGAGGTACTGGAAGAGCTTTGTTGTCTCAGAATCCCCTGTGTGGGATCGGTAGACGCACACGTAGATCTGGCTCATAGAGCCATGGTCTACGTGCAGCCAAAGGACGGAATTGGAGGGGTTCTCTAGGCAGCGCAACCGGCGGCAGCAAACATCCGCCCTAACGAACACGCACACCCCGGCTTTGTCTCGAAATTGTTCCTCGATGACATAGCCGGGGTAACACAGGTAAGACGTGTCGTCAGGGCGGCGTATTTGTGTCTCCGTGAGGAACATCACAGCGGGCCGTGCCGTCTCAAGGTGGTGGTGGACGGTATCGAGGTTCGCATGGAGTCCACGGACGTTAGTGAACTCCACCTCGAAATGTGAAGTTGTGGGGTTTCCTAGGGCCGCTGTGAAACGTTTATTTCTTTTTTGTTGCACTGCCATTGTAGATTTTGAAGAAGAAGCGTGAAGACAGGGCGACATTTGGTGCAGCAGTAAGTGACAAAGCGCAGGGGCTAGCTTTGTCTAGAACCGTGTGGTTAGGTCGGAGCCGACCCGCCGGACGGAAGGGCTCCCAAACCCCCCTGATGCAAGGCCGCCGCTACCCCACACCGGTTACCACCCGGAGCGGCGATCCCACATCAGGATTATGCGCAACATGTGGGGCAGCCTCCTGGGGTGGTTGGCCCCAGGCGGGCCCCATGACTGTGTTGCGGGCGACCGCGGCAACGCCGTTGCTAAGGGTCTCCCTGGCCGGCGAATCGACCCACACCACCCACACTAGACTCCGTTTCGCCCCCACTGGTCCCATGCCTGCTGCACCATACATCGCCCCGGGCCCGGCGGTGCAGCTGCTGAACCCCTAACGCAACCCAGCCTGGGCTGGGTTACTTGGGGGGCTTTAGCACAGCTGCACGGTGGTACCCCCCCGGACCAACACTGTTGTACCACCTGGTACCCACGTAGGGGCCGAAGCCACTCCATAGGTACCGTAAATTAACGAGCCTCGTCCGTTTATCAGCAGGTGCGCCACTAGCAGGTGAGGTCGCTGGGGCCCTATAGATGTTGGTAGAGCCCCTTTGCACCCAAAATATCATAAGACCTATAGGCCTATACTATCTAGTCGTAAGTACATTGATGAAGAACCTAACAGTACCTATAACAGTAAAAGCCAAAGATTCATATTTCTTGAAAACTAAATGTTATAAAACTCTTGTATTTGTACATAGAAGGGCTACATCAACCGATTTGAGATAAGAGCCGCACTGTACAGGGTTATAAATCAATCAAAGTTTATTGGAAAAAAGTGCTATAATAAACGGCCGATCATCAGCGTAAAACGTTCAGTGACACTTCCGTAGAATTGCCATTACTAACTCTAGCTCACAGGTTGTAGTAAAATAGTAGTATGTGTTTTTATACTATCTTACGAGTGTTCTAATACCGAATTATGTGCAGTTTCATACACTACTTTATCTAATTTCATACGTTTAGGCTATTTTAGAACACCAGTATGACAAAACGAAAGTCAACAACAACAAAACCAATAGTTTGCACTATGGCCGATAGGTGGCGTTGCTGGATTTAAATTCGAGCAATAGAAATATTGGTATAGCTATGTGTATGAACCAAAAAGTTTTATGGAGGTATTTTTTATTGTGACTTTGGAGTTTGAAAGTAGTCTAACATAATACAAGGTAGGTCTGTGGTATGGTCGTAAGTTTTTAGCCTTTTTCATATATTTTATTTATAAATTGTTTAAGTATAAGTAAACAGACGGAGTTATATCTGCTTATACTAATAATAAACTATCTAGTACACACATTTATATTTTTGTAACGAATCATCACTTACGAACGTCTTTTCCTAACCCAGTTGGAGTTGACTTTCCACTGCGCAACTGCCGGCAATGTCGAAGTTCCGTAAAACCTGTCGGATTTTTTAGGTTGGAAACTAAAAAATCCGACTGGTCTAACTACGTATGTACTGGTTAATGTTCTCTCCGAGGCACAGACTTCTAAGACTTCCCGGTTTTTTAGGACATCACTACTTTAACAGACGCTTCAAATATGCAATTGTTTAATTCTACCGCGGTATTAAAAGCTGTCAGTGTTCAGCAAGATAAGTATCCGGAGGTTAAGGATCAAAACCTGCAGGTCGCATATTAAAGTGTAGTTTTATTGTTAGTTAATGTCAATGGAGATTGTTATCTTGTTGTCTTACTAATTAATAATTATGAAGACGTCGTTATATAATAATGTCAGACTTGTATTGGGTTCTCTCTGATGTCATTTATAAGTAAACACAAGCGGACGCTCGCGAATTTGCTTGGGTGCATTTCTAACAGACCAAATATCTTGGCTTCGGGCTAGAATTATTATACCATCTTGAATCGTTTACGCAATACACTGAAACGGAGCTCCCAAAAGATGTTTTTTCCGTTTAATTTTACAACATTTTTTCTTCAGAAACGTCACAGTGCAATGAGGTATCGTATCGTAAGTACCTTTAACATTATCACGATTAAGTATAGCATTTATAGATATATCTTAATACTCAGATAAATAAATAAATAAAAACATTCTCTTGATGAATATGTCATCCAGCTACGACTAAGTTAGATAAGCTTGTGCTATGGGATCTAGACAACAGATGAGCGATACAACACTCACACTTATTTCTTAAATTAAAATAAATAAATATTTTTGGACATTCTCACACAATGTCATCTAGCCCAAATTAAGCTAATTTAAGCTTGTGTTATGGGATCTAGACGACTGATAAACAAACTTATATATTTCTAAAAACAAACAGTGGATCACACAAAAATAATTAATTCGACCCGGAATCGAACCTGGGGCCACAGGGACGGCAGTCGCATACTCATACCACTGCACCACCGAGGCAGTCGATTTATGATCTAAATGACATTTAATATAGACCAAACGCAGTGACATTAACGGAAGTGGTACCACCATCACAGTGGTTATGAGACAATGGTCTGTGTGGTTTTGTTTGACGGCAGAGGGACCCGGTAATGAAAAACATGCCCGCCATGACTCCCTTACCCTTGATTAGACATCGATTTGTGGGTTACGTCATTATTGGTGTTTTTGTTTGAATCTATTTACTTTTCACGCTCGGAGTGCAGAGATTGTAAGTTTATTGATTTTCTTCTATAGGTAAACGGCTATAAATATTTTTGGACATTCTCACACAATGTCATCTTGCCCAAATTAAGCTCATATAAGCTTGTGTTATGGGATCTAGACGACTGAATGAATACATACATATTATACATATAAGACACCCAAACTCCGAAACAAATATTTATGGATCACAAATATTTCATTCGACCCGGAATCGAACCTGAGATGTCAGGGACGGCAGTCGCATACTCTACATACCCGCGCCACAGAGGCAGGTTGCTCTGCTATGCTTGCTCCTTGCTCTCTAAGTATTATGTGGGATACAATATCTACTACAGACAACATTTATGTACTAAATATGTACTTACATGTTAATTTTCCAAATAAAAAATACGCCACTTGTCTATAGATTAGTTAAATAAGACGACAGGTAACTTTATTCACGTCTTCGATTTTGATAAAACCAATATTATGTTAAAACTCAAACTCAATCTCAATAAAGGAGGAGGTCCTCAATTCGACTTTATTTTTTTATGTTTGTTACCTTATACCAGAGTTTCCCAAAGTGGGCGATAACGCCCCCTTGTGGGCGCTGCAGGCCTAAAGGGGGGCGGTAAGAGAACCAGAAAAACTTTGAAGTATTGTCAAAAGTCGCCACTTTAGGCAATAATCCAAAGTTTGGTTACTTCCTGGTATTAAAATACACTACATACATCTCAAAAAATTGCAAATTCCTGTCTCTAGTATTCTTAAAGAGATTTTTTTGAAAAATGTCTTGTATACACCAAGATTAATAAAAATCATCGGTGTCGCTAGTGGACGCCAGCGCTTACCACGGCGCACTCTTCATTTGAAGTTATAGTAGTTTTTAAATAGGTGAAAAAATAGGAGTGCTAAAAAATAATTTATTCTCAAAGTGGGCAGTAGACAAAATAAGTTTGGGGACCCCTGCCTTATACCTTCGGACTGGGTGAACCAATTTTGAAATCGTGTTTTTTAATTGAAAGTTACAACTTCCCAAGTGGTCCCATTCCGACATTTGGTCCCATTCCGACATTTTGTCCCATTCCGACATTTGGTCCCATTCCGACATTTGGTCCCATTCCGACATTTAGTCCCATTCCGACATTTGGTCACATTCCGAAAATTAGTCCCATTCTTACATTTGGTCTCATTCCGACATTTGGTCCCATTCCGACATTTGGTCCCATTCTTACATTTGGTCCCATTCCGACATTTGGTCCCATTTCGGTTATTTAAAGTCGGTTGTTGTATCAATTTTTATTACATGTACAAACATATTATGATTATTTTCATGTTTTAAAGTATAGATGTACAAAACATACGCACACACATCAGAGCGTGTTATCAGTCAATAGTGTACTCGTACTAACAATATCCTAACAATGCCCGTTTGACCGTATATTAACCGTTCAGCCACCAACAATGGACAAGCAGCCGGCGCTTGCGGTTTACGACGCAGTATAGGTACACAGATTTGATACTAGATTTAAACGGAATATAATTTTAGGTTCACCAAAGATCTAAAGGTACACCTATGTACGCATTTCTAAAATATTATTCTTAACCCCGTTTAATTCTTTTGCTATAATCAAACTACTCGACCAACATATCATGTTACACTAAACAAATTCCAAATTATCACCAAGATATAACACTTTTTTATTCTAGTGCGCTGCAAATATTCTATTGTAACAATAATTATTTTAATCTTCCACGAAAAATACTGATCGTGCACCAAATATTCCTGATTGTTACACAAAATATTTAGTATGCTAAAAATGAGAGGTGACTGAACTGTGATCTCCTACGCACGAGCCGAGCGAGCGAAGCTAGCGGTGCTGCGGCAGCGGCCGGCGAGTGCCAGAAACGACTTGCATGGTTAGGTTTGTGTTTATTTTTTATTAATAAAGCTACATTGGGTATTAATTGGTGTTAGATTAAAATATATTTTGCAGTGCATTAAATATCTGAAGTAAAACTAAAAAAATAAATGCTTGTTTTTTAAATTAGGTGTATTACTATTTTAACAAATTTACAACAATTCTTAAATATGTTAGTGAATATATTTTAAAACTGACAACAATCTAATAATGTTGTGTCAATTGTCCTATCATAAAAAAAAACTTATATCACCAATAAGCTGTGGAGATCAGGTGGCAGCCGCTTCGTAAAGAAGTGCAGCCGCATCGCAGACTGGAAAGCCGCCTTACGTAGGTAACAGAATATTCCAAAGTATCAAAACCATTACTCCGCTGTATACGCTAAATACCAAGTTATAAAGTAACCGACAATGTCGTGTGGTCAATAAAAGCATTGAAGCCATTTAAAGTATCAATATAATGCTAATCATTGCAAAACACACCGTCTAACATCTTCCCACGACGACATTGTACCACAAAACAATGAAATCTTCACAAAAATATTTGACCTTGGAAACCAGATTTTATTTACCTTCCAAAACAACCCTTAGATCGTATTTATCAGCGATAAGGTTGAAACTTTATTGTTAACTGTTGATTTTATAGCAAAACTAAATTGGTAAATCACAAAAGAGTATTGTCAAAATTGTTTAAAGACATGGTTATTCTGTATTATTTAGGGTTCTAAGGGTCACTGTGGGACATGGTTTGTTCCATGGTGTAGGCGAAGGGATTATACTCCTAAATATTATTTAAGTACCGTGAGAAATAAGAAAATTTTCAATCTGCGGTGCTAAATGGGTCGGAATGTCCTTTTGTAAAAGATTTCATTTCGTTTTAAATACATTTGAATTAAATAAACAGCTGTTTTGATCTCGCTTACGTTAAACTGCACTGATATTTCAAGGGAGCGAAGCGAGCGGCATCCCAAGTCTCTGTTTCATACAGTAATCTCAAAATGTCAAGCTTCAGCAAGCAAGGAATCCATCATTTCTTAACCCGCCAATGGTTAGTATTCTTATATCTTGTTGTGAGAGTGACCTACAGGCCTATGGGACCGGGTTGTTAAAAATTTAATATTTAACGAAATACCCACCTACCCCGCTCCATTTTAACCTTTCCAATGAAAAGTGGTATAAACCCTTAAATTAGAGTAAAACTTGGAGTCAAGAACCCCGGTGCGAGGGGTCAAAATTCAAGTTATCACTGGTGGCTTAATAAACTTAAATGGAATTGTTAAATCTATGACTATATTTGACCACTCTAAATTACCTACAACAATAATTGGGCTCAGACGCTGAATATGCACTTCTCCAAATGTCCACTGGTCGCAAAATGTCTTTTTCGCAGAATGTCTCTTTCGCAAAATTTCCTTTTCTCTGATTGTCTCTTTCGCAGAATGTCTCTTTTGCAAAATGTCCCTTCACTAATAATCCATTTTTTATTTCTAACTTACTTTAACCATAATTTCATTTAGCAATTAGCTTACACACGTCGAAGTTTGGCGTATAATTGTATTACCGCATCTTAACACTTAACATAGCTTAACAATACAATACAATACAAATACTCTTTATTGTACACAAAAAAGAAAACATACAATTAGGAGACTTAACTTAAAGATAGTACAAAAGGCGGCCTTATCGCTAAAAGCGATCTCTTCCAGACAACCTTTGGATGGATAGCGAGTTAAAGAAATTAAAAGAGTAGTATACAATACGTGAAAGAGAAAAGAAAAATAAAGCTTAGTAAACTTAACATGGCTATGGTCCCAATTACATGGGACCAACAAAAGAACTGACAAGATTGAGGGCGTAATCCTCCTGTGTCTACCTCATCGGCGATAAATTTTAGGCGTACTATAAATACTTAAGTAATATATATCTAATATTGCAACTTGCTTCTAAAATACGATACACATGACCTTTCTTTTGAGTTAGTCGGGTAAATAGAGGGGTACAGAACTCAAACCAATGTATTATTCCAATTTAATTACCACAGAGACCATATGACTTATTAATATTGCACCCTCTTTTAATGTACTCGCAATTACATTGTGAACCATCTTTATTGAAAGGACAACGGGGTGCATTTTTACCATTTGTTCATACATACATATAGTCCGAGACGTCCAGGACTTTAATTGGCTGTGCCATAGCGGCTAGCACGTAAGATTTTGTTGCCTTTCATCAACATTTAATTACAAGGCAACGGGTTTCAAATTGTTTTTCCAAATTACAATATACCTGGTACTTTTATTAAATTTATTCAGCCATTTTGGACCTACCGACCCAGAATTTGTAGTGTCTCAAAATTAGGAACGACATTTTAGATTTTTAATCGCACATAGAAAAGATAATTAACACACACACATATCACACCTATATCCCCGAAGGGGTAGGCAGAGGCGCATTACGCACCCACAATTTGCCAGTATTTTTAGTCCCACGTTTTAGGCACACATATGGGTTATGTCCATATATATAAATGGCTAAATGAATTAAATAAACAGTAGCAAATATATTATATTTTTGAAAAAAAAACGAAACCCGTTGCCTTGCCATGAAATGTTGATTAAAGGCAACAAAATCTTACGTGCCAGCCGCTATGGCACAGCCAATTAAAGTCCTGGGCGTTTCGGACTAGTAAGTACTCGTAAAGATAATTAAGGTAAGGTAATAGGTATGTATGACTTTGTCTTTTTTTGACTATGTAACATTAACTTGCTTAGGTACTTAAAAATAGTGGTGTTGTAGGTAGATACTTAAATTATAAGTCCCTACTCTTCACGTAAATAATATAATTCATCAATAGCCGGCGGCCATCATTAATTGATTTCTGTTTGCCCCACTCTAATTGGTGCGTGTGATTCCACTCCTGAATTATTCATTCATTCGGTCATTCGAATGAACTGTTCATTGCAAGTGAATATTATGCGTTGTACATTATGAACGAGACTACGTATGAATTGATGGATTTATTACAAGCTTAGCAAAATAGAGGCTTGTCAAAATCTATTTGACATTTTGTCAATGCGTTTTGTTTCAAAAATATCTTATTTTTTTAAAGAAAGACAGTTGCAGGCGAAGTTAGCTTGCATTAGAATGAAGGAAGATCTTTCTTTCTGATTGAATCCCATTCTTCTTACTTATAAGAAACAATACATCAATCAGACTTTGTACCTACTTCTAATTAGATTTTTAATCTAACATGAAATAAGAAGTACTTGGCTAAAGGTATACTAACTTGTAATATTAAAAGTTGTTTTCAAAGACCTATAAAAATGGACATGTATTTTTCTGTAAACAATTAAGCATCCTATCCTATTCTCTCCAACTTTATTTGTGTCTGACTGAAATGCATAAATGCATGCAAAAGCCAAAAAAAGAAACGAAAAATGGCTGTAACAAACTGTCTACAAACCCACCTCATCTAAAATTACTTATACACACTCACTTTAACGGAAAGAATCCTCAAAACTAAAACTATTCGTTGGGGGAAGACAGAAATATTGTTATTTTATTACTGTTGAGGGGCCACATGTCATATCTTATCCTCTATAGGTAGATATGCTTTTTACTCCGAATATGCAACTACTATTTTATACGAATTCTTTTTACTAAATCAACGTTTTCGACGAAAAAATGTGAATTTGTTCTTTCGGCTGTCGACATAAAGTCCTTTAAAGCTGTCACTATTACTTTCTATTTCGTATTCTGGAGTTTTCCTTGTCTGTGACACGCACGGATGACTACTATATCATTTTCTTTGTACAAATGGGTGAAAATATCCTTTGAGGCGTTCTAATTTAGTATGTAAGCCATAGACAAACAGTTTGTCGGCAAAATCTACTATCTTATCCTGATAGTTAGATAAATATTATTTATATAATATACGAGTACCTACCTTCTTCTTCTTTTAAAAACGTGGCTTCATCAATGTTCATCGATAATTTCGCCAATGTCAAGGTAATGCTTGATTAGTTGATAGTCCCGCACAGAAAAACTAGTTATTCTTAGCTCCAGGTGCAGGACAAGAAACGTTGTTCAATATGTGAGTGTCTGGAAACCCGATCGTTGCGGAGCGCTAGAGGTAACCTAAAAAGCCACCAGCCACGCGCTCAGCAAAAATCGAACTACACATGTAACTTATAACTAGCAATGTCTAGTGGCAGCACCCGCGTGAATTAGTTTTCTAATATCTACCCAATTCCAATAAGAAATAGAAATCGCAAACCCACCTCCACCACATGGCTTGTTCCTACCAATAGATTATAGGTACAAGCCGACTCACTAGAGATGAAAACCCCGTTCTTGCCAATGACTCTTTCAGGGAATGCACATTTCTCTTTTTATCCTTGTCCATATGGTTAACCTCTCCTCCTCCTGGGGCGTGACAACACATGTACGCCTCGAATGCCGTAATGCTAACTCCGCCGTATGCCCACACTTTGGTGGTACCGCATTGCTACACATTTCAATCTTCTTTGTCTCTTCTAGGTCTCGTTTCTTAATTTTTCACTTCTCTAGTGCACTACGGGTCTGATACCACTTTCGCGCGTATTCTCTGAAAATCTCCTCTGGTCATGCCGTTCAGTAATTTCCTACGCTTTTATCCGTAGTGCGTGGTATAAATCTTTCACCTCACTCTCTGAGCAATAACACGTCGTCACATCCGCGAGCTTCATACGATGAAGCCGGTCCCTAAAGCAGTCATATCCAGTGAGCTTTTATGAGGTTTCGTAGTCCAGCTCGATTCAAATTGCCTTGAGCCATGTCTCAACCTCTGAAAAATACCGGTACCGTTCCCTTACCTGTTCCGATGTGTCCCAACACTTCTGCCATGCGGCTCGAGCATATTATGCACCCACTTTTCGCCAATGTAACTTTGTTGACTCCATGTAACAAGAGGCGAGCCTAATGTTGCTAAACGGCAACTCTAGAGCTAGAGCCATTGATCAGCAGAGGGATCACTATCATGTGACGGACCTGTATTGACCATCATTGATCGAGGTAGCGAAGCTTATACATTTCGAAGCTTTCGTCCGTATGTCTGTCTGTCTGTGTGTTCCGCTCAGCAATGTTTTTGATCCGATGTCCACGAAACTTGGTGGGGAAGCACAAATAATGTTTTTTTTTAAAACCGTTATTTACCACTAAGTAAATAAACCTTCATAGAGACTTACAACATATAAAAAAATATTCCAAATTTAAATCATTATAACATCGGTTTAAAATTCCAATGACCAATAACAAAACAACAGTCAAGTCATCAAGCTATTTTTACCAAACCAAGAATCGAACCCGCGACACAGCTCGTAAATCACTTACGTTATAAGCACTAATGTCAGTGAATTTCACGCTCGATCACCGCCGTTAATGTTGCCAAAATGGTGTTTTGGTATCGAACGGCTGCGTATGCGCATGTCGCGCTTTGTTCGTGTATTATTTTATTTGGTAAAACAAAAATTAATTGGTGTTTTAGATTGGGTTTTGCTTGCGAATATTTAACTTGTAAACCTGACTCTGCCTAGTGAAATGGGATTTTAATATTGTTCCTGAGAAGAAGAAACACATTTCTTTTGTAAATCATTTTTAAACGATTTAAAAAAGAAGGTTTATGTATTTGACCGTACCTATTAAACAATAAAATGCCCGAAGGTATTTTTAGTCCCACGTAATAGGGGGCAGGCCTATTGCCGTCACCGGGCACATTTATAATGGGTTATGTCCAAAATGGCCGAATTAATTTAATAAAAAGTATCAGCTATATTGTAATTTTGAAAAACTAATTAGAAACCCGTTGCCTTACGATGAAATTTTTAATGAAAGAATAAGAATGTGTTATTTATTTACTTATGTAAAATTTAAATATGGCCTATCTTATACCACGCGGCCATACCCCACAGCTGTAGGCGAAGCCGCGGCTATGAACCCGTAACATTTCACCCAAGAGCATTCACCCCTGACCCCCGCACACTGGTCATCTCGAGACGAGCTCTGTCCCACTCACACTTGACTAGAAACGGTATATCTATCTCGCTTGTGGCGTGCACGATCCGATCTATCGTGAATCCGGGTATCCTCAGAATTGCAGTTGGTAACTCGGTACACGAATTGTGGATACCTACTTTAATTGAAAGTATTTTAAGAATTGTCGAAGTGTGGGCGTGATCAGCGCTTCTGTCTACCCCTTCGGGAAGAAAGACGTGATTTGTGTCTGTCTGTCTGGTCAGTCTGTCTTTATAATCACGCCTATGTCCGCGAAGGAAGCACAGAGGAATTACACATCTTAGTAATTTTTTTGTTAGTTTTGTTGGTATCACGTTTCACGCCAGTTATCGGGCACCATTTCACACGCAAACGAACAGAAATAAGATACTTAGATAGAAGATGGATTATATTCGTACATAAATAAGTAACCAGGAAGTTCTTCTTCTTTCAAAAACGATTTCCATCGATGTTCATCGATGATTTCGCCAATGTCAAGGTAATGCTTGATTTTTCCCGCACAGAAGAACTAGTTACTCTGAACTTGTTCGCGGTGTGGGACAAGGAAGCGCTGTTCGGTATTGCAATTGAACGTTTGAGCTTGGATTTTTGCCCAGTGCCAGAGGAATCCTATAATCCAAGTCCTTCCAGGAAGTTCATTACGAACCATATACACATTAGACGTGCGTCAGTATGACAGTTTCTCTACTAGGTATAATATGTATAATCTGCATAATACAGTGTCACCTGTCACCTATTCGTGTAATAATAATAAGCCCGTATATTTCCAACCACTAGACGTACTGTTTTACTACAAGTACTGTTTTAACTATTTAAATCAAAAAATAATTATATATAAATGCGTGCATAATTTCGAGTATAAAGGTAAAACACAGTATTTTTTTTTTAATATCAGAGATTTCATTTGGAACCCCGATTTGCCATTCAGCTCTGTTTTGCGTTATAGCTCCCCATTGCTTACCTTTTTTTTACCCAAGGCCGCGGCCGCTCTAACGTTCGTAGCCGGGAATCTCTGGTTACAAGCAGAACGTATTTCCATTGGTGCTCGGCGGACTTTGACCACCTCTGTGGTCTCTGCGGGGGTTGGGTCGGGATGAGAATCCCGCGTCAGTGAGTGAATCTGGTTGCGTGTTATGGGACAAAGGTCCCGCAGCACGCAACCCTTCTAGCCTGCTTCTGCAAGGACGGCGGGTGGCGATCTCGCCGTCCTCAGGCCCCGATCATGGAGGTCGATGGTCGTGGACGTAGATGAGTCTGCGGCTCCTTCGCCGCTGACTACGGAACTCGGCGGGGAGGGTACGCTCACTCTCCCTCTCGGCCGCCTCCTTCGCGAGCATGACTTGCTCGCAGAAGGACACGGCCGCCCATTGCTTACCTGCAGTAGCTATGATATCATCCACCCAGCGCTTTCTTGGCCTGTCCGGATGTCTCTTACCACATGGTCTAGTCCATCTAGTTGCCTCCTTTTGTCCTCATATCTCGCTAGGTGTGTACCTTGTTTCACCTATTCGTGTACCATGTTACAATCAAAAGTAAAGATGCTCCCGCATAACCTGGTACTGGTATTATATCCAGCGCTAACATCATGCATCTAACAGTAAATACCACTGTAAGTAGATACCTATTACACATACTTGTTCCTAAGACACACACACACATATATATCACACCTATATACCCGAAGGGGTAGGCAGAGGTGCATTATAATTACACCCCCACACTTCGCCAGTAATTTCATTGGTCCCACGTAATAGGGGGCAAGCCTATTGCCGTTACCTGGCTGTCCGAGCGAGAAAAAAAAATGTAGTACGATTATTATTTATGACGTCACTTACATGTTATGTCAAATCAATGACTTATAACTTTATAAGTAATTCAATTGATTATTAAAAATTAAAGAATCTGATTAAATAAATGTTTTGGATTTATGTCGGACAAAGATGTGTAGGTACCTATTATTGTGTATGTCTATATCTAGGTATGAACTTAATTTAATGATTGTTTCAATTTGTAACCAAATAAAAAGGCCGTAGAAAACAATGGAGTTACACCCGTTTCCTGTGTCGGCTCCCACGATGCGTGAAAATCACATAAAAATCACAATATCACAGCCTTTTGTTACCATCCCCTTCAACCCCTTACGTCAATCTATATCGTAGACATAATTATGGACCGTGTATTGTTCAAATAATATAAGTCTATATTACGTTTATTTATTTTTTATATTCGCTGATTTTGGTTGCGAAAATACTCAAGTAAAATTTGTTAACAATGCCATCTAGCGTCAAACTAAGTATAACTTGTAATAAGAAAACTTGATAGTTCTTTTTAGAAGTACATTCATGTTATATACAGTTTACGTTTGTTCATACCTGGGTATCAAAAGGTGCTTAAATCATGATCGTTTATTGATAAACTATTTAAAGTTTTTCTACTAATATTAGACAGTAATAATGTATAATAGCGCCATCTAGCGCCTGTTTTACGTAAAATCATACCATTATGAATTTGTTTTGTTTCTTCTAACTTCATTTCGAACATTACATAATTCAATGAAATAAACAATGAAAGTTACTTAAATTAAACAAACTAAAATGAAGCAAGCAAATATTTACTATTAATTATATTATGAACACAGACATCTTTATAAAACCATACAGTATTTTAGCGATATCTGTAATTATAAACTACTAAATAATTTGTTAGTAGGTAGGTAGGTAACTAGGTACCCAGTTACGTTATTCTTTTAACAGGAGAACAATAAGTAAGTATAATAAAATAAAACTATACCTACAGACCTACATATTAGTCTACTAAGAAAGGAGGAGTTATCTAGGTACTTCAGTATTATTAAACATATTTTAAAAAAAACTGACTTTTAATCTACAGTACTGGACCAAATTAAAATGGGATCTCCGGCGGGAAGCAACAACATTCGAGTAAAAAAAAATCATCAAAATATGTTCACTCAGTCGGAAGTTCTGGGGTAACAAGCAAAGAATTAAAGTATTTCCTCCTTCTTTGAAGTCGGTAAAAATAATAATTACCTTCAAACGCTTTTATCAAAAACGATTCTGTTTAAGTTGGAGTATACGATACTGTATTTTAACATCCAAATCATTGGGGATGTAACTCAGTGGTAGAGTGTCTGCTTCGCATGCTGAAAGTCCTGGGTTCAAATCCCAGCATCTCCAAAATTATCTTTTTAGATTTCCAATTAGAACTTTTGTTTTTAGAAAATCATTTTATAATAAAATTACACTAATTTAATATTTTGTACACAATTACAGACATTTTTTTTTCATTTACAAGCAACATCTGATTACTCGATCCAATAGAGCGAACAACCGCACATGCACACGTGGACAGTGACCACAAAGTAATTGTCTTTTTTTTTAAATTAAAGTTGTGATTGACAGACACCTGGTTACATAGAGTTGTGCTTAAAGTACGCAACGCAACCAACTGTATTATAGCAAAACATTTCAAGTCATTCGACGTATTTGTTCTAATTCTATATTAATTTTAAAACATTATTTTATCATTAACTAGTGGACGCCCGCGGCTTCGCCCGCTAGACAAATTATATACTAGAACCTTCACCGAGAACCACCCTATCCATTGATTAAAACCGCATCAAAATCCGTTGCGTAGTTGTAAAGAATTAAAGATACATACGGAACGGGTGATTGTGTTTTATACTACTTTTGTCATACATCAGCTATCCTTTTTAGTTTTTCATAATTCAAGTTTCGTTATGTCCGTCCGTCCTCCCAAACTGCTAGTGCTAGAAAGATGAAAGTTTGTATGGACATGTCCTGGAGGCAAAGTGCTAAAGAGAATCCATTTTGTATTATGTACCAAGTTACTGTGACCATTTGTTCGTAATTTGTATATGCCATTGTAACTAAAATTTGCATTGATTTTCAAGGCTATAAAGCAGCGCACTGTAAAACTGTTTGGACACCTGACTACACCTGTTTTATGCGAATAAATGCTTACTTGCTTACATACTAAAATTATGAAAAATCCGGGTTCCGCCGCCGGTCCCAGTTGCCTACTTACCTACCTGTAATAAACCTTAATATTATAATTCTCTACTCTATGACCTTATTTATCTCTAGAGACTAGAGTTATCGTACCAACTACTTTTTTTTTTTTTTTTTTTTTTTTTAGTTCCGCGACCAAGGCCGCGGCCGCTCTAACGTCCGTTGCCGGGCGTCTCTGGTTACAGGCAGAACGTATTTCCAGTGGCGCCCGGCGGACTTTGACCACCTCTGTGGTCTCTGCGGGGGTTGGGTCGGGATGAGAATCCCGCGTCGTTGGGGGTAGGGTTTTATCCCGCGTCAGTGAGTGAATCTGGTTGCGTGCTATGGGGCAAAGGCCCCGCAGCACGCAACCCTTCTAGCCTGCTTCTGTAAGGACGACGGGTGGCGATCCCGCCGTCCTCAGGCCCCGATCATGGAGGTCGATGGTCTTGGGCGTAGATGAGTCTGCGGCGGCCTCGCCGCTGACTACGGAACTCGGCGGGGAGGGCACGCTCCCTCTCCCTCTCGGCCGCCTCCTTCGCGAGCACGACTTGCTCGCAGAAGGACACGGCCGCGTTCCACCTACTCCCGCTGGAGACCATGGCTTGAAGCATGGTCTCCAGCGAGAGGGTATCCACGCCCAGACCCACTACGAGGTCCCGGCGCTGACTCGCCCACGCTGAGCACTCCACCAACGTGTGGAGTGCGGTGTCGTCGTCGGAAACCTCGCAGTGTTGACACCGGGGTGTGACCTCACGATGGATGCGAAACAGATAGCTACCGAAGCATCCATGCCCGGTAACGATCTGCGTCGCACGATACGTGAGGTCACCATGCTGCCTCTGCAGCCAATCGTCCATGATCGGTCTCACCGCCGCGATGATGGTGGCACCCCACTTGGGTTGCTCAAGTCGCACCCTCCATGACTCCATGAGATCCTGTCGGAGTTGGGACCGCCGGTCATCGATTTCTCGAGACGCAGGCCTGTGGTCCCGCTCCAGCGCCTACTTGCGCCATTGGAACAATGACGCAAGGGCTCTCGCTTCCAGGTCCCATGGAGGGGTCCCGGCTAGGAGACATGCAGCCTCTCCGGAGATCGTGCGGTAGCCCCTTATTGTTTTGACGGCCAAGGTCCTCAACGGTCTGTTAAGGAGCGTTGAGTTATTGGCCGTCAACCGCGCCGCCCATACGGGAGCCCCGTATAGGGCCATACTCCGCACGATCCCCAGGTACAGTCTCCTGCAGGAAGCGTTGGGTCCCTTTAGGTTGGGCATCAGTCGCGAAAGCGCGACCGATGCGTGTGTCACCTTGGGGACCAAACTTCGGAAATGTGGTCCGAAGTTCCATCGGCTATCAAGTACGATCCCTAGATACTTCATCGAGGGCTTGATGCCGATGCTAACGCCTCCCACATTTATGCTGGAACCTTCAGGTGGACCGTTCCGAGGTCTGTGAAAACACAGAACCTCGGACTTTTGCAAGGCCACCTCCAGTCCCAGCCGCCGTATCCGACCCACGACTTGAGCAACACCCGTCGTGACCTTGAGTGCTGCCTCCTGGTACGTTGCACCCCGCGCCGTGACGAGGGTATCGTCGGCGTAGCACGTTACGCCGACACCCTCAGGCAACGCACCCCGCAGCACCCAGTCGTAGCCGATGTTCCACAGAAGCGGCCCCAGGACCGACCCCTGTGGAACACCGCACGACACATCCCGCCGAGCTGGCCCGAGCCAGCTGGGGAAAGCTATGGCCCTCTCCGAGAGATAGGCCCCGACAATACGACGGAGGTAGAGAGGCGTTTCGTGATACACGAGCGCCTCCCTAACGCAGCTCCATGGCAAGGTGTTGAACGCGTTGGCGATGTCAAGAGACACCGCCACCACCACCTTGCCCTGCGAGACTGCTTCCTCCGTCAGGCTCCTGACGCGCATGATCGCGCTCACGGTGGAGCGTCCCCGACGGAAACCGTACTGGTTGTCCGCCAGGTCTGGCCCCACCGTCGAGAGATGCTCGACGAGGCGTTCCGCGATAATTCGATCAAAGAGCTTACACACCTCGTCGAGCAACACGATCGGCCGGTATCCGGACGGTGAGTCCACCGGCCACCCCGCCTTACGGATCAGGACCAGCTTCCCCGTCCTCCACACCTTGGGAAACTGGCCCCTTTCGAGGCATGCGCTAAAGAGCCCCATCAGTCGAGGCCCGAGTTCTTCGAGGGCCAGGACCCATGCACGGCCAGGAATGCCGTCGGGTCCGGGGGCAGTGATTTTCCGGCGTTTAAGCCGGAGTACTGCCGCCCCTAGCTCCCCCACCCTGACTTCGGGTACGTCGTCTTCGCCGGTGCTATCCGCGTCGGGCAGAGACGGAGCCATGCGCGGAGGGACGTGCTCCTCCGCGCTCGTCGGAAACAGGGAGCCCATGACCCGCTCCAGCTGCTGCGGCTGGAGACTCTGGGTCAGTGGGGGCGCCCTAGGTCGGAGTTTCTCCCTGACCTGTAGGTACGGGCGCCCCCATGGGTTCTGCTGCAGGGTCTCCAGGAGCTCCTCGCGGGCCGCCGTCTTGGCCCGCTTTATTGTCTCCTGGAGATTACCTTTAGCCTCCCTGTAAGCCTGATAAAGCTCCGCCTCTCGCGTCGTCTGGGCGGCGATGCCTCCGGCGAAACCTGGTGTACTGGCGGCGGGCGGAGATGCATGCTGCGCGCAGCTGTGCAATCTCCGGCGACCACCAGTACACCTGCTTCCTTGCCGGTCTGGGTGTAACCCTAGGCATCGCCGCATCACAGATTTGCGACATGGCTCTCCTGAACCACTCCGCCTAGGCATCCACATCGGCAGGCTGGTCCGGTGCCGGAATCCAGGCCTGCACGATGGAAGCCTCCAGGAGAGCCTCCCGATCCAGATGGTGAAGTGCCCAACGCGGATCCGGGGGATTTTCTACCGGCTGTGGGAGGTCAGGTGGGGGGACGACATCGAATCGGATATACCGATGGTCTGAGTGCGTCTCCTCACCCTCCTCCACGTGCCAGCCAGTAATACGGGCGGCGAGGGCAGAGGTCGCGAACGATACGTCCACGACCGAGCTGGTCCCCCGCCGCCAGAAGGTGGCGACATTCCCCCGGTTGAGGACCTCCAGACCACGTGTTCTGGTCCAGTCCTCAAGAAGCCTCCCCTTGTCCCTGGTTTCCCGGGAGCCCCACGCCTCACTCCAGGCGTTGAAGTCTCCCAGGAGCAGGACAGGGCGAGGACGGCACGCAGCGAAGACGACGTCGAGCTCAGTGAGCCATAGCTCAAACTGAGTCTCGTCCAGTGTCGGCGAGATGTAGGTGGCCACGACTGCCAACCCATCATATTCCGCCGCAACACACCCGCGGCCCCTTGCAATGATAGCAAGGCGCGAGTTGTCTGCGGCGGACCCCCCGAAGATAAAACAGGCCGAGCCGTCCTCGTCCACCGGGCTTCCCGGGTGGACGTAGTACGGCTCGGCGACCACGGCCAAGTTTATGGACCACTGCCGGATGCTCTGGTACAGAAGATCCTGAGCAGCGCGGCAGCGGTTCAAATTCACTTGCAGGATGCGGATATGGGCGTCAGACATTAATGGACGTCCATATCAGCATCCCGCCGAGAAACATCTGGCCGTGCAGTAGCGGCACCCCCACCGCTCTCAGCGGACGGACGAGGCTTTGGCCTCGAGGCGGCGCAGGTTGTGCTGCCGACCCGGTGGTCCGCAGTTTTGCCCTCCGCCTCGCATCTAAAGCAGCGAGGCGGGGCATCACAGGCACTTGCCTTGTGACCGGGTCGGCTGCAGCGGAAGCACCGATCGCCCACGGTGACTTCCGCTGTGCACTGCACTCCGACGTGCCCCACCACCATGCACCGGAAACATCTGGTTTCCCGGGCACGAAGGAGGTGCACCTGCGCCTTTAGGAAGCCCCCTACGAGGAGGCTTCGTCCGTCCGTCACTTTCAGTGCCGCCGCGACGGGGCACTGGACGACTGTCATCCCATGACCAGTGGAGCCGAAGGAGATGTCTCCAGCCTTCACCTGGTCACGGGGGCAGCCGCCCGCCTCCACGACGGCGGAGATTACTTCCTCCGTCGTGGCCGCGTCATCCAGTCCCATGATGCGCAATGCAGCGCATTTGGTGGGCCTGGTGACGCGGACGGCTTCTGCGTCCAGCGCGTCCCTAAGCTGCGCTGCTAGGGCGTCAGCTTTAGGGCCGCTGGAGGCGCCGGAGACCTCGAGGAGGCGAGCCCCGGTGCGTGTCGTCTTGCACCGGAGACCCCCCTGGATATCGAGGGCTGAGAGGTTGACTGAGGACTTCACGGTCCTCAGGACATCAGCGTACCCCACACCCCTCTCCACACCCTCCGTCGTCACCGTAAGGACGACGGCTGTGGAGCGAGGAGCGCGGGGCCTCTTCGGCGCCTTCGCCGCGGCGGCTTTGGCCACTTTCTTGGCCGCTTTCTTGGCAGCCTTCGTCTTCCTCTTCTTGGCCCCCACTACCTCCCATCCCTCCCGTCCGGAGGGATGTAAAGGAGCAGCGGGAGCGTTAGAGGAAGAGGAGGCGGCAGGGGTGCCGCTCTTCTTGCCGCGCCCCTTCGCCTTCCGCGCCTGGGCCGCGGTCTCGGCCGGCAACCGGTACGCTGGAGCGGACTGGGGCGGAGCGGGGCGGCGGACAGCGGGTGTGCCGCTTGGTCCTGGAGCGGGAGAACCGCTAACAGCCGCCGCGTATGAGAACGCGGGACGTGCTAGCGGAGGGCGGTACGCCCGGTCTTCCAGGACCGCGAGGCGCCTCTCGATCGCCGTCAGGACCTGTACCATAGTCGGCACAGGCTGTGGCGGCGATCCGGGCGCCGTGTTGGGCACCGTGGTGGGCGCCATGGTGGGCGCCGTGGTGGGCGCCTTTTTGGACGCCGTGGTTGGCGCCGTCGTGGGCGCCTTGGTGGGCGCCGTGGTGGGCGCCGTGGTGGGCGCCGTGGGTGGCGCCGTCTTCGGCGCTGGTCCAGCCGTCGGAGGAGGAGGCGGCAGCATGGGACCGGGAGGCGCCTTGACCACCTTGGTCAAGTCAGCGACCTCCCGCCACAGGTCATCCATCTGCTTCCTGGAAGCAGCGAGCTCCGCCTCCAGGCTCGTCACCTGCTTCCGGAGCCTCGCCTCCTCCTTAGTGACGCTCCGCGCGAGGAGCTTGTTGAGGGAAGATTGGGCTTCATCCACCAATGAAGCCACAATCTTCTTCCTCCCCGCCACGTTTCTGTTGCCCCGCATGGCCGCGTTCATGCGGGCAAAAACGCTCATCAGCTCACGCGCGGGCGGCCCACCGATTTCCCGGCGACTTCGCTGGGACAGTTGGACCGAGGACGGAGGAGGAGTTGGCGGCCGCCTTCTGTACGCGTCGAGACGCGTACGCACCGTCTTGACCGGCACCTCCTCCTCCGAATCGGTGGAGAGGAGGGACCCCCACCCGGAGCAGCTGGTGCTACGGTCGCGCGGCGGCCCCCCCTTCTCCTCGAGGGTCCTCTTCTTTGTCGCAGAAGAGCGGCCCTTCTTCTTCACACTGCTGGGAGCTGACCCATCGTCAGTCCCAGCAGCATCAGTTCCTTGGGGCGTCGACATCGCGCTGCGACTAGGCAGCGCGGCGCGAGCCCCTAAATCGATAGGCATCGGAATCAGTATTTCATGCATAGTTTCGTCGGTTGACACTGCCCGGGAAAGGGCAGTGTCGGGACCGGAGGTCTCTTCGAGGTTATTCATAATCGCAAAAATTGGCCAATCGCAAGTTCAGACTAAATACGTTCGGTCACCCACCTTGCCACTGCGTTACCGTGGTCAAGTTGGGGTCCAGGGCGGACGGCGAGGACGTAGTATTTAATCACTTGGGGCCCCGCCCCTTTTGGTACCAACTACTAGACTAGAGATACCGTACGTACCAACCTTTTGCTTTAACATATTAGTAGGTAAGTATTATCTACATAACATACATCCATATAATCCCACGTCTTTATCCTCCGAAGAAAAAATAATTAATGATTAAGTACTTACTTACTTATGTACTGCCCCAAAAAAGGTCAACATGCACTTTTATTTTTAAAAGTCAAAGCCCATCACTAGAGACATTGAAATGAATAGTTGATCGCGCCCCAAATGTCAGTCCAAATGGAATATCGAATGAGGTATGGCTTCATCAGCTGCACAATTGGTCAATGTTTAACATTTATGTGTTATTGGGTTCTATAGAGTTCTAGAGTTGGTTTCCTACAGAGCGGTGATTGACAATGTTATTTAAAGAATATTTTAGTGAAAAGGACATGTATTTATTACTTATTTTTAATCCATTTTTTCTCAGATTACTGTTTTTTTTTCTCGGGAATTACGTAAGATTTGCCGAAAACTGTCCTTCAGTTACCGACCTTTTCATTATTGGCTTTGCAATTTTATTATCGTTTCAGAAGATAATTCTTTTAAAATAAGAAATTGTGTAATAATAAAGGAGTTAGAATATAGAGAAAGAAGAAGAAAAAAGTCAGACAAAAATCGACTTCAAATCAAACGGAATGGGGACCAAATGTCCAAATTATTGTCAGAAATAACAAACGTCAAAGAATAAACAATATCTCTCTATCTCATCTAACTCAATCGTAGCACCGTGCACCATTGAGTTAGATCATTAGAGAATCATGATGAAAGAATTATACTTCATGTCTTATGTACTGACGTTAAAAACGCCAAATAAAGTAAAAATCCATCAAATTTGTTTCAAATTCAAATTTATATGTTTTATGTATCTGCATTGAATTTGAACTATATTTTTTAGTTAGTACATATATTTAACGCGGTGACCTGATGAAACAGCAGAAAATCTTAACACCGCCATATAGAAATGACGTCATCTTTAAAGCGCCATCTATTGGCTTAGACAATTACTTAATAGGTTTAGTTTCTCAACTGCATTAAATTCTCTAAAAAATTGCACACTTGACCTTGGTCCGTGTACCTGTTTCCATACCCTATTTTGCTTATTTTTATTAGCATAGTAAATGCATAAATCTAATAATTAGACTTATGCATTAACTATGCTAACATGCAAATCCATTAACCTAATATGGCGTAAGTGCATATTTTGTACTTCTTCATTGATAGTGCATTATCATTATTCATTAGTTATGCGTGTTTGGCGTATTGTATTATTCGTAGTTTTATGATTTGTATGTCTCTTCTATAAGAAGTCATCACGATATTATAAAACAATATATAAATAGGTATAATTTGAATAGGTAATTAGGCAAGCGGCGAACCCACTGAAAAACTAAAAAGATTGACCAATCAGTGAAAATATGATTTCCCCAATACAAATTTGTACTTTTTGTAAACCTTGGACTAAAAGGCGTCGATTGGTAAGAAAACAAAATCTGTGCCGGTGGGCTATTAATTGTTATAAACATATCAATTTGTAAACTGATAAAAAGTTGGTTTTTATATTGGAAAATGATTTCTAAGGGTAAAAATTGCAAATTTTTCAATTTTTCACTTCGTAAAATCTATTTATACACATAGCGTTTTTTTAGCGTTCCACAATCCGGAGGCAGTGAGAAATCAGATCGGCCAAAGCAAAAAAGTTCTTAGATATTTTTTCAATGATTTCCAATAAAAAAAATTAAAAAAACATTTTTTTTTTTCGGAGTTTAGAGTTCCTTATTGATTGCCCGTTTGAATCCCGTCAAATTGCACACGCTTTACCTGTACCAGTTGACGATACTTTACATGCGTATAATAGTGTATCTTAACTCGGAAAAACGCTTCGTGTATAAATAGATTTTACGATGTGAAAAATGTATATTTTCTCATTTTGAGAAATAGTCAGTTGAAGCTTAAGATCTGATAAGTATTCTGCCGCAGGATTTTTAGAATACGATCAAAACTTGGCGAGATAAAAAATGTTGAATGTGACCATTTTTGCGCTTTAAAATGGCTGTAACTTCTTTAAAACGCATTTTTTCGAAAAAAATCACTTTGTAAAAAGTGTTCTATTTTGGCCGTTTTACCCTTGGAAATCATTTTCCAATATAAAAACCAATTTTTATCAGTTAACAAATTAATTTGTTTATAACAATTAATAGCCCAACCACACAGATTTTATTTTCTTACCAATCGAAGCCTTTTGGTCCAAGGTTTACAAAAAGTACAAATTTGTATTGTGGAAATCACATTTTCACTGATTGGTCAGTCATTTTCATTTCTAAGCACTTTTTCGGGCGTTTGCCGCTTGCATAAATGTACATATTTAGTTAGTTTCATTTCTATTGTTTTATTATTTAATTTGATTTATACCGAAAAAAATATAATATACTAGTGGTCGCCCGCGACTTCGTCCGCGTGGTAATTTGGACTTTTTCCCGTTCCCGTCGCGCCGCGTCATATTTTGAACAATTTACACAATATCTTTATAAATTGTAGCCTGTGTTATTCTGATGTATAAGCTATATTATTGTAAAGTTTAATTAAAATCCATTCAGTAGTTTTTACGTGAAAGAGTTCTGTACCAAAACTGCAAATAAAAATGTTTGTTTTATGGGAGCCCCCTTAAAAGTTTATTATATTCTGTTTTTTGATATTTGTTGTTATAGTGGCAACAAATAAATACATCATCTGTAAAAATTTCAACGTTCTAACTATCACGGTTCAATCAGATCAGGTCGGACGGACGGACGGATAGCGAAGTCTCAGTAAGGGTTCCCGTTTTACTCTATAGCTACAGATCCCATTGTAAGGTAATTTTCACCCAACAAACAAATAATTAAAAATACATCAAGATAAAAATATGGCAAAAATTTGCCATATACGTAGGTCACACTATAAGTTTTGCGTAACTTGAAAAAAGCAACATGTTAAAACCAAAATATTAAGTATATTGCTTTTCACATTTTAAACATGTTTTCATGCGATCGAACCATTTTTTAAAACAGGAGTACCACAGATCTGAAGGCATGTTTTCTACGTGCTGACTGAACGCTATCACTGCCTCTTCGGAGTTGGTAAAAGTGAAACCTCTCATCAAATCTTTGATTTTGGGGAAAATACAGAAATCACAGGCTGCTAGGTCGGGGCTATGCGCAGGATGGGTGTCGAGTTGTACTTTTTCGGAAGCTAAAAATTATTTTGTTTTGTTGGCCGTGTGTGAAGAAGCGTTGTCATGATGTAGGAGAACGCGGCTTTTGGGTCGTCTTTCGCGAACTTTTTCTAACACCCTGGGTAAACAAATGGTAGAATACCACTCGGCATTAACACTCTTTTGATCTTCAAGTGGAATTGTACAGATGGGACCCGTAGCTGAGAATAAACACGCGATAATTTTTTTACCAACGTTTCTCGCCTGCCTCACTTTTGTTGCCTTGTTTTCATTTTCAAACACCCATTCACAAGATTGCTGTTTTTTTTCGGGTTCAAAACAATAAATCCACGTTTCGTCTCCTGTGACAATGTCATAAACAGCATTAGAATGTCCGTGGTCGTACTTCAATAGCATCTGTGAGCACCATTCCACGTGAGCCCGCTTCTGCTCCGCTGTCAGTTCATGAGGGATCCAACGACAACAAAGTTTCCGAACTTTCAATTCTTCGTGTAAAATTTTCTGGATTTGTCTCATACCAATCCCCAATAGTCCTCGAATTGTCTCATAGGTAATCCGCAGGTTTTTTTCAATTAACCGCTTAACAGTAGCCACATTATTTTCGATGACGGCAGTTGAAGGCCGCCCTTCCCAAAATTCGTCATGTAAAGAAACTCAACCTCTCTCAAATTCAGCAAACCATCGCCTCACGGTGCTCAAACAAGGTGCTTCTCTCCCAAAAACATTTTGAAGACGAGCGGCACAGTCTTGCGGAGAGAGAGAACTTTTAAAATCATAAAAAATCATCGCTCTAAAATCTTTTCGACTTAATTCCATTTTCGTTGCATACGTAGAACTTTGATGTCTGATAAAAAACAATTGACAAATGATTTCCCGCCAATTGTTTTTTTTATTACTAAGAAGGTTGCAACGTTTTAAAAAATATAACATTCGAAATTCAAATAGTTCCGATTAGCTAGAAGTGCAAAACTTTTAGTGTGCCCCATGTATTTTAGTGGTTTCGAATGTTTTTTCATAAATCTAAAAAATGTCACATGACATGAAGTTCAACATCATTTTAGAGGTCTTTGACCATGCTGAGTTGATTGCAGCTAGTCTTGAGTCTCTAACTATTACCGTTCTCGATTTGACCATATTTGACCTTGACTTTGAGATCAGGGGTCAAAGGTCAAGTTCATTTTAGAGGTCTTTGACCATGCTTTGTTGATTGCAGCTGGTTACCATTCTTGATTTGACCTCGTTTTGACCGTGACCTTGAGATCAGAGGTCAATGGTCAAGTTTATTTTAGAGGTCTTTGACAATGCTATGTCGATTGGCGTTTACACTGAGTCTCTAGCTCTTACCGTTCTCAAGTTAAAAGTTGTTAACGGACGGACGGACGGACATTCCTGACGTATAGGAGATTTTCGTTTCGAAAACTCTAAAGTTAAATACTCGTACAAGCAATTAAGAATATAATAGAAATATACTTTATTGTCCACTAATATACAAATTAATATTAAATACAAACTAAATCTTAATTCAGTAGTACAAATGGCGGCCTTATGACCTAGAGTGATCTCTTACAGGCAACCTTTGGATGGACATAACAGATCGAAGTTAAATGAAAAGTGGATAGCTATTGGCGAAAGAAAGGAATATACAAAAGTACAAGAAAAATATACTAAAGTTAAGAAAAATATACATAAGTAAGTAGGGAAATAATATAGAAAGTATGAGAGACATACCTACACAAGATAAAACTTGAAATAATACACTAATAAACTGAAAACTAATAAACTGAATCCAAGGCCGAGCGTCCCTGCAAGCGTGGATGGTGAAAGCGAGGCAGTGAGGGTGGCTAATATTTTTAAAGACCATTTTAATTCTATTAGGAGTGAGCGGTCGCAGTGTTTCGATGCTGGTGTCGGTGATGGGGAGGAAACTACGTGTTTTACCGCGAAGGACATAAAAGAGGTATTAAAGAACATGTCACGTGGCAAATCCCCAGGACATGACGGTATCAGCATCGAGCACCTGCAGTATGCTGGTTGCCACCTGCCACGTGTTCTAGCCATGCTATTCACTTTCTGCGTGGGGCATTCGTATTTACCGTCTGATTTTATGAAAACGATTGTCGTACCAATACTGAAAAATAAAACAGGTGATCTCTCAGACAAAAGCAATTATAGACCTATCTCTCTTGCTACTACCATAGCGAAGGTGATGGACGGTTTGCTGGAGAGGAAATTACAAGCCTCGCTTAATCTGTGTGATGCTCAATTTGGTTTCATACCCCAGCTATCCACAGAGAGTGCGATACTTTGTCTCAAGCACACCGTGCGTTACTATACTAGTCGTAAGACTCCAGTTATAGCCTGTTTCTTGGACCTGGTGAAAGCTTTTGATATGGTTAAATATGACATACTTTGGGAGAAGCTAGCTACTGAAACAAATGACTTTCCTAAAGATCTTATAAGTCTGTTTCAGTATTGAAACGGTAATCAGCTGAATCAGGTAAAATGGGAAGGAGTGTTGTCAGAGTCGTACGGGTTGGAGTGCGGGGTGAGGCAGGGTGGCCTGTCTTCTCCAGCACTCTTTAACCTTTACATCAACAGTCTGATTGGCGAGCTCAGTAGTAGTGGAGTCGGCTGCTTCATTGATAATATTCCATATAACAACATTAGTTACGCCGACGACATGGTTTTGCTGAGCCCGTCAATCGCTGGTCTCGGCAAGCTACTTAATATTTGCGAGAAGTATGCAGTGGCCCATGGTCTCCGGTACAACGTAAAGAAGAGTGAGATTCTGGTGTTTAAAGCTAAGAATAAAAATTACAATTTTCCATCTTGTCTTGAGTCTTGAGGGGGTAATACTGAAAATAGTCTCAAGTTTTAAGTACCTGGGGCACTGGGTCACGGAGGGTTTATCAGATGAGGCCGACATCGAGAGGGAGCGCAGGGCGTTTGCTATGAGGGCGAATATGCTCGCCCGTAGATTTGCACAGTGTAACACTAAGGTTAAACAAACCCTCTTCAGAGCCTATTGCCAGTCGTTCTACACGTGCAGTCTATGGGTCGAGTATACGCAGAGGACTTACGCAACCTTGCGCGTTCAATACAATAACGCGTTCAGGATGTTGATGAGGCTGCCTCGTTACTGCAGCGCATCAACGATGTTTGTCGAAGCTCGCATAGACAGCTTCGAAGTAATTATGCGCAAGCGAATAGCTTCCACGTGGCGACGCGTACGAGACAGCCCCAACAGCCTCCTGCGGTCAATAGGTGGTCGCTATTGCTGTCCCATTCTGAGGCACTGGAACGTGGTCCACGTTGGTTCCAGACCTGCGCTTGTTAATACAAAGTAGGAGGACCTACTTTGTGCTATAAGCTGTAGGTTTTATTAATTATATTTTATTTTAATTTTTATCCTTAATTTGATAGCAATGAATTGTAATTTAAATGAATTTAATTTGACTTTTAAATTAATTTAATTTTTATTTGATTTGATTTTATTTTTATTGGATTTTATTTATTTATTTGATTCTATTTAATGTTATTAGTTTTTATTTATACATTTTGTCTAATTATAATTTTTATTGCTTTGTTTATTTTTAATATAATTTTAAATTTATGTTTTATATAACAATGATGTAATGTAATGTATGAAATTTTTATATGGGCTACATGCCTGCAATAAAGATTAATAATAATAATAAGAAAAATACATACCAATGCGAGAGTATAAGTAAATTAATACGTACATAAATGCATACAATAATACAGAGATGAAAGCAGTTAAGGGCCCAGATCGTGAAAATCACCGAAAAGAGTGTTACGATTTTTCATATTTAACCTATTTACATATGATTAATAACAACGATAATTTGTATATATTAAAATGAAAGACCAAAAATTATGTTAGTGCTAATTTTACTCTTAAAACCCTGTAGTTGTTATATAATAAACGTCAACAAACGCACAAAATTGAGAAAAAATTCGAAAACGTGCCTTCGTATTTTTCAGATTTAACCCAATAAATCAACACAATTTGATAAAAAGAAACACTTTTTGAACACTGAAAAAACCAATAAATATAACCATGTACTTTTTTTGTACCTTTACAAACAAAGACTTCCCCTTTTAAAGCCCTAAAATCTAGATATGTTTTACGTAAATTCTCCATAGAAAAATGTATGCAAATTCAAGCGCGTCCCGATAGAACGATCGTCGCAACTAATCGCCAGTGCGCCATAGAATTTCAAAGTGACTCCACGCGTGTCGGATGCTACAGCAAAATTACGTGTTGTGAATTTGTGTTTTTTGTGAAAAACTGTAAGTACAATATTTTTATAACTAATTTACTTTCAGTAAGTAGAAAGTACCGATATAATGAAAGTCTGAAAGAAAACCATGATGGAACTAGATATAAATCGTAAGAAATACAAAATTATTTACTTTGTTGCGTAGGTCATTTTATGAACCTTGTAAAGTAGGTATCAATTCAGGCTTGAAACTGTTTGTTGGTTTTTGGAATAAAAGACAGGAGCTCGTAATAATACGTGTCGTGTATTTCAGTCGGCCATATTACAAAGTGAGGAAAGAAGGAAGTGAACATAGACAAGACAATATTGATATAATCTAAGCATAGACTAAACTAGGCTATGGCTTACAAGCTAATATAATATTATGACATCTTCCCTTTAACTTTATTATAACTTATATTTTAGATTCTTATATGAAAATAACAAAACGCATTTTAGTGTTTTGACACGAGACAATTTGACGTTTTATAAGATTCTGACAGTTGACATAGTTTGACGTTGTCAATTTGACGATTGTTTCTAAATGTAAACAAACAATGGTTTACAACATTTTAGTTTACTAAATAATTACTTATAACTAAGTACATGACAATGAATACGAAACAATGCTTATAAGACTGTGTCTATAAGACGTTGTGGTTGCCTTATCTCTCTTCCTGAACTAGAATATTTCTTAATTGGTTGACTGCTAGTACGTTGAGGAGATTGACTATGAGAAATTTTAGAGTAATCATTTGTATAACAAGGAGTATAACTGATATAAGTTTGATTGGAACTGACTGGTTGAGTGTGAAACTTATTAGTCTGTGTGTTATGTGAATGAAAAGAATATTGAGACTTTGGTCTAAGTGTTATGTATTGTCTATTGCGACGATATGTACCAAATTTACTTTTTATGATATACGACCTAGGTTCAGGACCAACTTGTTGTATAATACCTGGAAACCAAGACGATTGTGGATGTTTTTGAAACATAACATGACTATTTACCTCCAAGGGTTTAAGATCTTTGGAATATTAAATAAAGGTTTACTAAATAAAGAGACAATAGGTTTGTGATCTGTTTCCACTAGGACTTTGTTACCAAAAATGTATTGATGGAACTTAGTACAACCAAATAAAATTGCTAGGAGTTCCTTTTCAATCTGAGAGTAATTTTGTTGAGACTTTGTCAAGGAAGCTGAGCCATATGCTATAGGACTAATATTATGTAAGATGACAGCACCTAAAGCATCTTTTGAAGCATCTACTGACAAAGTAAGTGGTTTTTGAGGATCAAAGTAAGTTAAGACTGGTGAAGAACTAATTAGAGACTTTAATTTATTGAATTCTTTCTCATGACTGTCATTCCATGACCATATTGTGTTTTTATTAAGTAACTGTCTTATGTTTGATGTTTCTTTTGATAATTTTTTTATGAATGAGCCAAGAAAATTAATCATGCCCAGGAATCTCTGGACATCTGTGACATTCTTAGGCTGTGGCATGTTGCATATTGAATTTACTTTAGATGGATCTACAGACACTCCATTTCTATTGAATATAAAACCTAAATACTTGACTTCACTTTGACAAATGTTACATTTATTACTATTAAATGTTAGACCTATATCTTTTGCACGACAAAGAACTTTTTCTAGGATTTGATCATGTTCTTGAATGGTTTTAGCATGTATAAGAAAGTCGTCCATCATTATTTTAATGCCTTGTATGTCACCAAACCGGGAAATCATTTCTTTATGAAAGATTTCTGGAGATGCATTGACACCAAACGGTAGCCTTAAAAAACGAAATCTGCCATAGGGGCTTATAAAAGTACATAGTTTGGATGATTCTTCATCTAAGACAAGATTCCAAAAGCCTGACTTAGCGTCTAAATTTGAAAAATAACATGAACCATTTAGTTCTGCTTTAATTTCATCAATATGTGGAAATGGGTAATGTGAACGTTTAATAGCTTTATTTAACTTACGAGGATCTAAACATAATCTAATGCTTTCATCCTTTTTAGAGACAATTACCATAGAGTTGACCCAATCAGTTGGTTCATCAACTCGAGCAATAATACCAGTGACTTCTAACTTATTAAGTTCTGCCTTGACTTTATCCTGTAATTTAAAAGGAATTTTTCTACTTGCGTCTACCGACGGCTTGACATTTTCGTTGAGAGTTAAATGACATTTATAGTTTTTAAGAGCTCCTATTCCATTAAAAACCTTACTATATTTCTTTAGTATTGACAGACTGTTTGACTCTGTAGGGACTTTGTGACACATTGACTGTGATATGACTTGACTTTGACTGTTAGACTGACTTGACATTGACTGTAAATTGTTGTTCTGGCTATGCTGACTAAGTGTGTAGTTTGGACTGTGTTCAGATATGTTTTCATCAAAGGTTACTGACTGTATTCTTTTTATGACTTTTAACTGTTGACATGACTGTCTACCCAGAATATTTTTGCAATCTAGCTGTGTAATATGGAAACACAAGTTGTATGATTTGTCATTATACTTACATGGTAATGTACAATAACCGATTGTAGGTATACTTTGACCTGTAAATGTTGTCAAGTTAAATGGTGTTTGTATAAGATTTATCTCTTGCAACGCTAGTTTTTCAAATGCTTTCTTAGACATCAAATTCACATCTGCACCTGAGTCAATAAGTAAGCAAACAGATTGACTACAGATACTTAGGGTTATTGACCATTGGTCACTATAATTTACAGAATTACATTGATAAACAGCACCTAGAAAAGCTTGATCATCTTTAGAAAAATCTTCTTGCACATAATTAACATATTTTTGCTTGGACTTACACATCTTTGAATAATGATTAAGTTTTTGACAGAAATTACACTTTGCACCAAGAGCAGGACATTTAAAACGATGTGTTTGACCACACTTTGGACACATTGAGTTATTCATAGACTGATTGTTACCTTTATAACCATTGGGACTGCTATAACTCGATGAATGGGATGTATTGTATGACTGGTTAGGATTGTACCTTGACTGTTGACTGTGACTCTGACTTCTTGATTGACGATCCTGTGACTGCGGATTGTACCTTGATTGTTGACTGTGACTCTGAATTCTTGATTGACGCTCCTGTGACTGCGGATTACACCTTGATTGTTGACTGTGACTATGATATCTTGACTGATTTCTTGACTGACTATGTTGTGAATGACTTCTACTGGACTGTTGACTACTTCTGTTATGTATACTATCTATACTAGCTACAGATGAATTGGGATTTGTGCCTGATAATATTTGAACTTCTTTCCGGGACGATTCTAGTGACTTAGCAATATTTATAGTGGCATCTAAAGTGGTAGGTAATTCTTGCAAAATTTTATCTTTAATGTATTGATTCTGATCATTTAGATTCCAACTAAATATATCTTTTAGTAAATCGTCTTGCAATTCACCAAAATTACACTGATGGGCTATATTTTTGAGATCTGTTATATAACTGTCCAGCTGTTCATTTTGCAGTTGCTTTCTGTTAAAAAGTTTATGCCTTATCATGGTTATATTGACTTTTGGGCTGAAATAACCTGCAAATCTGTCGATCAACACTTGTAGCTTGACTGTTTCGACATCTAGGTTGAAAGAATAAAATATGTGAAGGCAATCTGGTCCTATATAATGTAATAAAAGTGCAACTTGCCTATCTTCGCTTTCTTGATCATATTTAAATGCTTTGAGATATATTTTGAATTTGGTGATCCAATTTTTCCACGTCGATGTGCTTGAGGCGACCCGACGACGTTGAAGATTCGTCCATTATTTTCTTTTGGTTGATCCAGTTCTTCCTAAGACACGCCAGTTTACACCACACCTGATGTTTGTTGGTTTTTGGAATAAAAGACAGGAGCTCGTAATAATACGTGTCGTGTATTTCAGTCGGCCATGTTAGAAAGTGAGGAAAGAAGGAAGTGAACATAGACAAGACAATATTGATATAATCTAAGCATAGACTAAACTAGGCTATGGCTTACAAGCTAATATAATATTATGACAGAAACAATCAAAGCCCTGCCCACCTTATTTTCTCGAGATATGAACTGGCGGGGTATGACTGGGTATGACTGGGTATGACTGGGTATGACTTTCAATCATCTTATAGTTCTCTGCACGACATACATAGATTTTTCAACATGATAAAGGCAATAGGTATCATAAACGTAATTGGTAATCGAGGGTCTCTTTTCGCAGGATAATTTGCTGAGTGCCATGCCAGCGAAAAGAAAATTTAGTACGCATTATAAAAACGTGAAAGCCAAAAGATCTCGGAATAAAATGTAAGTTCCTCCCTACTTATTTATTTACCTGCCTACTTGACTACGTCTTGTCCTAAATACCTAGAAAAAATTTACTAGATTTGTGTTAGTGTCAAGTAAAAATCCTAGTTTTATTACTTTTATTTGTGTGTATGCTTATCATGTCTTAGTAGTAATAATAATATAATCTATTTGCATTTTGAACAGGGTAGGTACATTACAAAGCAAATAGGTACAATGATTTAGATCGCCTGATTCAGACATATACCTACAACAGCATGTAAATATTGATTTGACATGTAATTAGATAGGTACACAATTAGGTATGTCAGTCTAAGAAGAAAAATTACAATGTCCAGTAGGTAATAATTACGTAATTTCAATATCTATATAAGTAATAAAGTCAATTTCTATAGGAACAATTTTCATAATAATAAATTTTATTACATAATATAGTATTAGTTTTCATATATTTATGTATTTCAAAGCAATGACTTTGCTTACACTATTATTAGTTACAGTATTATTAGTTTTCATGTTCATCATGTCTAAATATGTGGAAGTGGAAGTAGGTATGTTTCCTATCAGAAATTGCACGGGCGCGCGCGCGGCTTTGTCGACATACTTACCGCCAAAGAGGAGCGCCTGGCGTAGGGTTGTACAAAAATTACAAAATAAATAAAAAGTGGATATTGATGAATAATATTTCCAGTACTGAAAATGAAGAAAACCTTCAGGCCGAGACTCCGAGCAACACTGCTACGCGCTGTATAGAGGTAAGTTGTTATACGTAATTCTTGTAGACTTGTTACATAAATAAACAAACTAGTTAGTGATGGGCGAAGACAAAATCTCAGTACCTACAGTTTTTTTTTGCAATATTTATTATTTTCATTGTGAGACAAACACATACTTCTCAATTACTTTCTCAAAAGAAAATTCACGTTCAAATCTCGTATTTTACCAAAATCAAGAATTTTTTTTGTAAAATATTATCTTTTACGCGACTGGTGTACGTATGTATGTATGTATACTAAGTAATATATCTTTGTGGCACGATAAGTTCAAAATTATTGAACCGATTTTAATGTTTTTAGTATCATTAGAATTGTCTTCTAAGCCCGAGTGACATAGAATAAGTGACGCCATAAAAAACCAATACGTATAGCGTAAAGGAAATTTATAATTTCTGTTCATCACGAACATAATATTGTATGAATTCTTTTGCACTTTTATAATTTGTCTTCGTCAGTTATGAATAAAAATAAATAAACAATAAAAATGTTAAAACCCGACAGATTAAAAAATTAAAATGTGTAATAAAAATAAATAACAACACCATTGTAATATAGCGTATTTAGCAGTCGGGGCCTATTTCTAAAGAAATATTTAGCTAGTCAGGAATATCTTCGAGCCTGTGAGGATTTCAATGGGTCTCAACTGTTGAATTCGATTTATTACAATAGTGTTCTTATTTATTTTTATGTAACATAATTCAAGACCGTAGACTTGTTTTCTTTTTACCTTTTGAGTTTTTATGCATATAGTCGGATTTATTAAATTTATGACGTGATAACGTCTTATAAATCGATGAACACCGGCAACACGCACAAAAAAGTGTCACATTATGTCACGCTAGGGTCAAGCGAGAGCGCAGTACAAGCGATGGAGAATAATATTATGACGTTATCCGATAAAATTATCGTCCTAAACCGACTTTACAAGCAACCAGTTTTTTATTATGTTTATTTATTCACTTTCATAATTGACGAAGACTGATAAAAACGTTTAAGATTTTGATCTAGTGTTCTGTGTTTCAAAGATGTATTCTAAGGGAGTTCTTAGCTATGTTTGAAGAAATTTGGCCCATACCTTTTGAATTATTTTTTATAAAAAAAATCAAGACATTATCTTTCTTTACAGGAACTAGTTATTGACAACCGTCAAGAGGGAAAGGTGGATGAAGTGGAAGTTGGGCGTAGAGTAGTGGATATTTCTTTTTTTTTTAAAGCTCTTCAGGCCATAGGGGACCACGGTCCAATGGATTGTAAGTTAAGTTACTTCAGTATAATAGGTGAAGTAAAAGTTGGTCTGGACTCAAAACTCATCATAAAATGTAGTATGTGTAATATGAAATTTACTGTGTGTTTGGTTGAAAAGAAAGACGATAGCATGGAAGTGAATCATCAAATTGTGTCTGGTATCATATCATCTGGTGGGAGCTACTCTCAGTTAAAAACATTAAGTGCCGCAGTAGCCCTACCAATCATGTTACCTTCATTGTACAATGAAATTAATAATACGGTTTGCGATTGGTGGGAAAAGACAGCAGCACATTCCATGGCAGAAGCTGTCAAGGAAGAAGCGGAGTACGCAGTGTCTATAGGTAGTGTTGATAAAAATGGTACACCATTAATATCTGTTGCTATTGACGGTTGTTGGAGCAAGAGATCTTATGGTAAGAATTTTTCCGCCTTATCCGGCGCAGCTGCGATAATTGGCATTAAAACTAATAAAGTATTGTTTTTTGGAGTTAAAAATAAATACTGCGTAGTCTGTGCACGAGCCGCAAAGAACAACAGTCAGCCCCCGGAACACCATTGTTTCAAGAATTATTCAGGATCATCTACCGGGATGGAATCGACCATAATAGTTGAGGGGTTTAAACGTTCCTTTGTTGATCACGGTGTAATTTATAATAAATTTGTAGCAGACGGCGATTCCAGTACTTATAAAAAAATATTAGATTCGCGTCCGTACGATAATTTAATAGTAGAGAAAATTGAATGCAAAAATCATCTTTTACGAAACTACTGCAATAGCTTGGAGAAATTGTCGAAAGACACTAAGTATCCTTGCGAATTGCGGAAATTCCTAAAAGAAAGGTATTTGCGTTTAAGAACGGGTGTAAAATGCGCGATTAAATATTGGGGGGATCAAAATCAGTCACTCGAAGAAAAAATAAAAAATCTTAGTGAAGATATCCTAAATGGTCCACAACACGTATTTGGTAATCACCAACATTGCAAGGAGTATTTTTGTAGACCTGACACTCGTCGAATAGAACCTGTTGGGTTACTTCCAGCAATTGTTGGATGCGGATTAATGGACGCGGTAGAAATTTTAAGTAAAAGACTGTCATATCATTCTAGAAGTTTAATTCATAATTGCACAAGTAATATAGTTGAAAGTTTTAACGGAGTAATTGCCAAATTAGTTGGGTGTAAGCGTGTAAATTATTCTTCCCGTGGTTCTTATGCGGGCCGATGCGCAGCTGCTGTTGTGTCTTTTAATACGGGATCGATTCATAGTAAAACTCATGAAGTCATATTTAAATCTAGTCCTAATCCTTTGATCGCGAAAGTGGAAAATAGTAATCGTAGAAACCGTTTAATTGCTAAACCTAAATTAAGATTGAAAAAAAGCCACAGCGCTGTATCGAAAGACGCTCACTATGGACCAAACTGCGAAAAACCTGATCTGAGTCCAGAATTATATGAGAAAGCCAAGTCATCTTTTTTAGTTGATTTAAAGTTGTCTTGTGCTGAAAGAGAGGAGCTTGAAAGGTCGACCCATTTGCAAAGAAGTAGTGCTGAGTGGATGAGTACAAGGAGAAAATTACTAACCTCATCATCGTTCGGGGAAGTTTGTAAAAAACGAGAGAGCACAAGTTGTGCTGCTCTTGTTTGTAAAATCGTTTATGTAGTAATATCTCCAGTTTGCCTGCTGTACGGTACGGTATCGAAAACGAAGAAACTGCAATTAGACAGTTAGAAATTCAAGAGAATATTAGTATACAAGGTTGCGGTTTGTTCGTCGACGAACAATATGAATTTCTTGGTACTACACCAGATGGCATTTATGCAAACGGTTTAATTGAAATTAAGTGGCCACATTCTTTAGCTGGCATGACTCTTGATGAAGCAATGGCCAAACATACCTTTTGGGTTAAGGACAAGGCTTCCAAGGGTTATGTCATAAATAAAAATCATTACTGGTATTTCCAAATTCAGGGACAGCTACATATAACTAAAAGAAACGTTTGCATGCTTGGCATCTGGTTTGGTGCTACTGTACCTATGACAGTTTATATTATAGAAAAGGACGACAAATTTTGGAAGGAGAAAATGGAGATGAAATTAGTTAGATTTTATTACGATTGCCTCCTTCCAGAATTAGTTGATCCTCGGCAGTCACGAAGCATGCTTATTCGTGACCCGCCCAATGTCATAGAGGCTATGAAAGAGAGGAAAGAAAGAGCTTTACGTGTTTTGAAAGAGAAGAACGTCTAATGATTTTGAAAGAGACTGAGGTAACTTAACTACCCAGCCGGTCGATTCACGTAAACACGCCAGTTCAAAAGTCGTTTTAACTTAGAAATCGCCTTTTGGTTTTCTGTTTTTAACGCACTTACTTATCTAGTCTTGGATTGTCATAAATCTTCCAATAGCTCAATTTCTATACAATTCCTATACGATTTTGAAGAGTTACCTGGTGTAAACCCAAGGTCTGATCCTAATGAAATTAAAATGTGACCACACGGGATGCACCAGCTTTCAAATAAAAAAAAGAATCATCAAAATCGGTTCAAAAAATACAGCGAATTGAGAATCTTCTTCTTTTTTTAAGTCGGTTAAAAAGTGTGCGAAGTGACATTTTTAAGTCACTACGCTACGGTTTTTATTACGTGAATCGGGCAGCTGGTAACATTTTCATTCTGATAGGTTTTGCAATAGCAATTGATTTTATCATCAAATTAGTAGAAATCAGAATTTGATCAGTAATCATTAAAATGAAAAAAACATTAGAAACTCTTAAACTCATATTTTGTTATTGTTTACTTTCGTTTAATTAAGTATATGAATAATTTATAAATTTCATGTTTGTTTATAACTAATTTTTGTACAACCCTAGCACGCTTTTTAGGTGGCGACTCATATTTTGTTTACTTTTAATTATATGAACCATTTTTATACTTGTGTTTCATTTATTGACAATTTTTTGTACAACTCTAGAAGATTTTTTAGATTGCGAGGTGATCGTAAGCAAAAAGTATTTGAGTTTACGCAATAGGCACATTTCCTTGCGTAGATATAAACACTAGCGAGGAAAGGCGTGATGTTATTTCGACCGTACTTCCTACTGAATTTGCAATTATTTTATTGAATGAAAATTTTACGAAATAAGAATAAACTTTGGTAGTAAAATTACAAATAAATACATACTCGTAGTTGGAATTTTAGTTAAGTAGAATACAAAAAGGTCAGTCCGGACCTGCTCTTGATTGTTTATTATAAATAGAAAATCATAAAAATTGTGTCTCAAACTACTCTTATTTATTTATCTAGTAATTAGGATCATTTTATAACGAAAACTACTCTTGGAATATTTTACAAATAGGCAGTCGTTTATTTCCAATAATTCAACATTTTTGTTATGCTGTAAATATTCAACTTCAATAACAATAACTCAACGTGGAACGTTTGTCGCAAAACATTTTCAAAATCGCGCTCTCTGGGTCATTCACCCGCCCGTCGGATGATTCGGGCAACAATAGCGCTGCTGTCGCTCAAAATCGACTTTGTCCGTGTGCGGTCTGGGCCCTTAAGAACTCAGATATTGATCTTTTACCATCCGTTTGAAGATACCTATTGAAGGAGCTTGTCGGATGCTCACAGGCAGAACATTCCACAAACGTACAGCTTGGACGGAGAAAGATTTATCATAAAAACTAGTTGAGTGATCTGCCATCACTGCCAATACCAGGGTCTCCGACGACCTCAAGGATCTCAAATGTGTGTCTTTAAGGAACGAAAACAGTTCTTTTAAATAGACAAGGGTATTTTTAACAATAACTATTTTATCTAATAATAATTCATTTATCAATATAATCTCAAAATAAACGTAACTTCTAGTAATAAAAGTGTTTTGATTGTGCATATGTCGGGCTTTCATCGTGCATATTCCATATAAATTTTAGCATTTTGATAATGCATAGTCCGATGTCTAGTACTTAATGATAATAGGTAAATTTATTTATTGACAGGTTTAAGGTGAAACCCTATACTTACACAAACAAGTACTCGTAAACTTATCCATGACCTCACGTCTCGTGCGACTCAGATCATAAGACCATCGACCTCCATGATCGGGGCCTGAGGACGGCAGAATAGTCATCCGCCGTCCTTACAGAAGCAGGCTAGAAGGGTCTCAGCCCCGCAGCACGCAACCAGATGCACTCACAGACGCGGGATAAAACCCTACCCCAACGAAGCGGGATTCTCATTCCGACCAAACCCCCGAAGATCAAAATCATCAAAATCGGCCGGGCCAAAGTCCGCCGGTAAAACTTGGCGGGAGTGTTTATTATATACTATGGCGTATACTTCCGATAAGAAAGGATTTTCCAAACTATACTCCTAAAGGGGTGAAAAAGGCGGGACAATGTTTGTACGCGACAACGTGACACCTCAGAAACTACTGCACCGATTTTAAAATTTCATTCGGTAATTTAAAGCTACATTTAGCGAATAACATACTAGGCTATATAACATCACGACAGAGTTAATAGGAGCGGACCAGCATTGCGTGTAGACTAAAGCTTGTTGGACGTTAATAACCGCAATCTCTCAGAAATGGTAATGCCTAGGAAAAATATTGTCTGTGGTTTTTTGTAGGTTATTTAATTATCTACAATTTTGTCCAAAACTATTTTTTTATATAATTCACTGTTTACGAGAAAAATCCAAAAAACCGAAAATTTTCAACATTAACCTCGAATAACTTTTTTAGTACAAGTCGGATCGATGGGAACTTTTTATATTTGTTTTATGGTGTATTTAATACCTGCACCAATTTGCAGCTTACGAATTAATGCAAACTTACAATTTTGTTCCAAATATTTTAACTGAATAACTCTGTTAGCTACCTGATTTGAGATTTTTTTTTAGAAATAGGTAAAATAAAGCTACTTACGAAAAATGAGCTTGCTGTTAATCAATATTTTTCAATGTTCCACGGCCCACGTACTATAATACTATAGAAGTTTAAAAAAATGTAATGTCAAAAAACCGCAAGGACTGACTGGAATACTTGCGTTTGTTGCAAGCAGGAAATGAAAATGGCGACTCAATTTCCACGAACGCGGTAATCCGAGCGGAAATCTGTCGACAATATCGTACCCATAGAGATATATCGTACCTTTTACTTTTGTTTTACCTTTAGGTAGGTGACTTTATACTCTTATACATACAATTTTATATTATTTTTAAATATACCTTAGATATTTAAACTATTAAATCTTTTATTTATCATTTATTTCAGGCTACATGAGAACAATTACAAGGATGCATTTATATAATCAAAGCAAGGATGTTTATTAACTTATTCCACGGGCCATAGGTACATAGATACTTTAAAACTAAGAATACATTTAAATAGTACAAAACTGTATTAGTAAATAGGTATGCGCAGCATGCTGCTAATTGCAAATGTTGAGCGGAGCAAATGTTTTTATTACATATCAAAATCAGAATCGAACACTTAAATTAATTAATCGAATGAAAAACTATAAAAAAAATAATGAAAAACTAGTAAAAAACTATTTTCATTGTTGACGCATCAAATGTTATTCATTGTAAGCAAGTAGTGTGTGTAAAGTTTCATGCAAATCGGTTGATAAATACGGCCTCAAACATGATCTGTCAGAACCCGTAGTTACAGACGAAAGAAATTCTCCCCAGTCTGCAAGTTGAAACGGAGACTTCGGTCGCTTCGCTCCCTCAGTCAATAAATATATCTTAACCCAATTTGCACATAATGACGTCGACGTGTCGCGGGTTGGGGGTGCGCGTATCGGCAGATATCCCCTGAAGCGCCGGAACTTCACCTAAGTCGGCTAGAACTCGGGGCTCATGACGGCGTCGATGCGGTCCGTGGGAATCCTTACCACAAATAAGTTGAAGCTCACGTTGTGAGGAGAGTCCAGCTTCTCCACCCTCAAATCCAACTCGGTTTTCTTCTGGAGGTAGTTCACGGCGTCCTTTGTGGTATGGTGAACACGAAATACGTAGACCATCGTGGTTCGTGGTTGGGGCCTCTGCGCGGAAGTGCTGCTCGATGATTCTTGAAGCAGTACCACACTGGTTCTTGCAGTATGGCTTCCTCTTCTTCTTCACCACTACCGTGAAACCCTCTGCGTCACAAGGCTCCTTACGCGAAGCCTTAACAGGTTCGTTGATTGACACTGCCGACCCCAACTGAGTTGGGAAAAGGTTCAGCGAATCAAAGCATACTAAAACACATGTCTGTTCTTGTCTGTCTGTCTGTTAGGGTAATATCGCATCTACGCATCTACGCTGACCGGAATCTTATAGATTTTTTTATCGGTTGATGAGCCAGCTCAGAAAATATTCGCTCCACAAACTCCGTGAGCTAAGTATTTCTTCATACTAAAGGAGGTTATATGAGAGGGGCTTGCAAAGATTAAGCAACATCTAGACCATTTCTTAAGATATTGAGACCCCTCCGAGCCTCACGGAGAGCACGTTAAGCCGTGCGGTCCCGGTTGTCCTACAAACATCTATGGCAGTCGTTAGGGGTTGTTGGATCCCTAAAACAAAAACCCGACCGGTCTAACTATAGAACTTCGATATCGCCCATGGGTTGTGGAGGTCAGTCTCTTTACGGAAAATATCGAAGTTTAGCCAAATCGGAGTTAGACTGGAAAGCCGACCCCAACTAAGTTGGGAAAAAGCTCGGTAGAAGATGACTTAAGGAGATTATATTAAAAGAAATGTGTGAAGAATTCTCACATGAAGAGATGTTTTAATATAAAAATCCAAGTTCTATGAGTGCGAAAGGCCCATGGGGTGTGGGGGACAAATTGCGAGATCCCGCGGGAAATCTTGCGGTTATTAGCTGTCAATCATACCGTGTAGTAATAGCGCCCCCTATGTTTGAAACGTTCAAACGTCAAGCCGAGATTTCTTGGAGAGATTGTGATTTTTGTCAGTAGATACGATATTTATGTTTGGATAAAATTGGTAATTGGTATCTTATTGAAATGAATAGAAATATCTATGAGTCCCTTACCAATACTTTCAGCTTTATAACTGACTAGCTGATCGCCGCAGCTCCGCCCGCGTGATTTAGTTTACTTGTTCCCGGTTCACACACATTACCGGGATAAAAAGTATGCCTATGTTACTCAGGGTAAATGTAGCTTTCCAATGGTGAAAGAATTTTTGAAATCGGCTCGGTAGTTTGTGAGTTTATTCATTACAAACACACAAAAATGCAAATCTTTCCTCTTTATAATGGAAGTATAGACTAGCGGACGCCTGGGAACCTTGAAAACAGCATCAAAATCTGTTGCGTAGTTTTATAAATCTAAGTATACATAGGGACGGACAGACGTTGATATTTTTTTTAATTCCTTTTTTAAACTCGACCGTCTTCTCAATAATTGCATTCGATTCGTCTACAATCTTCGTAAGTATGATTATGTTTCGGAATTCCGCTCTGAGTTGGGGTGGCTATCCATACGCAAGCGTCGCAGCTTGCGTGCTGTGATTATGCTGTACTCCTTCCTAAATTCACCCAATGTCCCATCATATCTTACTCAATACTCTGAATTTCTTGGCTCCAATCATAACAAAAACTTGCGCTCTTCAAAAAATCTACTTTTACACTGTCCTTCTCACACTTCTAGCCTTGTTCACTCTTCATTCTACGTACAGTCTATTCTTCTCTGGAATGTGCTTCCGTTGGAAATTAGGATGTCAACCAGCCGCTTCGTTTTCAGGAAGAAGGTATATGAACTATATCGCGACTCATAAACAGAGTCAGTTCTGATCTGAGTTTATGTATTGTATATAGACATAATGTGCAGATATTCCTTAGATACTTAATATTTAATTAATAATACGTAGTATATATTATGTAGGTTTATGGGCGTAATATATGTATGTATGTATATTTATGTATATATAAATGTTTGTTAGTATTAGCTATGTATGTAGTTATTAGTATTTAAGTTTATTGATTATCATTATGAATTATTACCCCGGTCGGACCTGTTTCTCTAATGTCATCATAACTTTCATAACCTCTTAGCACCTACTACTAGTTCTCTCTGCATCACCCTAAGGTTGACTGTTAGACAATGCCTATGGCATTAAGTCCGCCTATGTACTGTTACTGTGCATGAAGTGTAAATAAATAAAATTCCGCGGGCCGCCATTCCCAAGGCTGCGGACTTGCCGCTCTCACATCCGTTGCCGTCTTACGTATGTTGCCGTTGTTTTATACTTAGGGTAACCTGGTGTCTGGGCGTGGATACCCTCTCGCTGGAGACCATGCTTCTAGCCATGGTCTCCAGCGGGAGTAGGTGGAACACGGCCATGTCCTTCTGCGAGCAAGTCATGCTCGCGAAAGAGGCGGCCGAGAGGGAGAGGGAGCGTACCCTCCCCGCCGAGTTCCGTAGTCAGCGGCGAGGGCGCCGCAGACTCATCTACGCTCAAGACCATCGACCTCCATGATCGGGGCCTGAGGACGGCGGGTGGCGATCCCTTACAGAAGCAGGCTAAAAGGGTTGCGTGCTTCGGGGCCTTTTCCCCAAAGCACGCAACCAGATTCACTCACTGACGCGGGATAAAACCCTACCCCAACGACGCGGGATTCTCATCCCGACCAAACCCCCGCCGAGACCACAGAGGTGGTCAAAGTCCGCCGGGCGCCACTGGAAATGCCTTCTGCGTGTAACCAGAGACGCACGGCAACGGAAGTTAGAGAGGCCTTGGGACGCGGAATTAAAAAAAAAAAGGATAACCTGGTGTATATTCGGGTGTATATTCGATAAGAGTACGCAACACTGTTGTTTATGAAGTTGTTTACTACACGTCTAACATCTGTCGTATTTCTATGTGAACTAAAACCGTCTGAAAACATAGATTTGTTTTTTTTATTCCGCCGCTCTCACGTCCGTTGCCGGGCGTCTCTGGCTCGCAGAAGTTATTTCCAGTGACGCCCGGCGAAAAAGAAAACATATATATATCGCAAGTTTGAAGATTTTTACTCAATATCTTAAATATTTTTATCATTTTCAAAGTTTTTCTGATACGAGACGGCATATTTTGTAAAAACAGAGACGACTGTTGTGAGTTTCTATCTCGATGCCTAAACGCATGCCGCGTGCATAATACCGCATGATACCGCTAAAAGATGGCATTGCAATCAATTTATAAATGATGTGTGTATGAGTACGCAGTAACGTAATAATCGGGTGTAAGAGTACGCGCGTACTCTTACACGATTATTTGTAGTTGGCTTCTACTACACCCCGAACAACGCGTGCCGGGCAGAGATGCCACTCCCACACAGTGGATAGAATGTTCGCGAGATCCGAGCGTTTTAAACGTTCGTTTTTCTGCCGAACGATAGTGGCCTGGAACGCCTTGCCTGTGCACGTGTTTCCTCCCACATATAATCCTGGGTTCTTTAAGCGGAGCGTGAAGAGGCACATCAGTAGGTCGTCAAGTTGAGGGCCACTCTCTATAGTATTGTATGCTGTGAGAGTGGCCCACAATCGCTAGACGTCGTCACGACTTACCACCAGGCAGGCGGCATCAATTTGGCGAACCCAATATAAAAAAAATAAAACATTTTTGTCTAGTATTAGAATCCGAATGGTGGCATGAAGCATGTACGAGTACTACACACATTTAGTTCTTTCATATTATTATATTGCACAAAAACACATACTTTTCCCCTGTTATACTATTTCTACTAACCGGTTTCATCTCACGGCATCATCAGAGATTCATACAATAACTATACCTACTCGTAGTTTCAATAAATCACACAATAATATAATTGTGTGATTTATGCCGTGTGTGCCGTGAGGTGAAACCGGTCAGTAGAAATAAAATTATAACAGTGGAAAAGTATATTGTGTTTTTGTGCAATATGTGTAGCAGATTTTGTGCAATATGTGTAACAGTTTCTTAAAGACACTGAGACCCCTCCGTGACTCGGAGAGCACGTTAAGCCGTCGGTCCCGGTTGTCATACGAACATCTATGGCAGTCGTTAGGGGTAGTTGGAGCCTTAAATCAAAAATCCTCGCGGTCTAACTACAGAACTTCGATATCGCCCATGGGTTGTGGAGTTCAGTCTCTTTACGAAAAATATCGAAGTTCAGCCGAATCTCAGCTAGACTGGAAAGCCGACCTCAACGGAGTTGGGAAAAGGCTTGGTGGATGATGATGTGTAGCAGATTCCACCAACTGCCGTCAATCGACAGTATAAATAGTATTTCTTTGCAGTGTTGCCATTCCGTGCGCTACGTAAACGGTGAAAGATTATAAATAATAGAGTTAAAGATATTCAAAGCTATTTCAAGACCTACTTGCCTAGTAAAATGTGTAATTATGACATCCATTAACTGCCTATACTTCAGTTTAGTTGAGTAGTAATTATTTTTACCGCTACCCCAATTATTGGAGGGTGTTCGAGCGAGTGAGTTATGACGACGGCTCATGGATTTATTACTGTTAGTTAGATACAAGTGTATTAGGATTACTCAGTAAGTATTAGGTATTTACTTGGATATATAGAGAATAGAAGTGCCTTTTTCGAATAAATTATTTGTGAAAACAGCACACAGTAAACAATATTTAACGGCTGGACCGATGTTGATGAAATTTTTTGTGTGTGTTCAAGGGGCTTCGAGAATGGTTTAAATTCACAATTTGGTTCTTTTTTTTTGCAGGACAACGTCCGTCGGGTCCGCTAGTATTACATAAATATATACACCTATGTCTAAAAAAACTCAGGTAACTAACAGAGTTGTCCAGTTAAAATATTTGGGACAAAATTGTAAGGTTGCATTAATTCGTATAGAGCTGCAAAGTGGTGCAGGCAAACTAGCCGTCCCGGCGAACTTTGTGTTGCCTGAAATAGTACTTAAACATTCCCTGAGTCTTCCCAAATATTTCAAGACCTTAATCATACAAATCGGTTCAACCGTTCTCAAGCTTAAGTGGACAAACGAAAGGCCATTCAAGAAGAAGAAGATAGATGATGAGGGAAAAAAAACCGCCAAAAATTGAGACAAGACTAAAAAAAATAGCTTACAATTAAAATAAAAACTTTAAAATCGGTTCTCCCAGCCCCAGATATGTCAAAATGTGGTAATAAAATAAACATACAGTCGAATTGAGAACCTCCTCCTTTTTTGGAAGTCAGTTGAAAAGATTTACTATTCATAGAACACGTGCTCGAAGTTTTCCTCAATTTACGATTCATTCGAATTAAACTCGGATAATGATGACGAGTGATGATATAGGTTTAGTTAGAGACACATCTAGTGACATGACATCTTTGTTTCCAGATTATCCACCGGCCGGGATGTCTGTTCAAGTAAAAAGCTTCTACAAATATTCGTAAATATTGTAAGAGCACGTGCTCTTGGAGATAACGGCTATAGGATAGGTACGGTTTTATTTATAAACATGCACCTTGCAGGGTGTAGGCAGGGCTGTGTGCTATTCAAACTGTATAACCTCTCTTCTCTCTACATAACTATAAAATGCTACATGCGTTGACACCTGAGCACATTCACACCTTCCAAGCACATCCGGATGTGCCGGCGCTGCTGCTGCATAAGCTGAAGACCTCAAACGGCGTAAATATGCTAACCTAGCAGGTGATTACATATTTGAGCCGTTTGGGGTTGAAACACTGAGGTCATGGGGTCCGAGTGCTCGCCGTCTTTATAGAGACATTGCTAAACGCTTAAACGATGCTTCTCAGGACCAGAAGGCTGGCTATTTTCTGGCCCAAAGAATAAGTATCGCCATCGAACGTGGCAACACAGCCAGCATTCTGGGAACCTTCCCAGTCGGCAATGACGCGGAGGATTTTTTAAACGATATTTTGTAATGTAAATATTTTTAGTATATAATTATGTATATTGTAATTCTTATTGTAATTAAATAATTATATTAATTTAAAAGATAAACTATGAAATTATTGTACTAATACTTATTTATAAAAGCGATCTCTTCCAGGAAATCTTTTCCTTTATTAGTTTGGAGATCACATAAAATCGACTGTATTTTAATGTATGTAAGTAATTGACGGTTTCCGGGCACTTAGCGTATTCTTGGTAGACCCTACTCCGTTGTGAGAAGGTGCATCACATGCTGGAGACCACGAAGATGCTAATAAGCCCCTAAAGTAGACATACACAAAATCACATCTTTATCACTGAAAGGATATTACAGAGGCACAATCAGAGGCGTACCGATCCGATATCATTCCGATCTCCGCCGTGTTCGGAATGATTTTGACAGAAATTCATACAAATACATAGAGAACCTGTCGTGCAGCCGCGGTTGGAATGATTTATTTTCGTGTGCTACCTGCATCTGCGGCCTGTTAGTCCTACGAGCCTATTACGTAAAGTAACTTAAATTATACGTAGAATTAGTTGGACATAACCCATTATAAATGTGGCCGGTGACGGCAATAGGCTTGCCCCCTATTACGCGGGACTAAAACACTGGCAAATTGTGGGTGTGTAATGCACCTCTGCCCACCCCTTTGGGATATAGGCGTGATATGTGTGTGTGTTTGTGAATTAGTTTAGACTAAATCCCATCCCTTAAGCCATTAAACAAATTAATAGAACGACACTTGCTACATCACTATTATGACGTCACAATTAATACACACATAACAGTACAGTCAGCAAACACATCATCCCAACATTAATAGATATACAGGGTGTATTAATTGGTGGTAACAACAACATTATCGTTTACAACGTTTTGAAGATGCTGTCGATACAGGCCGTAAGGGGCTTTCTATAATAGAGTAAAATTGTATGCGACATCCAAAATGAACGATGACTGCTTCGGTGATCGCTAGTGCATCGGCTTTCGGCTGAGTCCGATTCCCGGCTCTAATCAAATATTTGTGTGACCTACAAAATAAATGTTGTTTTCTAATTAGTTTTGTATGTATTTAGAAATATGTACGTAGGTTTATCAGTTGTCTAGATCCCATAGCACAAGTTTATAGCTTAGTTTGGATGTTGTGTTAGAAAGTCAAAAAAAAAATTATAATACCGGAAATCCCTTGGTCACAGCATGACGCGAGGAGTAATTTCACTTTTTTTATTATTTTCTGGTTGAGGTTCAAGGAAACACAAAAGAAAATTGCTATCAACACTAAAAAGTTTAAAAAACTAAACGACAGGACTTAGTCAGGATAACGTATGTCAGTACAATCAGTTTTTTACAAATTATTGCACATTAACAGCTACAACGCTCTGGCTATTAGGTAATACCATTTACACACACATACACTCACACTCATATCACGCCTATATCCCCGTAGGGGTAGGCAGAGGTACATTACACACCTACACTTTGCCAGTATTTATAAGCCCACATAATAGGGGGCAAGCCTATTGCCGTCACCGAGCACACATATAATGGGTTATATCCAAAATGGCCGAATGAATTTAATAAAAAGTAGTAGCTATATTATAATTTTGTATAAAAATAAAAACCCGTTGCCTTGCGATGAAATGTTGATTAAAGGCAACAAAATCTTACGTGCCAGCCGCTATGGCACAGCCAATTTAAGTCCTGGGCGTCTCTGACAAACTAATACTTTTTAGGATTAACTTTAGTCTGAGTTACCTATATTATTATGCCATGCCTGAGATACAGGACTACCTAGTTCAGGCGCGAACATTTAATACCTATGTAATTAAAGCTTAGCACTATAAGTATAGATCCCTGATAATAATTTAATGTTTCATAGTATTAAATTAATTACTGCGAAGTAATTGTAATTAATAGACTAAGACCTCTTGTAAAATATGCTTAAGTAATGAATAAATAAAAATTATAAAATTATTAAAAAAAATATTATTTGTATCCCGGGAATATATTCCCGCGGGAATTGGCAACTACAAAACTATTCCACGTAAATCAGTTAGCTTTTAATAAAAACAATCAATACGACTTTAGTATATAATTATGTAAAAGTATTATTATTACTTTTTTTATTATTTTTTATTATGTATATTGTAATTCTTATTGTAAATAAATTATACGACTTTTAATCGCATTCATAACCAGCTCCAGTACAGACACGGCTTTACAATACAACCACAAGGATATTCCCTTACACACATCATTAATGAACGTAACGGGAATGCCAGTGAAAAGGGGTTATCTATAGTCTATGGCTTTTGATTACTGATATGTAATCAACTATCAAATATTATGTTTATTTATGACTGTCTGTTGATATTATCTATTGCTAGAACATTAGTAATCACGTGTCTGTCTGTATATTATAGGTTGTTGCGTAGACACAGACCCAAGTTCCAAGTCAACCTGCCGATCAACAGACGAGGCTCTGATGAAAAGTTTCCGATAAGCGGCTCAACTAACAAAGTAACTGGCCAAAAGTGGGCGTTTATCATGCCTCTGCCTAATACCCCTTCAGGAAACCGGCGTGATTCTTTGTAAGTATGTACAGATATGGTATCTTTATTATATCCTGAGTAATAATACCTATTAGAAATGCGAAAGTTTGATGTTCGTTACTCTGGCGTCTAATTAGATTAAAAAAAAACACAAAAAACGATTGTTTTTATGTTTGTCTGTATGTACACATTAATTCCCGAAGCATACCCAGTTTTAATACTATCGTAATATTCTAAGCCAATATTGCAGAAATATCCTGAACAAATTTATAGGCAGCTGAAAAAAATACAGTGAATTTAAATGTACAGATTTGAAATCACGTAAATAATAAAATCCCCAATACAAATGTGTAGGTAATCCCCTAATTTGACAAAGGTTTACCTTAACAAACGGTCGTATAAGCCATGTAACACCCAACCCTGTGTAACCGCCTGTATCTGTAGTATGACACACAAGTATGATTTATACACACCCTGTATTACTCGTTGACGTATTACGTACGAACTGACAATTTGACAGACTTAGTTTGAAACTTTAAACTCGGCGGGTATTCCTAGTATAGATACCGCCTCACAATTAAAATTCTCACAAGAAAGAATACAATTTTATAAAAGTTCACACACGCGTCATAATTGCCTTAATCATATTATTATAATGCAAAGTATTAATTACTACATCTTCTATTCTCTACAATCATTAACTTAAGCTTTGAGTAGGTTTTTATTTAACAATAAACACTTAAAGTGCTTAATAATCTAGACACGCGACATTATAAGAACCTTCCAAGTTCTTCGACGCAGGACGCACCCACGAGAAGAATTCTAAGTCTATGGTCATCCCTCCTAGTGAATAGGTAGGGTGACATGGTCAACAGTGAGCCAGTGGTACACAGTTAACCAACACTCGTTCGGTACAAATGCGAGACGTTGCCTGTGCTACGAACTGCATTCGAATCGTTTTACGTATCCACCCGCTCTTCCCTGTCGACGGCGCGCTTCCGCCAAGAACCCACATTTCCCGCGTTATTTTACTGTTGGCGTCAAAAATACTAAGAAAAAGTAAGTCCAGTTATTATTTTTCTAGAATAGTTGTGTGGTCATTTTTATTATGTCTCACCAACTACACATGGAAAGTGACTATTCTTAAATATATTACATATTTTGTTACCCGTTGATATTGTTTTAATAAAAAGTTACGTGATTTCAAATGTAAAATGGCATTCCCGGTACACAGTGGCCCACAAACATAGGGTACACAGTGAACCATGGTTCACTGTGTACCGGGCCTGTGTACGTATATTGTAGTACTGTGTAAATTTATTTTTAACTACATATTCTAATTTAATAATTTTACTATTTTAGAATGGGTCGAACTAAACCCGAAAACAGAAAAAAGGCGGTCATGATGCAAAAGATATGATGAAGGCGATACATCTTGTAAAAGAATTTTATACAGATTTTATTTCTATTATGATTTTATTATATTATAATTAGATATCATGTGTGTGTTCCTTCCTGACGGCTACTGTGTTACAATTTCTAGATTTATTTTCTAAACTGTGATGATAAGACTGATAAAAAGTTTATAAAACTTTATAAGCTTATTTTAATTATATTGTCAAGTACCTAATTTAATTTTTAACAAGTGTTTTTTATACTGAATTTATAATTATTATTGCTGTTAAATGCAAATAAATATATAATTGACAAAACTGACTAAAATATTTTATTGCTTTCTAACAACGTCTTATTCAAACTCTCATTAAAGAAATGTTTATAACAATGGTTCACTGTGTACATAGTGGTTCACTGTCGACTACCCTCCCGGTTCACTGTGTGCCCATGTTTGTACACATTGAACCAATCCCCGTTTTTTTAAAAAATGATAAAACCTCTTTTATTATTAGGATTAGAGTTCAAATTTGTATACAAAACAAACATATAATGTATTTCCTCTCCTCTAATCAAAATAATTCTTTAATAAAGCTAAGTAAGGTAGATTTTTGAGTGTTCAAACTTTTACTGGTTCATTGTTGACCATGTCACCCTATTCAACCTTATTCATTACAACAAGCGCTAAATACCAAGGGAAGAAAAAAACATCACTGACGTCTTACTGACGTATCTGACCAAAGAGAATACAATACTAGACATTCAGTGACGTTCTTAACATATTGTACAAATAATTTTAGATTATTTATTTTGTAAGTATTTTACAAATATAATGGTAGTTTTCTCGTGTGCTATGTTTTTAACCCTGTTATGCAGTGGTATGGCTACTGATTCTCCATTTGGTCTAAATCTTGGTACCGTTCTGTTTTCTGAGCGTGATCTTAGGAATACACGCTGGTCTGCTTCGCAATTGAGCCTGTTACAGGCTAGGAAACATTTCCAAACGATATTACCACCACGAAACATTGTAAACGATATCAACAATGAATACGTCAAATTACTAATACAGTATATAAAGGATAGTTATTCTAATATTAAAAGAGAAGCCGGCGATCAAGAAGCATACGGCATAATGACTGCAGCGCTTTCAGACACTTTGGGTGGCTACTTTAAAACTTGGATACTCCCTGTCGCCAAATTAAATTACTATGGCGGTACAATAAATCAAGAAAATATCAGTTTTCTTCATCAGTTTTACAGTGAATTAAAATCATACTTAGACACAGACGGAGCAGGATGGTATCCGCCTGAAGAGAAACATATTAATAACATTGTAGTAAACATCGCCCCAAATTACAAAATTTCTAACAACTTAGTAGCACCTTGTGATGAATTAGCCTATTTTGAAAAGATACCGAGTGGATTGACCATTCCTCTGCCAATAATCTACTGGAATGAGAAATCGAGCACTCTATTTGTTCCTTTTAAAAATGAGAGTCTAGTTCCAATGATTGCTCGAGATACTTCCAATACTCTGCTTAGATATTATGACGTTGCTAAAAATTGCTTGATTAAATCGAAACCCAAGAACGTAGAGAAGTTTGATAATAAATTTCTCACTTGGTTAAATAAAGAAATAGCGCCGCATTTGGAAGATGATACTTTGTATCTTGCTTTGGGTGGTGTACTCAGACTTTTTAACGAAACAAGTTTACCGTACGACTTGGTACTTAAGCACAGAACCACCATGAACAATCCCTGTCGATCGTGTGATGAAGGTCCATCTAAAAAAATTACTGTTATATTGATTATATTATTGCTGGAAGTAGCTTGGTGCATCCCAGCATTAATTTACTTAGTATGTTGTAAGAAAAAGAAAGAATGCACCAGTAATGTCTATCTGTTTATTGATCAAAACAAACCAGACAAGTCGAATAAGCCAAAATGTCAGAATAGTGCGGAAAACTACATTTGTCTAAATAAAAATCCAAAAACTGTTAAAAAAGAAATGATCACAGATACGGATACTATACTACCAAAAGTTGAAACTCAGTGTCCATCAACATCTGTCTGTCGTACAAGTACCTTGGAGTTAGAAAGCAAGGAAGAAACGTATTTTATGGAATTACAAGGACAAAACCCTTATACTTTCTTAACGAAGACCGTAGGGACAGGTTCACGAGTTTACTGTACCTCCAAAAATCACTCATGTGAGACTGTAAGAATAAAAACTCCGAAGGATTCTAAAAACAGAATGTCAAGAAATAAGGGATCACCTCAAGCAGTAGAAACAAGCCATCCTGAGCTTCCTAATCTAAAGAACAGTGACTTACACAAAAAAAGTTCTCACAGTAAGGAAAGCAAAGGGCGAGGAAGTCTTACAAGAAATCCTAAAACCTTATCTCGGAAACGTGTGGACCGATCGAGTAAAGAGGTAAAACCTATCCTACAAAACTCATCACGAGGTAAATTCAGTGAAAATATTGTAACAGAAGCAACAAAGGTGAAATCAGTTAAAATTGCTCGTAGAATTTTAAAATCTGTCGAACACAGACCATCGGTAACATTTGAATATTCATTGATGACACCTCATTCTACAATAGAAAGTTTGGAGCGAGAACAATCCAGTCAAATTAATTTCGCTAATTTACAACTTAAATTCCCTGATGATCGCGGCAAGATTAGCGAGGTGCGTAAAGAAGTTTCCTCAAAATGTCTGGTTTTGAGTGAAACAAAACTGAGCAGTGTAAACATTCTGCGTCCTGCTTTATCAACAAGCACTCCACATAATTATAATGAGCCAGTTATAGAGATCAAAGGTCCTCGTCAAGTCAAAGATAAAACAACAAGTAACACAAAAACTGCAATACTGGAGGTTACAGATACCAGAAAACATTACTTCGAGGTGACACTTGATAAGCCATTGGCTGAAATTAGAGTAGATATTGATACAACAGAGATGTATAAGTCGAGTAAACGAAGTAAAATTCCAAAACTATCAAATCCTTCGAAAATATTGATATCTAAACTGTCAGGGCGTATTCAGACCGCTTTAAGCACTACAAGGGATAATAAAAGACAAAGTATGATACCTCAACTAAAGAAAAAGGCATTAGATGATATTGTTTTGAACAAGTGCCGTTATAAAGTTCGTACTAGATTTAATGATACTTTATGATAGATATTTTTGCCCAATTAATTGTCATAAAAACAGTCATAAACACTGTGATTGTCTAATATTTAGGTTTTTACGTTATATTCTATGTATTTAATATAATTATTAATATTAATTCAAAACAAGTTTAGTGTTATTTTTCAATTAATATTATGAACGTCAATTGTCTGGTTAGCGAAGCGTTCTAAAGTTCTGGTAAACATGAAACTGGAGACAGTAGTAACTGTGTACATATAGGTGCATAACCAATACTAGTGGTCGCCATATGGTCGAATTTCCCCCAATCCCTTATTGTTTCTAGTAAAGAATATTGTGCCAAGTTTCGTAGAGATTGGATAATAAATGGGGCAGCTAGCCCGGTAAAACATTAAAACGTTATTTGACCCTATTTACCTACCACATTTTCCCCCCAATCCAAAAAAGCTCACTATGAAAAAATTGTATTACATCAAGGAACACTTGTTCCAAGTTTCGTGAAGATCGGATAAAAACTGTGGCTGCTAGCCCGGAATACATACAGACAGACAGACGGACGACAGCAAAATTGTCCAATCTCGAAATGTAGATGCCTCGCTCGCTCGGGCAATAATGTCTCTTACCCCTTCGAGGAAATAGGCATAGAATCCATAGGCTATTTATGATATTTTCTGGCGAAGGCGATTGATTAATATCAATAAATCAATCAAAAAACTTTCTTCGCTTCGGTCGTTAATGACGCTTATGAACGTTACAAAAAATAAAAATATAATTGCTTCTATATTTACTGCCAGGTTCGCAAAGCAAGAGGTAGAGCCTAAGAGCAAGAACCTGGCAATAAAACTCACGGCCACTCTTTTTCAACCCGTAAGGTTCACTATCGAAACGAAAACCTGGTTTTCTAGTTACCATCTGTCTGTACTTAATTATTACATAATTAATTAACATGGTAGGTACGGTAAGGTACGTCTACATTTCAACAGACATTCACCCACGTAATACGAGGCGAGCCAATTTAGTCAAGTTCCAAACATTTTAGGTCTTTTTTAGAACTAGCACGTCTGATATCAGGTACCCCGCGGTGAGGACGTCTCGAATGGAAATATTGGTAGCGATTCTTAGCACCTAAGTGCAAAATGATAAACGTCTAAAGTAATTAATACAACAGACAATCCGTCTCCACACACCCTCGCTCTTCCCTAATCACTGTGACGAATTTATTGGCTGCGATCTGCCTGAATTAGGGGGGATCCTGAGTTATTGCATATTTCGGCCAGCTCAGGTGGCCGGGGACAACACTAATCTGTCATTACAAGTACTTACAGCCGCCCGGTCGGTCAGTTGTGCGCCATTTTGTCGATTGAGTGCAAGGTTTTATGAACTTGAAAGATATTTTGGTGAAAACTAGTTGATATTTTGACGTAAAATACTGTCTGTTAAAGTGATGCCAAAGGCGAAAATTGAGGTCATTAAGTAATTTTTAAAGAAATAGATTGTGACTATTTGATGAAACACACTGGATACTCTTAGTCATGTAGATAATCTCACTGCGCATTGTCAAAAACGTCATAAACCAATAATATCTAATCAAACTAACAAATACACCAATGGCTATTTGCTCAAATTGAAGTAAATCCTCTCAAATCACACCAAAATCTGTTAGAACTAATCACTGAAGACCAATGGAGTCGGGTGTCCAGGCCCTAATAAATCCTGGGGACACACCAAATTGGTGCTACGTCGTAGGATTACCAACAATTGTCCGGATAATCCCCGATCGACAGGGATTAGTGGACAAATCGTACTTGTTCTTATTTAATTTATGGTCGCCCCTGGAATTTGACAGTTGGGCGGGAAATTATTTTCTGAGTAGAATTATTTTTATCATTAGGCATTAGGTTTTAGAATAGGAAGAGATTATTGAATTGAAAACACTTTGTCGAACTTGTATGGAGATTTGGCTCATCAGGTACAGCTACAAATTTGGCAAATATGATATACTAATACAGATATTGTAGTTTATATTACTAGCGACCGAAATAGTAACATTTTTATGTACACATTTTTTAATGTGAACCTTTAGTCAATTTGGGTAAATAAAAAAAACAATTTTATCGATTATTTCTTTATTAATTGTAGTCGAAAATACACGGTTCACAAAATCATACCTTTATACGTAGGTCACACTAAGTTTAGCGTAACTTAAAAAAACAACATGTTAAAACCAAAATATTATGTTTATTGCTTTTCAAAATACTCTCCTTTATATTTTAAACATTTTTTTCATGCGATCGAACCATTTTTTAAAACAGTAGGACCCCAGATCTGAAGGCATGTTTTCTACGTGCTGATTGAACGCTATCACTGCCTCTTCGGAGTTGGTAAAAGTGAAACCTCTCATCAAATCTTTGATTTTGGGGAAAATACAGAAATCACAGGGTGCTAGGTCGGGGCTATGCGCAGGATGGGTGACGAGTTGTACTTTTTCGGAAGCTAAAAATGACTTTGTTTTGTTGGCCGTGTGTGAAGAAGCGTTGTCATGATGTAGGAGAACGGCTTTTGGGTCGTCTTTCGCGAACTTTTTCTAACACCCTGGGTAAACAAACACTCGGCATTAACACTCTTTTGATCTTCAAGTGGAATTGTACAGATGGGACCCGTAGCTGAGAAAAAAAACGCGATCATTTTTTTACCAACGTTTCTCTGTCTGCCTCACTTTTGTTGGCTTGTTCTCATTTTCAAACACCCATTCACAAGATTCTTTTTTTTTCGGGTTACAAAATAATAAATCCACGTTTGGTCTCCTGTGACAATGTCATAAACAGCATTAGAATGTCCGTGGTCGTACTTCAGTTGCAACTGTGAGCACCATTCCAAGCGAGCCCGCTTCTGCTCCGCTGTCAGTTCATGAGGGATCCAACGACAACAAAGTTTCCGTACTTTCAATTCTTCGTGTAAAAATTTCTGGATTTGACTCATACCAATCCCCAATAGTCCTCGAATTGTCTCATAGGTAATCCGCGGGTTTTCTTCAATTAACCGCTTAACAGTAGCCACATTATTTTCGTTGACGGCAGTTGAAGGCCACCCTTCATGAAATTCGTCATGTAAAGAAACTCGACCTCTCTCAAATTCAGCAAACCACTCACGGTGCTCAAACAAGGTGCTTCTCTCCCAAAAGCATTTTGAAGACGAGCGGCACAGTCTTGCGGAGAAAAAGAACTTTTAAAATCATAAAAAATCACCGCTCTAAAATCTTTTAGAACTTTGATATGTGATAAAAAACAATTGACAAATGATTTCCCGCCAATTGTTTTTTTTTATTATTAAGAAGATTGCAACGTTTAAAAAAATATAACATTCGAAATTCTAATAATTTCGATTAGCCAGAAGTGCAAAACTTTTAGTGTGCCCCATTTACATATAGTAGGAAGGCATTACTTCATACCTATTTATCTTTCGACTTTCTGAACCGATTTTAAAGCTTCTTTTTTTAATTGACAGCCTGTGCCTATGTGTGGTCCCAATTTAATTTGGCCCCATATCAACAATTATTTGGTCCCATTCCGTTAATTTGAAGTGAGTTTGTTTTATTGAAATCTAGTTCTTCCTATGTGGTTCGATTCCTACAATAATTTCCAAAATAACCTACCTACCTATCTAGTTGGCAATACAACACGTCAGTCCCTTTCAAGCGACTTCCAAAAAAGGAGGAAATTCTGAATTCGACTGTTTTTTTTTGTTTGTTCCTCATATCTCTGGACTGAATGAACGGATATTGATTTTTTTTAAATTGAAAGCTACTACGTCCCAAGTGGTCCCATTTAAATTTGGTCCCATTCCGACAATTATTTGGTCTCATTTCGGTAATTTGAAGTCGTTTGTCGTGTCAATTTTTGATGGTTTTCCGTTTTTCATAAAATAATTTGTAAAAGACTAACTAAAATACTTTCCACTTAAAAATATGAGAGAAAAATACTAATAAAACAATGAAAAATAATGAATTTATGAACTCCACAGCTTCTTATCTTGCTACAAAAGAAAAATATCTTAAATTAACCCGTTGACAAGGTACAATTGCTCCCCCACCGTTGTAGGGTTATAATTTACACAATCTCGCTCCCTTGGTCGGTGAAACCCGAGATTTTACACTGATATCCATTCGTAACCCTTTATCGCTGTGATGGAGTGCTGTGAGGAATAGCTTAGGATGGGTAAGATGAGGCCCTTTTGTTTTAAGGTATAAACACATTTAAGTTTAGTGATAGCGAAAGGTGTAACATTTCATATTGTTTTACCTACGAACTATTTGTTACGTAGTTGTACAATTCAAAAAAGAAATAATAAAAACTTTTTATTCCATATTTCCATGATATATTTGCATAATACAAAAAAAAAGTAAGTAATAGCATAAAATAAGTTTATTTTTTTCAATTTATGAAATATAGATCCCTTTTTGGATATTTTCCATGACTCCCTGTCCTTGCCCACTTCAATCCACTTACTTCCCACTGTTTGAACAATGTCATCAGCCCACCTTTAAAAAGGAGTTAACCGACTCTTATTATAATAATTATTAACTAGCTGAAGCTTACGGATTCACCCGCGTGTATATCTATTAGTTCTCAACTCCCACGAAAACAAGTTCCAGGGATAAAAAGTATACTTTTTATCCCTGGAACTTTAAGCTATAGCTTAAATTGTCCGAGACGCCCAGGACTGTAATTGGCTGTGCCATAGCGACTGGCACATAAGATTTTGTTGTCTTTCATCAACATTTCAACGGGTTTAAATTTTTTTCAAAATTACAATATTACTGCTACTTTTTATTAAATTTATTCGGTCATTTTGGACATAACCCGTTATAAATGTGTGTGTGTGTGAGGTGACGGCTATAGGCTTGCCCCTACTACGTGGGACTAAAAATACTGGCAAATTGTGGGTGTGTGAAAAAAAAAAAAATTTCGTCTCTACCAAACACAATCTCAAAACTGATCCGCAAACACACCGAACTCACCCAAGCGTAGGAAAGCAAACCACTTACAATTTCTTAATTGAGTAAGATAGGTGTCTCTATAATTACTACGGTGTAACAAGCTCCCGAGGGACACTAAGATATCGCCAAGATGATCCCCCTCTAAGCCAGATGGCGGATGAGAAACGTACTCTTAGATAAAGTAAAAGGCACAAACTGTAGTCACATTTTGTTTCAGAGATTAATTTTTGGGCGAATTTTCGGAGATATTACTGGAACTGGAATTTGAAAACATACCTACTTTACTTAGTTGAGTTGTTGTTGGTGTGAACGTAACAAACTCGAAAGGTAAGTAACAAATACAGAACTCTAAAAAAATTCAAAATATGCCATATATTTTAGAGTTTTCGAAAGTTTTTTCATAAAATCTAAAAAATGTCACATGACATGAAGTTCAACATCATTTGAGAGGTCTTTGATCATGCTGTGTTGATTGCAGCTGGTCTTGAGTCTCTAGCTATTACCGTTCTCGATTTGACCTCGTTTTGACCGTGACATTGAGTCAGAGGTCAAAGGTCAAGTTTATTTTGGGGGGTTTTTCGACTATACTAAGTCGATTGGCGTTTACACTGAGGCTAGCTCATACCGTTCTCGAGTTTAAAGTTGTTCACGGACGGAGGGACATTACTGTTGTACAAGAGATTTTCGTTTCGAAAACTCTAAAAACCGGCCAAATGCGAGTCGGACTCAGGCACAAAGGGTTCCGTACCAAAACAACAAAAAAAATCACATTTGTTGTATGTTATTTTCTTGTTATAGAGACAACAGAAATACATCATCTGTGCAAATTTCAACTTTCTAACTATCACGGTTTATAAGATACAGCCCAAGACTGATGGACGGACGGACAGCGAAGTTTCAGTAATTTTACCCGTTTTACTCTTTGGTTACGTAACCCTAAATATCACATGCTAACTGTATTTTTTAATAATAGACAGTTTCCAAGTATTTACAGGTAGGTATATATCGGATAGCAATATAAAATTCATCAGTCACCAGGACCGAGAACCATCTTCCTCTTACTGGAGAACTCTAACCTAATTAGCAATAGACTGAGTAATGGATTAATTGACGTAAGTAGTACTTATGCTATATTTTTCTGTCATTTATATAAAGGTAAATACGCAAAATTAACAGGATTATGTAATGGAACCGTTTCGGGTTGAGACACTATGACACTAGGGTCATGGAAGCCATCGCTGCCTATTTATAGATAGGTAGATATTTGAAATCATTTCCATTAGGTAGGTCAGTAGGTGTGGAATGAACATGGACACCTTTAGTCTACCTATTGTCCCTCTATAGATTTCTATTTCCCTAGGGGGGGGCGAACAGGGCCATCGCCCGAGGCCTCGCGAAGGTCTTCAGCGGTCTGGCAAGATATAGATAGAGGGTAACGCACTATCTCCTTAGAGGCTGCATGTCTCTTAGCCGGAACCCCTCCATGGGACCTGGAAGCAAGAACCTTTGCGTCATTTTTTCAATGGCTCAAGGGAGTTCTGAAGCGGGACCACAGGCCTGCGTCTAGATAAATCAAGGCTCAGCGCTCCCAACTCCGCCAGGATGTCATGGAGATATGGAAGGTGCGACTTTATCAACCACGGTGGGGAACCACCACCATCGCAGCGGTAGGACCGGTCATAGACGAGTGGCTGTACAGGCGGCACGGTGACCGGATCCATCGTGAGGTCACGCTCCAGTGTCAACACTGCGAGGGGTCCGGCGAAGGCACCGCACTCCACACGCTTGTGGAGCGCCCAGCGTGGGCGGGTCAGTGCTAGGACCTCGTCCTGGCGTCAAGGCGTGAATACTCTCTCAGTGGAAACCATGTTTTGAGCCATGGTCTCCAGCGGTAGTAGGTGGAAAGTGGCCGTGTCCTTCTCCGAGCACGTCATACTCGAGAAGGTGGCGGCCGAAAGGGAGAGGGAGCGTACCTTCCCTGCTGAGTTCCGAAGTCTGAGCATCGGCGTGCATTTGGGTTTCTGCATTGTAATGATGGGAATACATTTGAACCTTGACTGTTTTTGATTTTTACGTAAATAAACTGATAATAATAATAGAATTATACGATCTGTATTTTATTTTATTTATTTTTATTTTAAACTTTGTGCACAAATAATGTTCATGTCAACCTTCGGGCGATGCAGAGAGTTAAGTATTGGGTGCTCAGAATTTGTAAGAAAATTAAACACAATAGTGGGACCGAGAGATGCAGCGATACTCAATAAGTAGGTATTATTCAAATGAAAGTTAGTAAACTTAAATACTAATACGTACTCTATACATTTAAAAGTATCAAATAACATTTATACAATTATATTTTCAATCATATATTCTTTAGCAATTTAACGCAGCTGGCGGAAACCAATTGCAGTATTGACCAATGCTCTAATTACAAAAAAGTTAACCGGAAGTTAGTTCCGCTCCGGTTGGCGTTTCCGCCTGCGATTGGACACCTTTGACCCCACCCTACCTGAGGGTTGTAGCACACCCTGTTGACCACTTGTAGTGTGGGAGTGTCATGACGTCATTAGGGCAGCCATTTGAGGGGATGATATTTTTTTATAGTTTAAGTACATACTTATTTCATTTCATTTCATTTCACATAATATATTCTGGCGCAGTTGCGGAAGGTACGCATTTCCTCCCTTGGCCCACTGGAAGAGAGGTGCCTTTGTACTGTTAATCTATCCTTAGTATTCCTCTTCTCTTTTCTAAAACTTCATGTGTGCACATAAACGAATAAATATATAGTTACTTATTCTTTTTCTTATGAAATAAGTGGTGCCTATGTACTGTTAATCTATCCTTAGTATTCCTCTTCTCTTTTCTATGACTTCATGAGTGTACATAAACGAATTAATATAAAGTTACTTATTCTTTTTTTGCATAAGTAGAGGCTTCTGCAATAAAATTCTGCATTCACATCTTCTCCCTGAAGACGACACCAAATGGCTCAAAACTAGGTGCCTATAGGTATAGTATAGTATAGGCTGACTGCCTCGGTGGCGCAGTGGTATGAGTATGCGACTGCAGGCCCTGAGATCCCAGGTTCGATTCCGGATCGAATCAAATTATTTGTGTGATCCACAAATGTTTGTTTCGGTGTATGGGTGTTTTCTATGTATTATCTGTATGCATTTAGAAATATATAAGTATGTTTATCAGTCGTCTATATTTAGGCTAGATGACATTGTGTGAGAATGTCCAAAAGTATTAAAAATATTATTATATTACACGGACTTTAACCACTTTGTAAGTATCCATCACCCAATGTAAGTAATGGCATCAAATTTTTTTCAGATATGTAGGTACCTATGTAGTTTGATTGTTCCCACGTAGATATGGTGAAAGCTTATAGACGTTACAGAGTAGCTACCGTATACAATGGAAAATTCTCAGGACCAGAAGACTGGCTATTTTCTGGCCCAAAGAATAAGTATCGCCATTCAAGGTGGCAACACAGCCAGCATTCTAGGAACCTTCCCAGTTGGCAATGACGCGGAGGATTTTTCAACGATATTTTGTAATGTAAATATTTTTAGTAAGTATATACTCGTAATTATGTATATTGTAATTCTTATTGTAAACAAACTTTTTAGATAGAAAATGAATTACGTTCGGAATACAAAATGGTAATTCATTTCAACAGCCAGGACCGATGTTACATACCTACAATCTCCCACAAAGAGTTTGGGTTACCATTCGTGTTTAGAATAATAAATTATGACTTACACCATTGCACTCAACTATTCTATTCTTCTCTTCGTCTTCTTCTTCTTCTTCTTAGGTATGCACCCATTTTACCCTTACCTTTTGACTTCATATCGTATTTTGCGAGCACTAGAGAACCTTCCTACTTAATTTTTTGGACTTACCCATGGCAGCAAACTGGGTCCTTTATATTATCAGCCAAAGATCCAAAGACTTTGGTTGAGTCGTAGCAGTCTCTCCACTTGAGACATTTCAATAAACAGTCTCGCCCTTACTTCAATTCATCTTAAACCAGCACGAAACCGCACTCGACACGATACTATGACAAATCCAACCATTGCCAACATCCTTCTCACCCCCGCATTGTTTTCTGCTAAATTGGACCGAATGATTAATTTATTTAACTCCCCTACCGTGTAATTTGTCATCAACTATTCTACACAGACCTCCCACGTTTCCTTTAGTTCTTAAACTGTACATGAAGGGGGTAGATTACCAGGGATCGTGTATAATTTGTCGTTGGTCTCCTAAAATTCCTCGCTTATTTGGTTAGTTGACATTAGACGCTTAATAAATAGTGAAATTCACTAGATGTTTGCAGAGGAGTAATTATTGCGGGTATTATATTTGTTTCTTTGGCTTCGATGCGTCTTGTTAAGTCTATGTAGACGAATAAATAAATATTTTGGACATTTTTTTAAACAGCAAACATGGTATAATCTTATGCTTGTGTGTACATACAATACATTGCACCGGGTTAATGCTTACGTCGACCTGATTCCTGAGATAATACAACATCATCTATCCGCCAAATTTCTGTCAGAACAGACAGAAATTTAAAACAAAAAATTGTACTTATTTTTAAGACGGAGCGTAGCGGAGTCTTCTCTAAGATGGTCCCAATGGAAAATGTAGTAAAACGATACCGGTCGCAATTTTAAACCTATCGACTTGAAATTTGGCTGCAGATAGAACACATTAACGTGCTTTGCTGTATATTTTTTGGTATATATATACCAAAAACTATACAACTTAAAAACTATGAAAGCAGCGATTAGACAAGTTAAAAATATGGCAAAAATTTGCCATATATTTTAGAGTTTTTTCATAAAATCTAAAAAATGTCACATGACATAAAGTTCAACAACATTTTAGAGGTCTTTGACCATGCTGAGGTGATTGCAGCTGGTCTTGAGTCTATAGAGACTCGGACGGTAATAGTACCGTTCTCGATTTGACCTCATTTTGACCTTGACCTTGAGATCAGAGGTCAAAGGTCAAGTTCATGTTTTCGACTATGCTAAGTTGATCGGCGTTTACACTGAGTCTCTAGCTCTTACCGTTCTAGAGTTGAAAATCGAATCGTTGATCGCAAGAGCCAATACACTATCGATTCATCGTTACGATATTCATGATTGCATGGGTTTTTGTTGCGATCTCCGATGTCGTCTGCGATCAAGTAAATCGTTAACGATCGTAACATACATTACAGATCCGTCGTTTCGATCGGTCTAAAGCCCCCTATATACGGTACAATTCATCGTTGCGATCCATCGTAGCGATGGATCGAAACGATTGATCTGTAGTGTTGCCGCTCATACACGAAACGATTGGTCGTTACGATCGATCATTTATACATTTGAAATAGAACGATAAAGACGTGCTCAAAAATTCAATACGCGTCCTGTAAAATGGAAAACGAACTACATAACTTTTTTATTTATGAAGCGATTGAAAACCAAACCGCAAATTCAAATCAAAAAATCATATCGTTTCTGAGATTAGCGTGTTCAAACATTCAGACAAACAGACAAAAGTTCTAAAAACCATTGTTTTGGGTTTTATTGCGTTCATAAAGCCCCCCTACACCAGTTTCTCTATTATATCTTCTATTATATTCTCTATTATATGTACCATACAGTCTAATAGTTAGTTACAGTCAAGGTACTCTAATCTATAGGCGCAACCAAATAGTCAATGATATCGGTACAAACAAAGTTTCCTTATTGTTGGCAACAATGTAGTCGCTCCAAAGGGCGAGACGTTTAAAGTGTCACATAGATAGGTTCAGTCAAAGTATTTAAAAATATCGTAACATGCTAAATGAGACATCAAATGCGCACGCATATATGTCTCTTTCATTTCGAACATGACATCGTAGACTGGTTTTTGTTTATAGGTATAAAAGTACCAATGTTACGTCTGTCGTTCAATTCAGAGGCACTAATATAGACATTGGACAAATATCTTGAGCGTCAACATTGAGCGAAAACGCAAAACTCTTTTTATTGTAGTTCGACCATTGTAATAATGGTGTCATAAAAAACTAAGTTAAATTTGTATAGATTTATTGAGTTAAAAGTACATTTACGTTCTTTGAAGTCGGTTAGTGCAGTTTTACTGCAAAATAAGTAATTAAAATCCTGTGTAGCCTCCATCTGCAAGAATTACGTCGGAAAGACGTCTTCTCATCGATTGTACAGCATTGTAACAAAAATTGACCCCTCTCATAGACTCCCATATTTCGTTAACGTGAGTCCTTAAATTTGAAGTGGTTCGTGCTCGTGTACCATCTCATACCTGAACCATTTTACCCCACAAATTTTCAATTGGGTTTAGGTCGGGACTATGAGGCGGCATCAGTATTAACTCCAGGTCCCTGCTACCTTCCAAGTAATTTTGAATAACTCTGGAGTTGTGTACGGAACTGTTATCTTGGACAAACTTAATAGCTTCATTGGGAAAAAAATCCTGGCTGTTGGAAGCAAAATGTTTTCGAGGATGTCTTTGTATAAAGTGCCATTCATTCTTCCTCCAACCTCCACTAGCTCTCCTGGTCCGCTTTGAGTCATCCATCCCCAAAATCCTAAGGTGATTCGACCACTGCGATTATTAGGGAGGACATTTCTTTCATCATATCTTGTTTTCAATGTCCGGTATAGAGATAAGCGTCTCTGGGCAGAAGAACAAAAAACTTTTTATCTACAAAGATCACATTATCAAAATTAAAATTTAAAAAATTTTGTGCGAACTGTAAACGCTGCGCTTTATGCCTCGGTGTTAATATAGGTTTTTTTAGCAGGAATACGATGGCGTAACCCATGTTCCCGCAGGCGTCGTCTTATTGTGCTCTGTGATATGCCAAATTTCACCGACATACTCCTGGAGTTTATAAATCGATTGCTAACTCAACTCGCTGCACTATGTTTCTGTTTTCATCTGTATTTGTTTGACGTGGACGACCAAACGAAACATGGTTTCGCAAAGCACCTTCATTTTGCCATCTCTCTATCCAACGGTATACTGTATTTCTCTAAATTAAAAAACAAAATATGTCTGTTATGTATGAATAAAAATTAGTAAGATAGGTAACTGATCTAATTCTAATGTGAAACTTACGGATATTCCCAGTTCATTTGAAATATCTGTTATGGAGACACCTTCCTCTCTCAAACATATTATTTCTAGTTGGTTTTATTGCACTTGACATTGATATGACTTATATATGACTAATAAATAAAATAAACATGCAATAAATACTAGACTATATTGTCTAAAGAGGTTTTTATCTAGGGAAACCGTTTAAGTTTTAGTTGGTTGGTTTATGGTTTACTTCTATAACAATACATGCTATGATCCTTTATTTACAACTGTTTTGAACAAAAACTAGTCTACGACGTCATGTTCGAAATGAAAGAGACAAGTATGCGTGCGCATTTGATGTCTCATTTAGCATGTTACGATATTTTTAAACACTTTGACTGAACCTATCTATGTGACACTTTAAACGTCTCGCCCTTTGGAGCGACTACATTGTTGTCAACAATAAGGAAACTTTGTTTGTACCGATATCATTGACTATTTGGTTGCGCCTATAGATTAGAGTACCTTGACTGTAACTAACTATTAGACGCTGACTGTACCAACTGAATGATAAGGACGTGACAATTAAAATATCACATGGACCTTCAATAAATATGCCTTGATTGTGGATTAATACATTAATAAATACACGTAAGACATTTTAAAATTCACAATACTATTGGAAAGAAGCTACGCAAGACAAGGCGGTATGGTCGAAAGACTTTAGCCTGCCCATAAAAGGGCAAAGAGACAAAAAAATGAATACTGAAGAATTAAAAAAGCTGAAGACTGGCCTGTATGGAAAAATATAAATATCTAATGACAAGGCGGTATGGTCAAAAGACTATAGCCTGCCCTAGAAGTGGACGGATGATATACCACAGGTACACTAAACTTTCATTTTATCTGAATCTGTGTGGGTTTAGACAGAATAGGGAATAGTAGGTACTAGTTTAGTGAAGAGTTGTTAATTAGGGTTTACTGGCAATTAGGTATGTTTATCTGGGACCCGACCGTTGATAGGCAGGTGCACAACTTGCAGGGGAAGTGGTCTTGGTGGGACCCCTAATCGGGTGCCCCTACCTACTAAACAAAACTCTTGCGTAGGCACAACATGTTACCTAACAAATAATCTATTTATTTCTTATTTAAATTGTTAAATATAATAAAAAAACTTCCACCGAACAAAACAAACTTTCTAGTTTCCCAATAACGTCAAGTACTTTTGTTCTATGAATAGATAATTACATTCAAGATACAAGAACTACAGAAAGCTTCCAAAACTGCATAGATAACACATCAAAGTGTATGATAACGTTAGAGTGGTAATAAATAAATACTTATACAAATGTAGGGATACATTCAGTGATAAACAAATTAATACTGATACCGCGGCCGCCATTACATACTCGTATTAGAAAACATTATTCATGCACTGATAAGAAATATAACCTACTATACAAACCTTTTCTACTGTTTTTAAGCTTTTTTTTGGATTTTATGACTTGGTTTCAACACCTTTGTTTTGTACTTTTTTAAGCTGTGTATTTGAACCACAGATTATTACTGATATGATCTCTTGCAAGTTAAAGTTAACACACTTTCCGGTTTCCGATTGAACTCAAACCTTGCCGCCCATGTAAGTCTCATGAAAATGCAATATTATGATGATAAAAGCTTGATTGAAAAAAAAAATATTTAAGTTTATTCGTTTACCTACATTTACATGAACATCGGTTATAAGTCTCTGAGATAAAATCCTTAGTCTGATGTTATTTCTGTAAAAGTAAATAGGCACTTTGTAGGCACTTACCTACTTAGAATAAGTAAGTATGTACTTATGTAAAAATGTACTTATCCAAACATTTGTCGGATTGAGGGATACCTCAAAACTTGCTATCACAGTATATATACGATACAGCCCATGACGGATGGAAGGACGGACAGACAGTGGAGCCTGAGTATTAGGGTTCCGTTACCCTTTGGTTGCGAAACCAATACCAATATATACCAATAAAAACATGGCTGATCGAGAAAATAATCGCGGAAGAAACTACATTTTCTGAATTACTCACAACTGCACAATTTATGAAGTGCTAATTATTATAATTATTACAGCAATTTGTATAAAAGCCATCTGTTGGCAATATTCATATAAACAACCTATTAACTGGTGTGTGAAGTGTGAGAAGGACTATTAAAACTATGGCTTATGGCAGCGAGCGCATATTTCAAACAATTAGACGGACCAATCGCTACCAATTTGAACCTTACCCGCCTATGTAGCGAGCAGTAACTGATGATACGGATTTTATGCAAAATACTGGCTCACGTCTTAAGGATTTTTTTTGCGGTTTTACTTTTAAGCTATAGTTTTTAGGGTTCCGTAGTAAAAGTCTCGGAACCCTTATAGTTTCGTCATATCCGTCCGTCCATCCTAGGCTTTTCTCCCAAACGGTGAGTGCTAGAAAGATGAAATTTTGCACGGATATGTGTATTTACTATTCCACCAATTTGCTACAATAAAATTATGAAAAAATATTTTTCTGTAGTACCTCCCCTACAAGTAAAGTGGGATTGTTTTTTTTTCTCGCGTCAACCCCATTGCGAATAGGCCATCGTTTGGGGTATCATTAGATAGGTATTTCTAAAACATTGGCTTTGTGTTATCCAGTATCCAGTATCAAGCTCCGTTACTCGATCAAGGCCGCGCGTTGTATACCTACCGCTCGGCGTACTTTCGAGATTACAAACTGGCAGAGGGCTGCCGAACGCCCGCCTGAGCGCTCGCAGCGCACCGCACTCACTGCACGTTTCCCGCGCTTACGCTTCGAAATGCAGAAACCATGTACCAATTTTCGGTAGAAGTTTGCATCGTAATGTACAAAATATATATTTTTTGTTTTATTATTCTCTTATTTTAGAAATTAGAGGTGGGGGGGACACATTTTACCACTTTGGAAGGGTCTCTCGCGCAAACTATTCAGTTAAGAAAAGAAAATGATATTAGAAACCTCAATATCATTTTTGATGACCTATCCATAGATATTATTTATTTTCTTTATAGGGCTTCGTACCCAAAGGGGAAATGCAGAACCCTATTACTAAGACTTCACTGTGTCTGTCCGTCTGTCCGTCTGTCACCAGGCTGTATTTCATGAACCGTGATAATTAGTATACCTTGAACCGTGTCATAGTAAATAATGTATTTATGTTGCCGCTATAACAACAAATACTAAAAACCAGAATAAAATTAATATTTTAGGGTACAACCCCGTACAACAAACGTGATTTTTTTGCCGTTTTTATTTATTGATCAATAAAAAAATATAAATCATTATATAAAACTAAAACATATTGGATTGACTAATAAAAAAAATGGTTGATTCGTAACATTCGTTTTATTAGGGTGTGCGTTGTTTTATAGACAATTGTTTAATATAATTTCGTATTACAGAAAATGTTTCGCATAATTTCGTTTCATAGAATAATCAATATACAGATACAACTTTAAAGAATTTTAAATCATTGAATTTTGTTTCATATAAAGTTAAACATTAGAATAATCATTTCATAGAATATCAAATCAAATATTCTTAATCATTATATTGTTTATTTAATAGAAAACTTATTAAATAAAATAAATCTAACTACTTTGCAATATTCCGCCACATGCAAATTACCCAACTCTCGTATTTATTCATGCACAAGTCCGCCCTCCAATCCCACTTAGGCCGAAAGAATAGAGAAATAATTTTGAAAATAGAATAAATATGAGAGTTGTGTTATCGTGCAAAAAATAATAAAAAACCTCGACACGTGTTTCGCCCCCAACCAGAGGCATCATCAGGAGATGTCGATGGCTCGGCGCACGGCGACCGAATGAGCCCAATTCGTAAACCGCACCTATTTATATCCTAGGTTTTTTATTTCTACCCACAACCATAATACCAAACTATTTTATGTCTACCCACCACCGTTGTTTGAATGACGTATACCTACCCGCAGCAAAGGGGAAGAGGCGAAATTAAGTTGATCATTTAAAATATTAGGGTTCAAGCGTCTATGTTTGTAGATTTCTAATTGTTCCAAAACCGAAAGCCTCAGTCCTTTGTTGCAGGTGTGCAGAACGTCATAAGTGTGAAGATTAGGTAGGGAGTGACCGGAGTCCAACAAATGTTTTGCGAAATGAGACCGTTCTGGGCGATTGTTTCTAAAAGCTGATATATGTTCTTTATACCGCGTCGCGAAGCTACGGCCGGTTTGACCAATATAAACACCCTCACAATCCCCACACTTAAGCCTATACACACCTGACTTCCTGTCATCCCCAATTTTCTCCTTAACATTGCAAATGTTTCTCCGGATAGTGTTGTCCGTTCTAAACGCGACATGAATATTATTTTTACGCAAAATTTTGGCAACTTTATCAGATATCGGACCTAAATAAGTTAGACTAGCTCTATACCGATGGACGTCACGATCCGGGGGAACAGCATATAGTAAACTACGCGTAATTGAGGCTCGCCGCCTTCCAACTAAGTTGTCCACAAGCTTGGTACTGTAACCATTAGATTTAGCAATTTGATAAATAATATTTAATTGGCGGTTAAAATTTATTTGAGAAAGTGGAACCGAAAATAGCCTGTGAACATAGCTGTGGAAGGCGGCAAGCTTGTGCTGCCAAGGATGACAGGAAGTAGCAGGAATTACTGTGTCAGTATGAGTGGGTTTGCGAAAGATCCGGAATTCATGCCCACCCTCATTTCTAGTAATAGTCAAATCTAAGAAATTTATGGACCTATCCTTCTCTAACTCGAGTTTGAATTTGATTTTAGGGTGAACACTATTCAAATGAGATAAGAAATCCGTAAGTTCCACATCGGTGCCCCGCCAACACAATAATATATAGTCAACGTACCTATAATAATAATGGATGTTTTCGTTACCTACAATGTAACTATTTTCAAACCTATCCATAAAAACATCGGCCAGAAATGGGCTCAAAGGTGAACCCATCGCCAGTCCATGCTTAAATAGATAGTACTTGTTGTTGAATTGAAAATAGTTTTGGTTCATGCATAAAGAAGTTAAATCGATTAGCTCAGCCGCCTCCCCTGGATGTAGACGCTGTTTTTCAAAAAGATCTTTAAGTATTGTTAAACATTCCTCGTAAGGGACATTAGTAAACAAGTTATCGACATCCAGGGGAGGCGGCTGAGCTAATCGATTTAACTTCTTTATGCATGAACCAAAACTATTTTCAATTCAACAACAAGTACTATCTATTTAAGCATGGACTGGCGATGGGTTCACCTTTGAGCCCATTTCTGGCCGATGTTTTTATGGATAGGTTTGAAAATAGTTACATTGTAGGTAACGAAAACATCCATTATTATTATAGGTACGTTGACGATATATTATTGTGTTGGCGGGGCACCGATGTGGAACTTACGGATTTCTTATCTCATTTGAATAGTGTTCACCCTAAAATCAAATTCAAACTCGAGTTAGAGAAGGATAGGTCCATAAATTTCTTAGATTTGACTATTACTAGAAATGAGGGTGGGCATGAATTCCGGATCTTTCGCAAACCCACTCATACTGACACAGTAATTCCTGCTACTTCCTGTCATCCTTGGCAGCACAAGCTTGCCGCCTTCCACAGCTATGTTCACAGGCTATTTTCGGTTCCACTTTCTCAAATAAATTTTAACCGCGAATTAAATATTATTTATCAAATTGCTAAATCTAATGGTTACAGTACCGAGCTTGTGGACAACTTAGTTGGAAGGCGGCGAGCCTCAATTACGCGTAGTTTACTATATGCTGTTCCCCCGGATCGTGACGTCCATCGGTATAGAGCTAGTCTAACTTATTTAGGTCCGATATCTGATAAAGTTGCCAAAATTTTGCGTAAAAATAATATTCATGTCGCGTTTAGAACGGACAACACTATCCGGAGAAACATTTGCAATGTTAAGGAGAAAATTGGGGATGACAGGAAGTCAGGTGTGTATAGGCTTAAGTGTGGGGATTGTGAGGGTGTTTATATTGGTCAAACCGGCCGTAGCTTCGCGACGCGGTATAAAGAACATATATCAGCTTTTAGAAACAATCGCCCAGAACGGTCTCATTTCGCAAAACATTTGTTGGACTCCGGTCACTCCCTACCTAATCTTCACACTTATGACGTTCTGCACACCTGCAACAAAGGACTGAGGCTTTCGGTTTTGGAACAATTAGAAATCTACAAACATAGACGCTTGAACCCTAATATTTTAAATGATCAACTTAATTTCGCCTCTTCCCCTTTGCTGCGGGTAGGTATACGTCATTCAAACAACGGTGGTGGGTAGACATAAAATAGTTTGGTATTATGGTTGTGGGTAGAAATAAAAAACCTAGGATATAAATAGGTGCGGTTTACGAATTGGGCTCATTCGGTCGCCGTGCGCCGAGCCATCGACATCTCCTGATGATGCCCCTGGTTGGGGGCGAAACACGTGTCGAGGTTTTTTATTATTTTTTGCACGATAACACAACTCTCATATTTATTCTATTTTCAAAATTATTTCTCTATTCTTTCGGCCTAAGTGGGATTGGAGGGCGGACTTGTGCATGAATAAATACGAGAGTTGGGTAATTTGCATGTGGCGGAATATTGCAAAGTAGTTAGATTTATTTTATTTAACTATGGACTTCCGAAAAGTAACGCCTGATAGTATTAACTTTAGAAAACTTATTACAAAGACCCTACCTAACCTATCCGAGTCGGGGTGCCCTAAACTATACATGGGACAATTTTTTTATAAAATAAACAATTGATGCGTCTATAAGGTCGACGGAGCCCCGGCTCCTACTTCTGGGTGGTTTATATTAAAATAACCTGAGTCGGGGTGTTAACTATAATGACGTTTTATTAATAATTTAATAACAAAATGATTTTATTATATTTTACAGAAGAATTCAAGCAAATGTTAGTTAAAAATAAATGTGATTTGGAACATTATAAAGGTGGTTTAATATTCTTTAAAAAATAATTCTACAGTTTGAAAAGTTTGTTAAACAAAAAAATGTGATTAAAAATTCGTTCAATTGTGTTTCTGTGAAATATGTTTCATTGTAATAAATTGTTTTTGAAACAATAATATTCGAAATAAAAATATAAGAACCAAATATTATATGAAACTTTTTCTGTGAAACGAAATTCCATGAAATTTCTTTCTACGAAATAAGGGGCTCCCGTTTTATTACAATAATCACCATAGGTACAACCCTAGCGCATTCTTACGATGGCGTCACTCGCACGGCGGGCAACACAGTCTTGACTCTATGATCGCGTACTTAAGGTACAATTCTCCTCGTTCTGTGCAGCAGGTATTATTATTAAAATTTTATAAGTTAATATAGAGCAGGTATTTTCCCTTTTGTATGGGAGTGATGTATCTGTTACGTAGTAACTATTTATTAATCTGTGCCAGTATCCAGGGTTAGGATTTATCCCGCGCCAGTGACTGAAGACGTGCTTGGGCTGAGACCCAATAGCACGCAACTCTTCGTGCCTACTTTTATAAGGATGGTGATCCTCAGGCCCCGATCATGAAGCATTTTGCGTGTAGATTGTGAATAAGTTAGCGGAGACAAGTAATATAAGTTATCTAAAGTGTACTTATCAAATACTAGCTAATTACTGCGGATGTGCCCGAGTGATATAGTTTACTTGTTCCCAATTCCCACGCACGGTAACACATTACCGGGAAAAAGTAATTTACTGGATTATTTTTAGGTAGAGCCAAGACAATATCAAAATATGAAGCCATTAATAATTAATGAAAAAGGGGATAATGTAGCTATATACGTAGGTCACAGTATAAGTTTTGCGTAACTTAAAAAAACAACATGTTAAAACCAAAATATATTGTTTATTGCTTTTCAAAATACTCTCCTTTACATTTTAAACATTTTTTCATGCGATCGAACCATTTTTTAAAACAGGAGGACCACAGATCTGAAGGCATGTTTTCTACGTGCTGATTGAACGCTATCACTGCCTCTTCGGAGTTGGTAAAAGTGAAAGCTCTCATCAAATCTTTGATTTTTGGGAAAATACAGAAATCACAGGGTGCTAGGTCAGGCCTATGCGCAGGATGGGTGACGAGTTGTACTTTTTCGAAAGCTTAAAATGACTTTGTTTTGTTGGCCGTGTGTGAAGAAGCGTTGTCATGATGTAGGAGAACGAGGCTTTTGGGTCGTCTTTCGGTTTTTTTTTCTAATACCCTGGGTAAACAAATGATAGAATACCACTCGACATTAACACTCTTCTGATCTTCAAGTGGAATTGTACAGATGGGACCCGTAGCTGAGAAAAAAACGCGATCATTTTTTTACCAACGTTTCTCGCCTGCCTCACTTTTATTGGCTTGTTCTCATTTTCAAACACCCATTCACAAGATTGCTGTTTTTTTTCGGGTTCAAAACAATAAATCCACGTTTCGTCTCCTGTGACAATGTCATAAACAGCATTAGAAAGTCCGTGGTCGTACTTCAGTAGCATCTGTGAGCACCATTTCACGCGAGCCCGCTTCTGCTCCGCTGTCAGTTCATGAGGGATCCAACGACAACAAAGTTTCCGAACTTTCAATTCTTCGTGTAAAATTGTCTGGATTTGACTCATATCAATCCACAATAGTCCTCGAATTGTCTCATAGGTAATCCGCGGGTTTTCTTCAATTAACCGCTTATCAGTAGCCACATTACTTTCGTTGACGGCAGTTGAAAGCCGCCCTTCACGAAATTCTTCATGTAAAGAAACTCGACCTCTCTCAAATTCAGCAAACCATTGCCTTACGGTGCTTAAACAAGGTGCTTCTCTCCCAAAAGCACGTCGAGCAGCACAGTCTTGCGGAGAGAGAGAACTTTTAAAATCATAAAAAATCATCGCTCTAAAATCTTTTCGACTTAATTCCATTTTCATTGCATACGTAGAACTTTGATGTGTGATAAAAAAACAAATGACAAATGATTTCCGGCCATTGTTTTTTTTTATTACTAAGAAGGTTGCAACGTTTAAAAAAATATAACATTCCAAATTCAAATAGTTCCGATTAGCTAGAAGTGCAAAACTTTTAGTGTGCCCCATGTATTAGTGAAAGAATTTTCAAAATCGGTTCAGTAGTTTCGGATCCTATTCAATGCAAATTTAGAGAACGTTGAAGCATAAATGTAGAGATATATGTAGTGGACAAAGTGGAAAAGGGAATGCTTACATAGTTTGGGTACGTGAAGAGAATGAGCGGGAGGAGATTGACGAAACAGGTAGGCAAGTTTTTATGAAAGGAACCCATTTATTCACTATACTTTCCATCCTAAGGTTGCCTGGAAGAGATTACTCTTTAGCGATAAGGCCGCCTATTGTACTTATTTTTTTGAAGGCATGTGCAATAATAATCTCTGTTTTTGTGTACAATTTAGAGTATTTATCTTTTTATTATATCTCATTCATCAAATTTTCCCTGTCATTTTGCCGTATTTTAAATGTTTTTAACACAAAATAGTCATATGTTAGGTACAAAATTTTGTAAAAATAACACAAAAACACCTTTCTATACCTACCTACCTGCTTTTTGATACTTTATCATTTAAATTACATGTTTTTTTTAAGTAAGTAAGTATTTATTTATTCATCTCCATAAATTACAATTTTTCAGTGACAGGCAAACAGGTATAAAGGTTTACAGGTTATACTATAAAAATAATGTATTATAAATTTTACATTATAAAGATGTGACAAATAACCGGTCATTTTAAGAAAAACCAATAACTGACTTTTACGGCAACTATAACAGCAATACCCGTACGTCCAGAGTGGTTATAACTCAATGGACAATGGCTCGGCATTCTAATCCAGCGCCAGGCAATGTCGGCGTAATGAAATTCCCGGGTTACAGCCCGGGGCCGGGGCCACTACTGTCATCAAAACAATTAGCCAGATTATACTGTAGGTACCTACAAAGATTAAAGAGGAATACTATTATTATTGAGCGAAGCGAGCGGAGCTCCTTATTAGGTGACTCAAATGCAACTCGATGTGAAATTGTTTCTCGACAACTACCCAACCGATTTTCATGATTTTTTCACTCAAAAATCAAGCATTCTCAGGAGCAGGTTTTGTTCGAGACCAAATTTTGATTTAGGACCCTCAAAAAAAGTTATTGACCAAAAATATGTCAACAACTGATTTTCATGATTTTTTCACTCAAAAATCAAGCATTCTCAGGAACAGGTTTTGTTCGAGACCGAATTTTGATTTAGGACCCTCAAAACAAGTTATTGACATATTTTTGGTCAGTAACTTTTTTTGAAAACCTGCTCCTTATAGATTGATAATGCCTTAATAGAAATAGTCGCTTCGCCCAATTGCATGCTGCAGCGCAGTACCACGGCAGCGACCGCAGCTCCTAGTTATTAGAACTATTCACATAATAAAAACAAATCACTAAACAACAAATCGTATTTCGTTAATAATAAAAAAATGCTTTAAGTTTTATAATTCGAATATTTGCAGCAATAACTTGGAATCTTAGTTTCGCATTTTAAGTAAATTGTGAACTTTTAAGCTGTAGTTTTTTTATAGGCCTGAGAACAAATAATTGGCAAAGATCTCGAAATTTTGTAAGGGAGTTCTGTCCTGTAATTTGGGCATCCCAAAAGTTGTATCAAACCCTATATAAATATGGTTGAGTATCCGCTTCAATATATATTTAAATCTGAAGTCAAAGGTCACAAAAATAGTTTACTTGCCAATATCTGGTTTCTTCAGGGTTCCTCGCTTAGTCTACCGTAATGGAACTTATTTTCTCTATTATAATACGATAAACGCCTGAACCAATTAAATAGCAACCATCAATTACGACAAACACTATTCAGTTATAATATATTCATTTGTATCTAACCGTATATTAAATATGAATAATGAATACATAATGATGGTTACGAGATGGGAATACTGAACACGACTAAACACATCTGACTATGTTATCATCACCAATGTATGAACTCATACATTTTGAACGCTATTAATTGATGTTAGGATGTAAATACACACTTCACAAGAAGAAATACTGACAGTGAAGTAGGACCTATTAATTTAAAAATTAAAATCAAACAATATGTAAAAACTTTAGGAATATCATCAAAGTAAGATGACAATAGGATTGGCGGCCATGTTGGTGACGTCATAGTGACGTAGAATAACCTACAATATTGTTCTGTAATCCGTACTTTATTATTTATTTAAATATCTATCTACCTATTTAGCATACCGTATGGTAGAATATTATGGCTGTGCACAATTGTTAAAACCTATATCATGTAACCCAAATATGTTACCCATATTCGCATATAAATAAATTGATTGATTGACTTTTCAACGATTGATGACGTCATGGAGCGGTTATTGTGACAAGATTCTATCCCACTCACATCGTGCGCGCCTTATGGACACAGACTTGTGTGGTTGAAAGCAATAATAAATTGGCAACCGTTCTAAATTCAAATATTAGGGACTGGTGTGAGTCATTTTGCCAGCATTTCTTCGTTTGATCAGCAGATGCACGACGTGCAGGCTTGCAGGTTACATTGACATGAGCCTCTTTAGGGCCCCAGCAGCACAATCTACCGGGTCTTAAACATCAAGTAACCCATTGGATTACACACACAAAATGACATCTAAATAGGTCCAGCCGTTTACATGGAGAGTCAGGGTGAAATCATTAAATAGTAGCCACTCTAACCCCCACTTCCGGACGCCCCGGGTACGCCTTTGGAAGTATAACCACACAAGTACTTACCGCAGTTAATAAAAATTACTTCAGCTGTACACTCCAGTCTATCCAAGCCTCAACATTCCTATTCTACAAGACTATCCCTCTTTATCAGTGAAGAGGTATTATAAGTGTGAAAAGGACAGTGAATAAAGTGTAATTTGTTCTGTACAATGAAACTGAATCGTTCACGAGAGATTTATACGCTCATTTGTAAATAATGAAGGCGCCACTCATTATGATTGAAGTCCTATTGATGACGACCTAACCACACCCCGCACGGTAGGGCTGTCACCTGTTTATCCTACTAATATTATAAACGCGAAAGTTTGTGAGTATGTAAGTATGTAAGTATATATGTATGGATGGATGGATGTTTGTTACTCTTTCACGTAAAAACTACTGAATGGATTTTAATGAAACTTTATAATAATATAGCTTATACATCAGAATAACACATAGGCTACAATTTATAAAGATATTGTGTGAATTGTTCAAAATATGACGCGGCGCGACGGGAACGGGAAAAAATCCAAATTACCACGCGGACGAAGTCGCGGGCGACCACTAGTACTCAATAATTTTTCGAGTAATATGAGAATTAACCATATTAACTAACTGGCGGTGCCTAGCTGGTTAGGTTAAGACATTAATACAAACACTAGCCAGTGTGTCTAATACCAATTTCTTACGTTAATTTGCTCGAAATATACGTTTTCGTATTTCCCATACATTTCACACCAGCGCCCCTAGCGGTAACGTCAGGGAACTGTGCAAAATGTATGGAGGAATACGACAACGTATTTCGAGCATATTAACGTAAGAAACTGGTACTAGACACACTGAGTAGCGAGGTCGGTTTTAAGATGGGTGTATCGGACAACATGTTACGCCGTCGGTCCCGTTTGGTAAGGGGGTCTTTTTAGGGTACCGTAGTTCAAGTTTCGGAACCCTTATAGTTTCGTCATGTCTCTGTCCGTCCGTCTGTACTCGGCTTTCCACCTAAACGGTGAGTGATAGAATCATGAAACTGTCTATGAATATGTGTATTTACTACGTTAACAAAGTGCTGAAAGATTATGAAAATAGTGTGATAGATATCTTTAGATAGAACTTAAAAACAGTGAGAGGTTGCTAATCCCATTTTAGACTTCTATACTTTGCTTAAGCAAAAAAAAGAAGTCTTATAATTTGACCCTGTCCGTCTGTCCGTCTGTTAACACCCTCTAGCAGTCAAACGGTAAACGATATAGAAAAACCAACTACGTAGGTATATCGACTCAGAACATACGATAACTGGAACCATGCTAAAAAATTGGAGCTCTAGCACTTCCGGTTTAGAAACTAGCTCAACTTCCGGTTTTTTAACATTCGACATCCGGTTCAAAAATTATATTATAAGATTGGTGTTTAAGTATAGAAGTCTATTCTCAGAATCACTAGTGATTCTTTGCTTACTTGTTTTAATTTAAGAATTCGTTTGCGAGATATCCAACTTACAGTTAATTTTTTCCTCGTCCCCCTCCCCCCGTTCCCCTTCTAAAACCTAAACAGCGGAACCCTATTCTATGCGTGGCCCGACCTGCACTTGGCCGGTTTTCATTTAAATCCATTGTCGGGCGCTCACTTGAGCAGAAGAAATTCCAGTGGCGCCTGGCGGATTTCCAGTACCACCCGATGGATTTCCCAAGGCGTCCGGGCGGCGGATTTCCAGTGGGCTGGATTTTAGGTTAGGGATAAAAAGGATAAGAAGTACCTTCATCCTATGCGCTAACTGTGTACTTACCAAATAGCTAAATTGAACTTACTACCACCACAGTATAGGGAATAGTAGGTACTCTACCACTTGATATGATCTGGGCATACTTCCTTCGCTTCTTCAACTTTGTATGTATTTTTTTTTTCATGCCCACATACCTGTTAACGGTAGGTACCTAGTACCTACTATTTAACCTGGCCTTTTGGAAACTTACATAAACTTTAAAAAAAAATATTACTAAAATGTTAGTGTCAACCCTAACATTAGGCCAATTACTTAAAGTCAGTATGCATTGCGACTCGGGAACACCTGCCATTGTGCCTGGACCGTTTAATACGAGCTCATACCAGCATCAGTTGTGAGAGCACTTCGCACAATTACCAAGCAATTAACCAACACTGACACACAACCGGGGGGTTTAGACATAATCTAGCTCAAAACGTAATAAACCTATTGTCTTGTTATGCTAAAAATGTGTAGATTTGAATATGGAACACAAAGTTCCAAAGTACTGAACCTATTGTCTTGTTATGCTAAAAATGTGTAGATTTGAATATGGAACACAAAGTTCCAAAGTACTGAACCTATTGTCTTGTTATGCTAAAAATGTGTAGATTTGAATATGGAACACAAATATTTTTGTATTTCAAAGCAATGAGTTTGCTTAAACTATTCTTAAAATATTAAGAAAGAAATTATAAATAGATCACAAAAACTGATGTCATCGGCGGGATTCGAACCCACGGCCTTTCCCTAACAGGGGGACTGCTCTTTTTGTGATCTATTTATAATTTCTTTCTTAATATTTTATGGAACACAAAGTTCCAAAGTACTGAACCTATTGTCTTGTTATGCTAAAAATGTGTAGATTTGAATATGGAACACAAAGTTCCAAAGTACTGAACCTATTGTCTTGTTATGCTAAAAATGTGTAGATTTGAATATGGAACACAAAGTTCCAAAGTACTCAACCTATTGTCTTGTTATGCTAAAAATGTGTAGATTTGAATATGGAACACAAAGTTCCAAAGTACTCAACCTATTGTCTTGTTATGCTAAAAATGTGTAGATTTGAATATGGAACACAAAGTTCCAAAGTACTGAACCTATTGTCTTGTTATGCTAAAATGTGTAGATTTGAATATGGAACACAAAGTTCCAAAGTACTGAACCTATTGTCTTGTTATGCTAAAAATGTGTAGATTTGAATATGGAACACAAAGTTCCAAAGTACTGAACCTATTGTCTTGTTATGCTAAAAATGTGTAGATTTGAATATGGAACACAAAGTTCCAAAGTACTGAACCTATTGTCTTGTTATGCTAAAAATGTGTAGATTTGAATATGGAACACAAAGTTCCAAAGTACTGAACCTATTGTCTTGTTATGCTAAAAATGTGTAGATTTGAATATGGAACACAAAGTCCCAAAGTACTGAACCTATTGTCTTGTTATGCTAAAAATGTGTAGATTTTAATATGGAACACAAAGTTCCAAAGTACTGAACCTATTGTCTTGTTATGCTAAAAATGTGTGGATTTGAATATGGAACACAAAGTTCCAAAGTACTGAACCTATTGTCTTGTTATGCTAAAAATGTGTGGATTTGAATATGGAACACAAAGTTCCAAAGTACTGAACCTATTGTCTTGTTATGCTAAAAATGTGTAGATTTGAATATGGAACACAAAGTTCCAAAGTACTCAACCTATTGTCTTGTTATGCTAAAAATGTGTAGATTTGAATATGGAACACAAAGTTCCAAAGTACTGAACCTATTGTCTTGTTATGCTAAAAATGTGTAGATTTGAATATGGAACACAAAGCAATGGTAAGTAAAATATTTTTTTAAAATGTTTTAAACTTTTTAAAATTTTTAATAGCACTGTTTTCCGCAGAATTAAAAAAGACAACAAAACGTCGACAATTGTTTCGCCTCTAAACGAAGCATTATCAAGACTGTCTCAGAGAGAACAGCAAAATTTGTGGTTAGAACATATTTGCTTATAAGTAAACGTGTGCAAATTTCATTATCGCGATGTAGGATTTTTTCACAATAACTAACGTGGGTAGAAACCTCAGATCTTGCTAACTAAGTACCCAATAATAGGTATTCACCAATACAAGACTTCATCTTATTAATTTTTAATAAATTGTGTAGAAATGCCAAATGACACACAAACCAACAACCAACTAATGTGTCTGTCTGTTTACAACCAGATTAAGTAAGGGAGACGTGTGAAAATCTATTTGTTCATTGAGTAAGGTGTCCGCATCTCTTTTAACTATTTCTAGCCTTTCCCAAACACTCAGCTTGAACCCTTTCTCACATAAGCGTAAAACTTTAAAGGTGTTACTATTGTTCAAGGGGTGACCAGTGTCAAGGAGGTGCTTCGCGAAGAGGGACTTCTCAGGACAACCGTTGCGGAACGCCGCCATATGCTCCTTGTATCTGATCTCAAAGGACCTGCCCGTCTGCCCCACATACTTCATATCACATCCATCACAACTCAACAAATAAACACCCGATCTACGTAAAACCGACACCGAGTCCTTGCCATTACACAGCTCCCTCAAGGTGTTCTGTGTTCTAAAAGCCACGAATATCCTATTTTCCCTCATGATCTTAGCTATACTCAACGAGACGGGTCCCACGAACGGCAAACAGGCAGTGTACTTCCTAGGTGGATCTTGAGTTGGATGCAATAAATGAAAACTAGCATTTCTGCGTTTTTTATTTAGTAATGAGTGGACCATACCTATGTTATAGCCATTACTGAGTGCTATATAACAAATGATAGACAATTCCTCATTAAATGCCTGTGGGCTCAACGGTACCGTCAGTAACCTGCTCAGTAAACTGTGGAAAGCTGCCATTTTATGTTGCCATGGGTGATTAGATGAGTAAGGGATAAACTCATGAATACCATTCCTCCTAGTCATTGAAAGGTCTAAGAAATTGAGAGTGGAATCCGACTCCTCCTCTAGTGAAAAATCAATTCTAGGGTGTACTGAATTCAACTTGGAGACGAGGATGCTGAGCTGACGCTTTGTTACCGTCCAGCAGATGATAATGTCATCCACGTATCTAAAGTAGTACAAGACATGGACGTTCCCAACTATGTGGTTAGTCTCGAACGCAACTATAAATATTTCAGCTATTAGTGGGCTCAGTGGCGACCCCATCGATAAACCATTTTTTTGCAGAAAAAAATTGTTGTTAAACTGAAAATAATTCTGTGACATACACAATCTTGTTAGGTTATAAATTTCTTCTATTTTATTAAAATTGATCCTTTTGATTGTTAATTTGTGTTTTAAAATATCTAAGACTTCATTGTAAGGTACGTTCGTGAATAAACTTTTCACGTCCAAAGACACAAGTTGAGCATTGGACGGTAACTTTATATTTTTGATTTTGTTTATGAGGTCAGTACTATTTTTTATAGAAAATTTTGGGTTAAAATCTATTGCTTCTTTAATAATTGTGTTCAAAAACTTCGACAAATTGTATGCTGGAGCCCCCCTATATGCGACAACAGGTCTAATCGGGCAACCTTCCTTATGTATTTTTGGAAGGCCGTAAAACAACGGACAACGAGGATTAATGTTTATCAAAGTCTTATGCAACGAAGAAGATAAACATGAATCCTCGTTGTCCGTGATAATGCTTCGTTTAGATGCGAAACAATTGTCGACGTTTTGTTGTCTTTTTTAATTCTGCGGAAAATAGTGCTATTAAAAATTTCCAAAGTACTCAACCTATTGTCTTGTTATGCTAAAATGTGTGGATTTGAATATGGAACACAACGTTCCAAAGTACTCAACCTATTGTCTTGTTATGCTAAAATGTGTGGATTTCAATATGGAACACAAAGTTCCAAAGTAATGAACCTATTGTCTTGTTATGCTAAAAATGTGTAGATTTGAATATGGAACACAAAGTTCCGAAGTACTGAACAAGGGAAGTTCACATGTTTTTTTTTTCATAATTCTCTCTTTTCATAATTCACCCATGACATCCTCACCTGCACGCAGTGCACCTCCTGACAGACGAACAAGACTCTAAAAAGATACCCAACGTGCCCAGAAACTAGGATCACGATTCACGTGAGACCAACAATAACTGACGAAGTTTTGGCGTAGTCACATTACAATCCTACCTAAGCTACAAAAAGTGCTCGGAATATTTCTAAATACATGCATATTATACTAGAAAACACCTAAACTCCGAAGCAAACATTTAATTTTGTGGAACACATTTTTTTTATTTCAACTTTACCATAGATTAATACACAGATAAAAAATCGCACCCTAAAAAAACCAACACCTAAGGAGGTAGGTATTCAAGTCAACAACGTCTTAAAACGATTACCGACAGTCTTCAAGGTGTGAAGGGGAGTACAACACGTAAATCGCATTAGATATGTTAAATCCAAGTCCTCGAGGGGCTGGCTGCGGTTGAGACGATATTTTTTTATTCGTATCGCTTACTTTCGTGATTATTGTTCGGCGGCCATTTGCATTACACACGGGAGTACTAGTGGTACCTCTAAATGTTGTTGATACTTGAAAAAATATTAAGAGCATGGAAACTTTTCCGTCATTATTAGTTTCTATAATCGAGTCGTCGCGTGTCGTGTCGCTCGCGTCAAGCGTTTGTAATAATGGCGGTTAATAGCGTCGTCAAGTGTAACGAGTGCAATATAGTAATAAACGAACTTTTGTGTTACATCCAAAACAAAGTGTCGGTAGTAGATGAGATAACGTTGGTGCGCGTGTGTTCATCGACTTTTAGCACCGAAGAAATAACGAATGCAAAGTCGTTATTGTTTGACTCAGTACCGACTGAAAAACGTAAAATCTTACGTAAAAATAAAGGCAAAGAGGAACGCAATCTGACGGATATAATTGGTCTTTTTAAGTCGTGTGAGCCTGACGTAATCCCCATTTTTGTTGCCAGGAACCTTGAAATATTGCCTCCAATACTATTTGATCACTTAGATTGTTCCAAGCTTTTAAAAGACATCTTATTAGTGAAAAATGAAATTGACCATATTAAAATGACGTACGCCACTGTTGAGAGCGTTAATGAAATAAAAACTGACTTACTACGGATGAAGACCGACTCTTTACCACCAACATCAGCTTTTAAAGTGAATATAAATCGGGGTGCCTGGCTTGATAGCGGCCCACCAGGGCTATCCCAGGATTGCTTTACGTGTATTAACGATTCGATTAGTAACGGGTCTTTAGAATTTAAATCGCCGAATCATGCACAATTCCGAGATATGGAGGTAGGTGCAAGTAGTCGACGCCGCCGCCCGCGCCGGTATGAATCTCGAGCTGGTGAGTCGCCAATACCAGTAGATACTGGTGTTGAACTTGATAGGGATCAGCGGGTGGATGGTGAGTGCCTGCCTGACGCTGTGCGTGCCGTGAACTGTACCCCACGTACTGAAAGCATAGCTAAGCCGGTTCAGTCGGCGCTTTCGAACTCGAGTATATCGAATTGTTGTAGTTATGCCAGAGTTATTAGCCAGCAGAAACAGGCCAAAGAAGTAAGCACAGAAGGATGGCAGACGGTGTCACGTCATAGTAAAAAGCCAACATATCGTTTTACGGGTAAAGCGGGTATAGCCAGAGATACAGAATGTAAGTTTAAAGCCGCGGACAGAAAGATACCAATATTTCTTACTAATGTGCACCGTGATACCACTGAGGAGGACATTGTAAATTACATACGCAAGAAAACAAGTGAGACGGTTGTACTGGAAGTGATTAATATGAAAAAAGAAAGGAATCATAAGGCTTTTAAATTTTTAATAAACGAGGTAGGACTCCCTATGTTTATGGATGAATCACTGTGGCCTGAAGGAATAATTTTCAGAAGATTTGTCAGTTTTAGACATCGAACGAAGAGCTACAATAATGCCACCGGCCAATCCACATCCAAACATGAATAAAGATTTTTATAGATTTGCTACCTTCAACTGTAAAAGTATCAAGCGGTCCGTTGACGATGTAAGACAGCTGTGTCGTACATGTGACATTATTTGCCTTCAAGAGACTTGGTTGATGTCGCATGATATACCGTTTGTTGGGACGTTGGACAGTGGATTCGGATACACGGCTGTGTCAGCAATGGATACCAGCGCGGGTCTAGTTCGGGGTCGACCTTGGGGAGGAGTGGCTCTTTTGTGGAGACATCAAGCGTTTACAAATGTGTCAGTGATTCAGTGTAATAATAACCGTATTTGTGCTATCAAAATAATGACGTGTGATAGCCCAGTCATAGTGATAAATGTGTACATGCCAACTGACTGTGCGGTAAATTTGCCTGATTTTATAGACTGTTTGGGTTGTGTGCAAGCTATTATTGACGAATATGGGATAGACTCTGTGTTTATTCTAGGAGACCTCAACTCTGCGCCCGGTGAGTTATTTTACAGGGAACTATCTGGCCTATGTCATGAACAACAATGGTCTGTAGTGGATATCGATATCCTGGGAATTGACTCGGATACTTTTACTTTTGTCAGTGACGTACATGGGACCTGTAGTTGGTTAGATCACTGTGTGGTAACTCGGTCGGCGAGGAGGTTGGTGTTGGACGCTAGTGTTAGTTATGACGCCCGTTGGTCAGATCACTATCCACTTGTTATAAAATGTAACCTTAATGCTCTCACACCAATATACGCCTCTAAAACTGTAAATTCTAACATAAATGTAGAATGGGGTGAGAGAAGTGGCAAACAAGCGGATTTATATGCGAAGGAGTGTCATACTAGGCTTAGATTAATTGACTTTCCGACGGAATGTGTTGAGTGTGCCGATGGTTACTGTGAAATCCGTGATCACAGGCGTATTTTGGACAGGTTGTATTCTGACATTGTGTCCGCTCTCCGTGGGGCAGCGATGGCCGATCGGAGGGGCGGACGTGAGCGGGGGAGGGGTAAGCACATAATGGGATGGAATAAGCATGTCAGCGACGCTCACAAGTTGGCCAGATTAAGTTTCACAGAATGGTCGTTGTGTGGTAGGCCGAAATCGGGGCCTATGTATAATGCAATGTGTGATACTCGCAGAGTGTTCAAATCAAAGCTGAAATGGTGTCAAAACCATCAGGAGCAAATACGAATGGACGCGCTGGCTGATGCTCACTCTGCGGGTGATTTCCGAGGTTTCTGGAAAAGTACGAACAAACTGGGTGGTGTTGCTGGTCTTCCCGTGAGCGTCGATGGTGTGAGCGATCCTAATGACATAGCAAATGCGTTTAAAAGGCATTTTTCTATAACATCTCCGCTGGGTCCGGCTCGGACGGTGCTCAAGGTTGATAGTAAAAAGCAATCAATTACCACCTTTCGTGCAAAAGATGTGAGTAATGCCATTCGAGCTATATCGCGAGGTAAGTCGCCGGGACATGATGGACTCAGTATTGAGCACCTTCTGCATGCTGGACCACATATATCTAGACTTCTTGCTATGTTCTACTCATTGTGTGTGAGTCACTCATACCTGCCGGAAGACCTGATGAAAACGGTGGTGGTACCAGTAGTTAAAAATAAAACTGGAAACCTTTCAGATAAGAATAACTACCGACCTATATCACTAGCCACTGTCATTGCAAAAGTGCTTGACGGTCTACTTGAGGCCCAGTTAAATAGATACGTTACTATACACGATAATCAGTTCGGTTTTCGCCCTCGTCTGTCCACTGAAAGTGCGATACTGTGCCTCAAGCATACTGTCAAGTACTATACAAATCGAAAGACTCCTGTTTACGCTTGCTTCCTCGACCTATCAAGGGCCTTCGATCTGGTCTCATATGACCTTCTGTGGGAGAAGCTGTCGGGTACTAATTTGCCACAGGAACTGGTCTGCATGTTCCAATACTGGTATTCACATCAACGTAACAGTGTTAGGTGGGCGGGGGCAGTGTCGGACTCCTATCAGCTTGAATGCGGTGTTAGGCAGGGAGGACTGTCCTCTCCGACCCTATTTAATTTATATGTGAATGGTCTGATTGGGGCACTGACCGAGCAACATGTCGGCTGCCATATTGATGGTGTTTGTGTTAATAATTTAAGTTACGCGGACGACATGGTGCTCCTCAGTGCGTCGGTCTGTGGTCTGAGACAGCTGATACGTACTTGCGAGAGGTATGCCTGTGATCACGGATTACTGTACAATGTAAAAAAGAGCCAGTGGATGGTCTTTGAGGCTAGTGGTGACTGCCCCCAGGATATACCTAAAGTCTTGCTTAACTCGGTCCCGTTGCTTAGAGTAAATAGGTTCAAATATCTGGGGCATGTGGTCACGGCCGACCATAGGGATAATGAAGACATAGAGCGTGAGCGGAGAGCATTGTCGGTGAGAGCTAATATGATAGCTCGCAGGTTTGCACGTTGTTCAGCTGAAATCAAAATTACACTCTTCCGAGCATATTGTACATCCCTTTACACGTGCAGCCTGTGGGCGGATTATAATAAAAAAAAATACAGTGACCTCCGCGTCCTGTATAACAACGCGTTTAGGATGTTGTTGGGGCTGCCTCGATTCTGTAGTGCCTCGGGAATGTTCGCGGACGCACATACCGCATGCTTTCATGCGACTGTGCGCTCGCGGGCAGCCTCGTTGGTCCGCAGGGTGCGGGACAGCTCGAACAGCGTCCTACAAATGATATCAAGGAGGCTAGACTGTCCGTACCTCCGACATTGTTGCGAGAGGCATATTTCTGTTCCGATGCCGAAGAGGTTATATTGAATTAATTTAGAAATATAAATATTTACTTGACTATTTTGAATTCGGAATCTATTAATTTATACTCTTAATTTGAACAATTTGGACTATGTATGTAATGCGAGAAAATTTTAATTTTATATTGCCTGTTTTATTTGACTATGTACCTACTTATAGACTAATTACTGACTGTTAAAATGTAATACCTAAAAGTACCACATTCAAAATTTGACATTATATAATGACCACTTTGACTATGTGTATGTATATTGATTTAATGATAATGTTTATTTAATTATTGTATGTTCAATTTATGGGTTGGAAACCTGAAATAAATGAATTTTAATTTTAATTTTAATTTTAATATAATATGACCCCGAGCTCCGAAGAACTTGGAATTATACTAGGAATAAACACTAAAAATACTGAAGCAACCTCATGCTCCGTCGGGCTTCACTGGAATTACGTCCTGGTGCGTACCAGAGACACCCGGCAATGAACGTAGAATCGGCCGCGGCGTCAGACCCAATGTCTCGGAATTAAAAAACAAAATTCTGCCTCATCACTATTTCTCAAGAGACATGGGAAACGACCAAAATCTCATTAAAGACTATTTATTTTTCTAATATTTCTGTAACCAGGCAAACCATGACAGCGTCCCTTTTAGACGATTTCTTGATCAAATGATGTCGCAGAAAATACTCTTGTGATCTTCATATTTTAATTATGTACAGGTGATCTTTATTTTTCTATAAAGGTAGTTGAAAACGAAATCCACAAACATTAGTAGCTAATAACCTAAAACGAATCATTTCCACCAGAAAATGGTTAAACTAATGGTTCTTCATTAAATAGTCTATAGCAGTCACTTTTTGATCTGTCGGTTTCCACGTATAATTTCTTAACTTAACACCTCATACAACTTACAAAACATTACTAAAATAATAAAAAAAAAAGTAAACACTTGCTAAATTATTCTACAAAAACGTCAAACTGTACCATGATATATGAAACTGGGTCGCAAAGTATCAAAATTGGTCCTCCAACTAAACAGGTAGAATTTTCATGACTTTTCTCAGCGAAAGCGTAATAAAAAAAACCTGAGACACAAACCAAAGCCAACGACGTCACGTTGAAACTGGTCTCTTTATTCAGTTTTATATTTAAACAGGCTCCTTGTCTCGCTCGTGTCATTCAATTCAGAGGGTGTTTTATTGTGCTACACATTTTATTTACGCCAATTGACTAGATGTAGGTACACTTTGTGGCGTATGTGTGTTTTGCTCGTATATTTTTAGTAGGCGCGAGTGTATTTTATATGCTAACACAAACCTACTACGATATACTGCTCACGCTTCTTTGGGATGTTGTGATTATAGATCAGAAAGTATATTTATATCAAAGCACGTTTCATACATTTTCGGTCCAAATTTTGAAAGTGACCGAAGCAAAAAAATAGTAGAACCTCATGCCCTCGATTTTATTTGAGGGTATTAGTCAGCGCCTAAAAAACATTTCTTTTTATTTTGATGTTTTATTTTTTTTTATTTTCATAATCAAAAAATGATAGAGAAGGCAAACTATACGATCAGGGTTGTTTTGCTTTGCCAGCACATTTTGTATTTGTACCAAAACGGATGATGTCATGCATGATGTCCTTCGAAACTGGCATTTCCAGAAATTCTACGCTTCTTTCGAGAAGCTGTCCACATTTACATGGAACGACTTTTTTAAAGTGTAAAAAGGTCGTTCCGTTTTATGGCATTTTCAAAGAATGTCAGCACCTTCTCGAAAATGCCCTTGGCTTAGACTTGAAATTAACGTACTTGAGTACTTTGAAACGCCAATGAGTTAAGAATATGTATTTATTATTAAATACGTTTATAATAAGAATTATACATATACATAATAAAACAATAGATACAATTCAAACTAACTAAATATGTACATTACCTAATCTGATTATACCTACTAATCTATATTCTAACAGGCGTCAAAGAACTCCTCCGCCTCGTCGCCGACTGGCAATGTTCCGAGAAGGCTGGCAGCATTGCCCCGTTGTATGGCAATGCTTATTTAAATTTGGAACCGGTGAAACAAAAACACTGTAACATGGTTGGCACTACGATAAAAAGTAGTGTCATTACAAAAATACGTAACAATAATGACATTTTCATATCTCCCCTTCAAACGGAGTGGTATTTGGTGTTTTTATAAGTCACTGCTTGGAGATATTTACAGTTGGATACACGATTTGTTCACAACCCTCTTACCCCTTTGTGTGCACTCGTATAATGGTGTTACGTTTCAATTTGAATGGTTAGAAGTTAATTTTTCTTGTATTCTATTGTTGATTAATCGAGCAAGAAGATTATACAATGTCAAATTTCGAATTATGTACCTAAATAATGATCGGTCGTCGGTCCTGACTTTTACTAGTGCAAGAACTGCACCAATTAACGAAATCTGCAGATTGCGATATACGTTATTATCAATATTCGGCGCGTCTATTGTCTATGCGCAGACTATATTATGAACACTCTTTGATACTTGGTCGTTAGCTGAAAATTTATTTTGTGTTGATCTAACGTACCTACAACTTAGAGCAACTCCAGCCATGGGTCTCTCTCTCTCTATGGATATTTGAATGCGATCTACTTGCAAATATCCATAGAGACCCATAGACACGAGTAGGTACTTTCTTTTATTGCACAAGCACCACACGGAGCATTAATACTTATAATAAAACGCGTAAGAACAATAAAACAAGAACGTCTTTTGCCATTTCATTTCTTGACTCAGCCACAGGTGCATGTAATTATCTTGAAAAGAAAAGGGTTCCTTCGTGATTTCAACAATATTATTAACCAATTCAAACTCTTATTCCTGACTATTAAAAGTTATATTCGCATGAAATTTTATTCAACTAGTAATAACTGATCTGTCCATTATATTTTGAACTGTGATAATACCTCAATATTCTTAGAAAATTACAGGAATAAAGAAGTATAGAAGGTCAGTTTGATTTGGTTTGATATTTAGAAGATATCTTTAAAGTAACAATTTTTAGTTAATGTCTATAAGACTGATGGTAGGCAATAATAGTATCGCGATTTATGAAGTCATAAACTCGCTTTATTAGTTGGATTAAATATTCTGACATTTTAATACCTATGTAGAAATAATTCTAGATAGGTATTAAAATGTCGGAATATTTGAATGTGAACAGTGTTTATTATATAAGTGGGTAATATTACCTGGTTTGTTTAACTACTTTATTCATCGTTACTTAAAGCACTGTTGACATTCATCGGACAGATCTCATCGGACAGAACTCTCATTGGCGGATTCTCAAATAAGCCAATGAAAGTCGGCAAAAATCTCATTGGTTAATTCTTATTTGTAACCAAAATTGGCTCGAAAATTATTAAAGAATAATAGGTAAGTACCTACTTTAGACCTAAGGTGCGTTACTCAGATGGAACACTGGCTCACAAAGCCCAAGAGAAAACGGATATGCTCGCAGACCTCTTTGCGGCTAATTCCGGAGTCGACGACCGTGGCCTGCAGCCCCCCGCCATAGCCAACTGTGGCCACACTATGCCTGATATTGTTATCAGGCAATGTGATGTACGGGCAGTGCTGCGGTCACTCGACACGCGGAAAGTCAGTGGCCCTGACGGCATTCCGGCGGTGGTGCTACGAAAATGTGCAGCTGAGTTGTCTCCAGTATTAACGCATCTGTACCGCCTGTCATACTCTACAGGGCTCGTGCCGGAGGTATGGAAGGAGGCGAACGTACAACCGATCCCCAAGAAAGGGGATCGATCCGATCCAGGCAACTATCGACCCATAGCTGTCACCTCAGTCATTTGCAAGGTGCTTGAGCTCCTTATAAATAAGCAGCTCATGCGATACCTAGAGGATCACTCGATAATCAATGATCGACAATACGGATTCAAGCCAAAACAATCAACAGGTGATCTTCTGGTATTCGTAGCGCATGTTTGGGGTGGGGCTATGGAAAGGCACGGCGAGTCCTTGGCTATTAGCCTGGACATCGCCGAAGCTTTCGATAGGTCTGGCATGCTTTGCTCCTTTCCAAGCTTCCGGCATAAGGTCTACCTCCTCAACTGTGCAGCTGGATTGCCAGCTTTTTAAACGAGCGCCGAGTGCGGGTCCTCTGCGATGGCCAGGCTTCTCGCTTCTTGCAAGTGAATGCCGGGGTACCGCAGGGGTCCGTACTATCACCAACTCTCTTTCTTTTTTTTTTCTTTTTTTTTTTTTTATTTATCGTTTCACAAAAAAAAAATATACACAATTATGAAATAAACAGCACTAAAAACCACTAAGGTTTAGTTTTGTGCTGTTATGAGTCTACTTTAAATTACAATATGCATACAATAGGTAGGTATACAGTTCTGTAGGTTAACTAGGTACTCATTTATTTAAAAAACCCACTTAACATAAAGATACAAATTTCTATCGTACAGTCATATCCCACTCATATAATTATATTACAGAAGTGAATTCAAAAAATACAGCTTTAACTTAAACTTAATATTTTTACTCGTAATACTATTTGTGAGGACTGAGGGTAGGTCGTTTATTAACCGCGGGACAATATAGGCAGTTGTTCGCTCGCCGTACACATTATTAGCGCGATGCGTACGCAACCGCTTACTGCAAACAGCCCGGGTGCATACAGGATGTTCTTCTGCATATCAATGATATGCTATCCCTCGGGAACATTCATTGCTATGCAGATGACAGCACACTGCACGGGAGTTACTCGGTTCGTCCGACGGCGGAGCGATCTGAGATTAAGGAGGTGAGACGACGACTCGTAGCTGATCTCGACCGTAATCTCGACAGTATCTCTCAATGTGGTACCGAAAATCTGGTCGAGTTCAATGCGCGCAAAACACAGGCGTGTGCATTTACTGCGAAGAAATCCCCTTTCCTTCCCCTACCCTCTCTTCAGAATGCATTATTACCAATGAAGGACAACCTTGATATCCTTGGCATAGACATTCGTCGAGAGCTCAATAATAAAAACTACATCGAAAGATGTATAGGGCTAGCTTCGCGGAAACTAGGAATACTGAATAAGATAAAGCGATTCTTTACACCGGACCAGAGGTGTCTGCTGTACAAGACGCAGATTAGACCCTGCGTCGAATACTGCTCTCACCTCTGGGACGGCTCCATGAAGTATCTGCTGGACACTCTCGACGCTATGCAGCGACGGGCTATCCGTATTATAGATTGTCCGAAGGTAATGGGAAGCCTCGAGCCGCTAGCTCAGCGCCGAACAATAGCTTCCTTGGCCGCATTCTACCGTATTTACCACGGCGAGTGTTCTGAAGAGCTCTTCAATCTGATCCCACCATCTTCCTTCCGATCCCGAACAACCCGTGCCGGGCAGAATTGCCACTCTCACACAGTGGATAGCATGTTCGCGAGAACCGAACGTTTTAAACGTTCGTTTCTCTGCCGAACGATAGTGGCCTGGAATGCCCTGCCTGTGCACGTGTTTCCTCCTACATATAATCCTGGGTTCTTTAAGCGGAGCGTGAAGAGGCACATCAGTAGGTCGTCAAGTTGAGGGCCACTCTCTATAGTATTGTGTGCTGTGAGAGTGGCCCACAATCGCTAGACGTCGTCACGACTTACCACCAGGCGGGCGGCGTCAATTTGGCGATTTGGTTCGCCTTATAAAAAAAAAAAAAGGTCCTACCCATATTTTTTTAGCAATGTAACTACATTTAACGCTAACTTTTTCTCAAATAATTTTGCAATATGAATAACAAAAACGATGTACTGTCTCCCTAGACACCTCTAGCATACTAGTGGAAACTTGTCATTATTAAAAAATCATTATTAATCATTTATTTTAATATTCATCATTATTAAAAAAACACTTTTAAATGACAGCTGAACGAATTTAAACATAATATTTTATCCGATTATAGTCCTGTAGAAATTAAAAAAAAAGGGAAATAGAGTTTCAGAACATTCTGAATTTCGCTGAAGCGGTAAGTCTATAAGGAGATACAAACTAATAAACAAAAAATGTCACCATCATAAAATCAACCGCATAGAATTTATGTATTTCACGCCCTTTGCGGAATCGTTGGGTATATCGTCTGAAAAGGTCCCGACCCCATAGACAAATGTCGTGCCCTTTGCGCTTTGCCCCCTTAGGAATACCATAAACACCACCACTAATTCTATGCGACATAAAAAAAGTGGAACTACGACTTTGGTAAGTTAACAATTTTCAGTCGTATCAGTTTAAATGGCACGTAGGTAGATGTAGTACGCGCGGGGAGCAATGAGGTATAGTCACACAGTAGGGAATAAATAGTAAATAGTACTACGTGGTATCGTAACGTAACCCTTTTTTTCCAGGGCCCGCGGCCGCTCTAACGTCCGTTGCCGGGCGTCTCTGGTTACAAGCAAAACGTATTTCCAGTGGTTAACGAAGTAGTACCTATTACATGAGGCACACTAAAAGTTTTGCACTTCTAGCTAATCGGAACTATTTGAATTTCGAATGTTATATTTTTATTAACCTTGCAACCTTCTTAGTAATAAAAAAAAGGAATTGGCGGGAAATCATTTGTCAATTGTTTTTATCACGCATCAAAGTTATACGTATTCAACAAAAATGGAATTAAGTCGAAAAGATTTTAGAGCGATGATTTTTTATGATTTTAAAAGTTCTCTCTCTCCGCAAGACTGTGCCGCTCGTCTTCAAAATGCTTTTGGAAGAGAAGCACCTTGTTTGAGCATGTGAGGTTTGCTGAATTTGAGAGAGGTCGCGTTTCTTTACATGACGAATTTCGTGAAGGGCGGCCTTCAACTGCCGTCAACGAAAATAATGTGGCTACTGTTAAGCGGTTAATTGAAGAAAACCAGCAGATTACATATGAAACAATTCGAGGACTATTGGGGATTGGTATGACTCAAATCCAGAAAATTTTACACGAAGAATTGAAAGTTCGGAAACTTTGTTGTCGTTGGATCCCTCATGAACTGACAGCGGAGCAGAAGCGGGCTCGCGTATAATGGTGCTCACAGATGCTACTGAAGTACGACCGCGGACATTCTAATGCTGTTTAAGACATTGTCACAGGAGACGAAACGTAGATTTATTGTTTTGAACCCGAAAAAAAACAGCAATCTTGTGAATAGGTGTTTGAAAATGAGAACAAGCCAACAAAAGTGAGGCAGGCGAGAAACGTTGGTAAAAAAATCATCACGTTTTTTTTCTCAGCTACGGGTCCCATCTGTACAATTCTACTTGAAGATCAAAAGAGTGTTAATGCCAAGTGGCATTCTACCATTTGTTTACCCAGGGTGTTAGAAAAAGTTCGCGAAAGACGACCCAAAAGCCGCGTTCTCCTACATCATGACAACGCTTCTTCACACACAGCCAACAAAACAAAGTCATTTTTAGCTTCCGAAAAAGTACGACTCCCCATCCTGCGCATAGCCCCGACCTAGCACCCTGTGATTTCTGTATTTTCCCCAAAATTAAAGATTTGATGAGAGGTTTCACTTTTACCAACTCCGAAGAGGCAGTGATAGCGTTCAATCAGAAGGTAGAAAACATGCCTTCAGATCTATGGTCCTCCTGTTTTAAAAAATGGTTCGATCGCATGAAAAAATGTTTAAAATGTAAAGGAGAGTATTTTGAAAAGCAATAAACATAATATTTTGGTTTTAACACGTTGTTTTTTTAAGTTACGCAAAACTTATAGTGTGACCTACGATAAATCACCACACACTCTCACGTATAATCTATTATAGTTTAGAAAAAACAGCGATAAAAATATTAAGTACTTTTAAGGCTATTACCGGCCGTGGTCACAGGCTGATTGTTAAACTGACGATGTAACTCGGTCGAAACTTCAGGCTAAACATAAGGTAAATTACGCGTTTAAGTCTCGAAATCGTAAATAGTAAAATGAATTCAGAGCACAAATGTTTAAAAAACATTGTAAGTAGTAATTAGTTATTAGGTATTGTAAACTCATGGAGAACAGTCAGTTAGATTCCAAAAACAATCTGGATCCGGGTCCTTATTCAAATCCAATAGACTTGCGAAGTGTTGAAGAATGTAGTGTCATAGAATCTAATGTGGTTAATCCTTGTAGACTTCGTTGCGAGCTATCGGCCAGGTGGACACGTCGGCAACTAAATCGTGACGTCTCCTTGTTTGCTTTATTGGAGTTTACTCCTTAAGAATCGATTTTCATTATATAAGGCGCCCGGTATGAGAAAAATCCGAGGGGTAAAACCTACTAACAAGTAACGAAAATCGTGTCACCTTTTGTGGTGCGCACCTCTAGTGCGCAACTTTCTAATTTGTTATGGTTAGATACTCGTACTTAAGTAGTAAACTCCAGTCGTGCGTCGGAGCTGGCACACACACTTTTTTTTTTGGTCTTTCAAGCAATAATGCAGAATTACAGACTATAGGAGACGTCTCCTGAGTATTCACTTGGATTCCTGGAGCTAGAGAACTCCGGGAATAGCTTCATTCATCACAATAAAATATTTGTCCAAATCCGTTTAGAAACCAAGAAAAATTGAGAACTGCTCATTGCTCAATTTTGAAAATGAACTCCAATGCCGTCCCTTGCCCTGATGACGTATGGTACCCACGGGGGTGATCAACTATGCCCTATTTTGCCAACTTAAAAATGCGTTCAAAGAATTCGAAAGTCGCACTTATTTGTTAGTCATTATAAATGAATTGTGTTTGTATTTCGTGTGGTATTTTGTTTTTGTATGACGAATCTGTACTGTCAAGAAGCTTCGCAATTATTAATGTGTGTACGTTAGGTGGGTGAGAAAGTCACACAAACAAAACATGGGGGCTTGGTACATTAATCTTTTCAAATGTTTAGCTAGACCAGGACAATACAATTTAGCAGGTGAGCTTGTCAAAAAACAAAAAAATGTAAGCCGCATAGTTCTGGCATCAGTTGAATTACTAGTTACTTATATGAGTTATTAGGCTAATTAGTGATTGATTAGACCAAATACCCAGGACAAATAATCAGGATTATTTCATAACAACCTGGTTTAGTTTGGCCTAGTGTTTTGAAAAGGACACAAATGAAAGAGTATTTAGGAGTCGCCTCTTTTGGTACATAGCCGATAAGTATTATTAAGTCCTGCTTTAAATGAGGCTAGCGAGATGTCTCAAAGCTCAAAGAAGATTTTAACCAGTGACTTGATTTTACAGTTAACTAACCAAGAAATAAACACGCAGTTTCCAACTTTTTAAAATAACGCAACCTTTTTCTACCATCTGGGGTTACGCCAGTGAAATAGCGCAATATAAAACAAAGCCACATGCAACCAAGTGTCAAGTCTCTCCACAAACGAATACAGAGTGCAATAATTATAATTAGTATGGTAATAATTATAATTATTGGATGCGCCGGGTCCTCCGTCAGAGGGTCGTAATTCAATAAAAGGTTATGATGGATCGCGCCCGCACTCTTGTTCTCTATCAAGAGGTCATTACATTATGGTGTGGGATGTGTGATATTTATATATACGTACAAACCTATACCTACCTACTATACAGTAGAGTAGTATGTGTAAAACCAAGTCACATTATACGTGCACTCACACAAATGCAAAGCTCCGCTTACATCTCGCGTGCTATACCTAGATGTTTAGACGCACGTAGATACCGAGATAGATGCACACTCTTGGCGAAATGGTGACCCTGCCCTCTTACCATAGCCTGCGCTCGTAAGAGATTTTCGATAAACAATTATATCATTCTCATTGGCCGATTTATGAATCTACCAATGAGACTTTTGTGACTGGCTGGACTTTCATTGCCTGATTTGATAATCCGCCAATGAGAGTTCTGTCCGATGAGATCTGTCCTATGAATATGAATAGTGCTTAATATTTAGAGGTAAGGAGGTAAGTATCTATCTTTAATTTCCTCTAATAAAATTGATTTAGTACCAACCTCACGAATCAAATATTCGATATTGAAATTGAATCGGTAACGTGCGTTCCGAATTTCTGATACTATTCGCGAGGGTGTTCATTGTGAGGCCTTCACATGACATTAAAGGGGTTTTCGAGTGTGCTTTTCAATTTGCCTCAGTACGGTAGAACAGGGGATGGCGCGGAGGGGCTATGTTGTATTAGTAATTTTTACACAACGTTTTAAAAACTATATTTGCAATATTGTAAACCTGTAGTACATTCTAGTATTAGAATTAGATGGTTATGATAGTTTAAAACTAGAATGTGGATTAATTAATGGATACCTACCTACTTATGGAACAAGCCTACCTAAGTTTTTTTAAATAAGTAATATAGATAGGATAACGACCTTCATGCGACAGGTACCTCTGTGGTATCTTAGGCATTCAATATAAACATGCGTTATCATATTCACATATTCACATATTCTCGGAATATCATCTTAGTAGAAGAAAAGTGGCCAAATTGTTCAAGTTTCTATTATCAAGGTTTGGATCCTAGAAAGTCAAGTCAATTCTTTAAGCGGAGCGTGAAGAGGCACATCAGTAGGTCGTCAAGTTGAGGGCCACTCAGTATTGTGTGCTGTGAGAGTGGCCCACAATCGCTAGACGTCGTCACGACTTACCCCCAGGCTGGCGGCGTCAATTTGGAGAACCCAATATAAAAAAGTACCCATAAACAAGGCTTGGAGATTAGAATCGGTTTATTTAGCCTTAACTCGGGTGCCTGCCGTTTTGCCGAAAAGATTTTGACAAAATTTCATTACCCAAACAAATTTTAGCAACCTTTTTTATACCATTGCAATATTTCGAATGATTTTAGTACGCATATTTTTATTTGGCAAAATATTACCAAGTATAATGTCATTATGGCATTTGGTCTTATACAAATGATTTATTACAGCAAACAATCTTCAGACAATAAACGTGTGGTAAAAACAAAATGGGTAGGTTAGGTTTGGTTAAAAGTGTAATCTCCTACGCCAGAAACGACTTCCATGAATAGAAAAAAGACTTAAAAACTGTTATTCCAACTGAAATATTTGACTAAATAAAAAATGTTAAAAGTACTAGTTGGTAAACAAGTTATAGTTTAAACGTTCATTTCCCAAACATTAGGTTTGCGTTATAATTTTTTGTGAATAGATTTTTTGCTAAGTAATAATTTGGCAAATGAAATTATGCGAAATTTTTTTTGGGAAGTGAACATTTGTCAAATTCCTTTTGGTCAAACAAGGGAGACCCGCCTTAACTCATCTCTTATAGATGTAAAGGCCGTAAGACACTAGAGTCTGCAAAACCTAATACAATCCTCAAATATAGCGTCAAATAGTAGATTGTTAACCAAGGGATGAAAGCATCCCATTTCTGACGAGAGCCAATGGTTCGAGGCAGAAATGAGTAACACGAGTTACACACTCTACTTTTCATTTCGAATACAAGGAAAGCAAATAAATATTCAGATAAAAAAATTATGACAATAGAGATTGATCACGCACCAAGTACTTCACGCCTATTTTTTAAAATTTTTGTTTTTCAATCGCACTTTTTTAGGCTTCCAAACAAAATAGTCGTCAGTTTTTAAACTTAAGTTAATTTTTTTACGCGTATATCTTTTTGATGAGAAGTAAAAAATATTTGAAGTTTGGATAAAAAATAAAAACGATCTGTCTATTCAATGGTTTTCGATAGTCTTGGTCAAATCAAGTTCGGGTAATAGTAAAACTTTTTTTTTACAATGGATTTGTTCAAAAACCTCTCGCATCACGAACAGTGCAGCGGAAATGAAACGGAGCATGTGTCGATGAAATCGGCCAGAGAACTATTGTAGGTTTTGTAACAAGCCCACGTTACTGAACGGAACGACAGTTGTCAAACGTGGCGGGAATTTAGAAAAAAAATATATCAATCGCATCTGTAAATAAAAACCGTTATGTTGGTTGTGTGAAATCAAATTTTGAAGCGTAATTAGAAAATTAGGAAGGTAAATATAATAATATATTTCAGACAATAAACCTTAGCCTGCCCCGTCAATGCCTAGGTACCCAAAGAGTATAATAATATAATCACTACGCACACTAATGCCTAGGTACCTACTGCCTGGTATACTTACCTACTTACTTAGTGATTGTACACCACTTCAATTCAATTGAATCATTTGTACCCCTCCTTGAAAATTGCGAATTTATTCATACAGTGTACTCACCCAAATTGACAAAAGTGAATCGTATTGTTCCAAAGAATTCAATACTTATATACCTATCGGTATAGGTAGGTACACAAGGCAGCGTAAGGACAAAGTGTATGTTTTATGATAGGTATGGGTAAGGTATGAGTCGGAGACGCCCAGGACTTGAATTGGCTGTGGCCTGTGCCATAGCGGCTGGCACGTAAGATTTTGTTGCCTTTCATCAACATTTCATCGCAAGGCAACGGGTTTCAAATTTAGTTTTCAAAATTATAATATAGCTGCTTATTTAATTAAATGTATTCGGCCATTTTGGACATAACGCACTTTCTAGAGTGCCCGTTGACGGCAACAGGCTTGCCCCCTATTACGTGGGACTAAAACGACTGGAAAATTATGGGTGTGTAGTGCGCCTCTGACTACCCCTGCATGGGATACAGGCGTGACATGTGTATGGTATACCATACTCTTTTGTTTTTTTTGTGCTCAGGCTATATACACTTGAAAACTCATTGATACCACCAGTCTTTGATAGTCCCTCTTGCCTGTTATCTCAGTAATGACTAAGAGAAAACAAATCTCGACATTAATTAATCATCTGTGCTGCTAATTTACATTTTAAAAATGTTACCTCGGGCCAAACGTGCAGCTAAGTTTAATGAGAAATTAGAGGAAAAATAGAAACATCCAGTTCGTAAATGAAAAATTAAAAACTCCCGTCGGAAACGGAACTGAGCGGCCATGTTTCATGAGGAACGCAACCGCCTTAATTACGAGGAACGACAAACAAACCGACGAAACATTTATTGTCTTGTCTTTATCGAATTAACGACTTTCGTTTGGAAAAGTTTTCCTTATTTGGAAACATCTATTGTACCTGCGTACATTATTGAACAGTCTAGCTAGATATAACATAATTATAACGACTGTTTCCTCGAAGGTGTAGGCAGAGGCATAATATATTATTAAACCACTTTTCGACAGGTGGCGAACCTATTGTCACCATATCATCATTCACCGAGCCTTTTCCCAACTCAGTTGGGGTCGGCTTTCCACTCTAACTGCGATTGGCAATCGACTGTTCGATATTTTCTGTGAAGCGACTGCCATCTGACCTCCACAACCCATGGGCGATATCGAAGTTCTGTAGTTAAACCGGTCGGAATTTTGATTCAGGGCTCCAACTATACCCCTAAAGACAGCTCGTTTGACAACCGGGACCGACGGCTTATCGTGCTCTCCAAGGCACGGAGTCACGGAGGGGTCTCAATGTCTTAAGAAATGGTTACCCATCCTAAGACCGGCCTGACTCGATGTTGCTTAACCTTTGCAATGTGTTAAAATTGTCGGTAACCTATTGCGACTAACCGGAGACTAAAAAGTGACACTTAAGTTAGGTGCTATTAAAATCTGTTTAAGTGTAAATAAAAAGTGCACTTAAAGTAGATACATGTGCGAGTAGATGTCGCAAGTGTGCCCGTGACTTCCGGCGAGAGATGATGACACTACACGCAACCCAGTTACTGTGTAGGGTTGTCACAGCAAAATACAAAGTATTATTTAATACTATCTGACATTTTAAAACTTTTGATCGATACTGTTCAAGGCCAGAAGATTGCTGCATAGCGTTGCTACACAATGTGGTAATGATGTTAGAATTATTAAATGTATTAATGTATATGTTACGGCTAATAGCCAAAGTGCGGCTGCACCTAGTTTTAGCTGGTTAGAACTGGCGCCCGGCGGACTTTGACCACCTCTGTGGTCTCTGCGGGGGTTGGGTTGGGATGAGAATCCCGCGTCGTTGGGGTAGGGTTTTATCCCGCGTCAGTGAGTGAATCTGATTCCGTGCTATGGGGCAAAGGCCCCGCAGCACGCAACCCTTCTAGCCTGCTTCTGTAAGGACGACGGGTGGCGATCCCACCGTCTCAGGCCCCGATCATGGAGGTCGATGGTCTTGGGCGTAGATGAGTCTGCGGCGGCCTCGCCGCTGACTACGGAACTCGGTGGTGAGGGTACGCTCCCTCTCCCTCTCGGCCGCCTCCTTCGCGAGCACGACTTGCTCGCAGAAGGACACGGCCGCGTTCCACCTACTCCCGCTGGAGACCATGGCTTGAAGCATGGTCTCCAGCGAGAGGGTAACCACGCCCAGACCCACTACGAGGTCCCGGCGCTGACTCGCCCACGCTGAGCACTCCACCAACGTGTGGAGTGCGGTGTCGTCGTCGGAAACCTCGCAGTGTTGACACCGGGGTGTGACCTCACGACGGGTGCAAAACAGATAGCTACCGAAGCATCCATGCCCGGTAACTATCTGCGTCGCACGATACGTGAGGTCACCATGCTGCCTCTGCAGCCAATCGTCCATGATCGGTCTCACCGCCGCGATGATGGTGGTACCCCACTTGGGTTGCTCAAGTCGCACCCTCCATGACTCCATGAGATCCTGGCGGAGTTGGGACCGCTGGTCATCGATTTCTCGAGACGCAGGCCTGTGGTCCCGCTCCAGCGCCTCCTTGCACCATTGGAACAATGACGCAAGGGCTCTCGCTTCCAGGTCCCATGTAGGGGTCCCGGCTAGGAGACATGCAGGCTCTCCGGAGATCGTGCGGTAGCCCCTTATTGTTTTGACGGCCAACGTCCTCAACGGTCTGTTAAGGAGCGTTGAGTTGTTGGCCGTCAACCGCGCCGCCCATACGGGAGCCCCGTATAGGGCCATACTCCGCACGATCCCCAGGTACAGTCTCCTGCAGGAAGCGTTGGGTCCCTTTAGGTTGGGCATCAGTCGCGAAAGCGCGACCGATGCCTGTGTCACCTTGGGGACCAAACTTCAGAAATGTGGTCCGAAGTTCCATCGGCTATCAAGTACGATCCCTAAATACTTCATCGAGGGCTTGATGCCGATGCTAACGCCTCCCACATTTATGCTGGAACCTTCAGGTGGACCGTTCCGAGGTCTGTGAAAACACAGAACCTCGGACTTGTGCAAGGCCACCTCCAGTCCCAGCCGCCGTATCCGACCCACGACTTGAGCAACACCCGTCGTGACCTTGAGTGCTGCCTCCTGGTACGTTGCACCCCGCGCCGTGACGAGGGTATCGTCGGCGTAGCACGTTACGCCGACGCCCTCAGGCAACGCACCCCGCAGCACCCAGTCGTAGCCGATGTTCCACAGAAGCGGCCCCAGGACCGACCCCTGCGGAACACCGCACGACACATCCCGCCGAGCTGGCCCGAGCCAGCTGGGGAAAGCTATGGCCCTCTCCGAGAGATAGGCCCCGACAATACGACGGAGGTAGAGAGGCGTTTCGTGATACACGAGCACCTCCCTAACGCAGCTCCATGGCAAGGTGTTGAACGCGTTGGCGATGTCAAGAGACACCGCCACCACCACCTTGCCCTGCGAGACTGCTTTCTCCGTCAGGCTCGTGACGCGCATGATCGCGCTCACGGTGGAGCGTTCCTGACGGAAACCGTACTGGTTGTCCGCCAGGTCGGGCCCCACCGTCGAGAGATGCTCGACGAGGCGTTCCGCGATATTTCGCTCAAAGAGCTTACACACCTCGTCGAGCAACACGATCGGCCGGTATCCGGACGGTGAGTCCACCGGCCGCCCCGCCTTACGGGTCAGGACCAGTTTCCCCGTCCTCCACACCTTGCGAAACTGGCCCCTTTCGAGGCATGCGCTAAAGAGCCCCATCAGTCGAGGCCCGAGTTCTTCGAGGGCCAGGACCCATGCACGGCCAGGAATGCCGTCGGGTCCGGGGGCAGTGATTTTCCGGCGTTTAAGCCGGAGTACTGCCGCACCTAGCTCCCCCACCCTGACTTCGGGTACGTCGTCTTCGCTGATGCTATCCCCGTCGGGCAGAGACGGAGCCATGCGCGGAGGGACGTGCTCCTCCGCGCTCGTCGGAAACAGGGAGCCCATGACCCGCTCCAGCTGCTGCGGCTGCATGGAGACTCTAGGTCAGTGGGGGCGCCCTAGGTCGGAGTTTCTCCCTGACCTGTAGGTACGGGCATGGGTTCTGCTGCAGGGTCTCCAGGAGCTCCTCGCGGGCTGCCTTCTTGGCCCGCTTTATTGTCTCCTGGAGATTACCTTTAGCCTCCTGTAAGCCTGATAAAGCTCCGCCTCTCGGGTTGCCGCGTCGTCTGGGCGGCGATGCCTCCGGCGAAACCCTGGTGTACTGGCGGCGGGCGGAGATGCATGCTGCGCGCAGCTGTGCAATCTCCGGCGACCACCAGTACACCTGCTTCCTTGTCGGTCTGGGTGTAACCCTAGGCATCGCCGCATCACAGATTTGCGACATGGCTCTCCTGAACCACTCCGCCTCGGCATCCACATCGGCAGGCCGGTCCGGTGCCGGAATCCAGGCCTGCACGATGGATGCCTCCAGGAGAGCCTCCCGATCCAGATGGTGAAGTACCCAACGCGGATCCGGGGGATTTTCTACCGGCATCGAGAGGTCAGGTGGGGGGACGACATCGAACCGGATGTACCGATGGTCCGAGTGCGTCTCCTCACCCTACTCCACATGCCAGCCAGTAATACGGGCGGCGAGGTAAGAAGTCGCGAACGATACGTCCACGACTGAGCTGGTCCCCCGCCGCCAGAAGGTGGCGACATTCCCCCGGTTGAGGACCTGCAGACCACGCGTTCTGGTCCAGTCCTCAAGAATAGGTGCTATACTAAACTAACCTAACCTAACCGGCTAAAACTAGGTGCAGCCGCACTTCGGGCGGCTAAAACTAGGTGCAGCCGCACTTCGGGTATTAGCCGTAACATAAACATTAACTGTTTGATTCATGATATTTACTAGGTATGCAATATGTACATTCTGCTGTTGCAATAATTGAGCTGAGTTTGTCGATCCGGGTCGAACTCCTAAACGACTGGACCGATCTTTATGAATTCAGAAATATGCACTCACGGTGATGGTCACTATGACCGTGCCAAATTTCAAAAGGATTTCGATAACGAACGAAATACACGAGTCGTCTAAGAAAGAGCTTCATAAACTCCACTCAATTATACTTACTTAGGTCAGAAGTTTATTTGAAAGTTAAATAAAATAACTTATCTACTTATACTAGGTACTAGTAGTCCGCCGGGTGCCACTGGAAATACCTTCTGCGTGTAAACCAGAGACGCCCGGCAATGGACGTAACAGGGGCCGCGGCCATGGGCGGCGGAGTTAAAAAAAAAGGTACTAGTAGTCGCACGTATGGTCGAACAGTAGACCTTGCGTCGGATACAAAAAATTGTTTGGTCTTTTTGCCCCCATTTCCACAATATCAAATGAAGCTCACGATGAAAAAGAATGTTTCAAATTAAGACTTCGCTCGCTCGCCAATAATAATAAAACAGTAGAAATCGTGTCTGTAAAATGATGAAATAATATTTTTACCCTATTACTAAAACCTTGCTCTCCTTTGTTGTCTCTATAACAACAAAATTTTCACTGATCATTAAGCTCAGCAGACATTACCAATACCTATATATATACACATGACCAACAAACCCAGCAGGCTCACACAAAATTACGTTCATTAGACCCAAATTTCGCCAGTATTTTTGATTTCACATTTTGAGGCTTGTCTGTGTGTCGGCAGGTGCTACATGTGCAGGTGAGGATAAATTGGGCCCTAGCTGATGTTTATAAAAACCCTTACAAACGAAATTACTTCCAAAAATAAAATTGCAAACCGTTAGTGGCACCCCTATTCCAAAGACATCATTATTGTAATGGATGTCACGGGCTGCAACTCCACAAGTGCTCTAAAACGTAGTGGGTTTTACAATATTAAAACGAACATAACCCAAGCAAATACAAACCTGAACACCTCAGTAATAAGGAATGAAAAGGTTGCAAAATAAAGTGTGCAGTTTCAAATACTAGATGGTGCGACAATCGCGAGAGCAACACATTAGCGACATCTCTCGGTGAGTGAGAAAATTACTGTGGAATTATGATTTTCGCGAGTGTTGAAGCTTTCAACCGAGGTGGAAGTACTTACTCTGACTAAAGGTTTTTTACTAGCGTTGTAAGAAGTTAGTAGGTACCTAAACCTTACTAATAGGTGTATGATGTATGATCCGAATGCTTCCGTAGCGTAGTGTGTAGAGAAATTTCGGATTTGATCTCCGGGTCAAGTAATACTTCTGTCAGTTACTTATCTAGTTCCTTATCAGGGGCTGTGGCGAAATATGGGTTGCACAAAGTTGAGTATTAGTATTCAGCCAGTAACAGTATAAAATCAGACAATTTCGAGATATTTATTGAGCTTTCATTGAGATATAATTACCTAGCGATTTTTTTTAGACTTTCGCGTTGTAAATTAATTAAGATTTTGGGACTTAAAACGTGTAATTTACCTTATGTTTCGCATGACGTTTCAACTGAGTTGCACCGGGCCGTGGTCACAGGGCAACCTAGTGACTTGTTATTGACTATTATTTATGGTGAAGTACCCAACGCGGATCCGGGGGATTTTCTACCGGCATCGAGAGGTCAGGTGGGGGGACGACATCGAACCGGATGTACCGATGGTCCGAGTGCGTCTCCTCACCCTACTCCACATGCCAGCCAGTAATACGGGCGGCGAGGTAAGAAGTCGCGAACGATACGTCCACGACTGAGCTGGTCCCCCGCCGCCAGAAGGTGGCGACATTCCCCCGGTTGAGGACCTGCAGACCACGCGTTCTGGTCCAGTCCTCAAGAATAGGTGCTATACTAAACTAACCTAACCTAACCGGCTAAAACTAGGTGCAGCCGCACTTCGGGCGGCTAAAACTAGGTGCAGCCGCACTTCGGGTATTAGCCGTAACATAAACATTAACTGTTTGATTCATGATATTTACTAGGTATGCAATATGTACATTCTGCTGTTGCAATAATTGAGCTGAGTTTGTCGATCCGGGTCGAACTCCTAAACGACTGGACCGATCTTTATGAATTCAGAAATATGCACTCACGGTGATGGTCACTATGACCGTGCCAAATTTCAAAAGGATTTCGATAACGAACGAAATACACGAGTCGTCTAAGAAAGAGCTTCATAAACTCCACTCAATTATACTTACTTAGGTCAGAAGTTTATTTGAAAGTTAAATAAAATAACTTATCTACTTATACTAGGTACTAGTAGTCCGCCGGGTGCCACTGGAAATACCTTCTGCGTGTAAACCAGAGACGCCCGGCAATGGACGTAACAGGGGCCGCGGCCATGGGCGGCGGAGTTAAAAAAAAAGGTACTAGTAGTCGCACGTATGGTCGAACAGTAGACCTTGCGTCGGATACAAAAAATTGTTTGGTCTTTTTGCCCCCATTTCCACAATATCAAATGAAGCTCACGATGAAAAAGAATGTTTCAAATTAAGACTTCGCTCGCTCGCCAATAATAATAAAACAGTAGAAATCGTGTCTGTAAAATGATGAAATAATATTTTTACCCTATTACTAAAACCTTGCTCTCCTTTGTTGTCTCTATAACAACAAAATTTTCACTGATCATTAAGCTCAGCAGACATTACCAATACCTATATATATACACATGACCAACAAACCCAGCAGGCTCACACAAAATTACGTTCATTAGACCCAAATTTCGCCAGTATTTTTGATTTCACATTTTGAGGCTTGTCTGTGTGTCGGCAGGTGCTACATGTGCAGGTGAGGATAAATTGGGCCCTAGCTGATGTTTATAAAAACCCTTACAAACGAAATTACTTCCAAAAATAAAATTGCAAACCGTTAGTGGCACCCCTATTCCAAAGACATCATTATTGTAATGGATGTCACGGGCTGCAACTCCACAAGTGCTCTAAAACGTAGTGGGTTTTACAATATTAAAACGAACATAACCCAAGCAAATACAAACCTGAACACCTCAGTAATAAGGAATGAAAAGGTTGCAAAATAAAGTGTGCAGTTTCAAATACTAGATGGTGCGACAATCGCGAGAGCAACACATTAGCGACATCTCTCGGTGAGTGAGAAAATTACTGTGGAATTATGATTTTCGCGAGTGTTGAAGCTTTCAACCGAGGTGGAAGTACTTACTCTGACTAAAGGTTTTTTACTAGCGTTGTAAGAAGTTAGTAGGTACCTAAACCTTACTAATAGGTGTATGATGTATGATCCGAATGCTTCCGTAGCGTAGTGTGTAGAGAAATTTCGGATTTGATCTCCGGGTCAAGTAATACTTCTGTCAGTTACTTATCTAGTTCCTTATCAGGGGCTGTGGCGAAATATGGGTTGCACAAAGTTGAGTATTAGTATTCAGCCAGTAACAGTATAAAATCAGACAATTTCGAGATATTTATTGAGCTTTCATTGAGATATAATTACCTAGCGATTTTTTTTAGACTTTCGCGTTGTAAATTAATTAAGATTTTGGGACTTAAAACGTGTAATTTACCTTATGTTTCGCATGACGTTTCAACTGAGTTGCACCGGGCCGTGGTCACAGGGCAACCTAGTGACTTGTTATTGACTATTATTTACTAAGTATCTATAGTTTATAAATATTTATCATACTAATGGACTTATAAACTCTAATTAACAGCTTGGGTGTCGCTGACACTGACTTGACACTGTTTTGATTAGTCTATCGTAATATTTAGATAAGCACTCTAATAGGCATATGTGTAGTCTTCAACTGTCAACCTGTCGAAGGAACATAAAAAATTTAACATATCGTGTCTGTAACAAACATATTTAAGTTATCGTGTCTAATAATTATACCATAATCATTTATAGACAATAAAACAAAATAAAATATTTTAATAAATTAATAATTTTCAATTTGATTTAATAGCTAATAGCATAACTATAAGACATACGGAAATCTGTTCTTAGGAACCATGTCATCGATTTTAGTAACAATAAAAACTGCATTTATAGATTTAAAAAATAGGTACTTTTTTTTGGTATTATTAACCCGTAAAAAACCCTCTTGTCTCAAGTGTATAAAGAGTTATTGGTTACTGAGCCACTCGGACTACAGAGATATTACCTTTGCACGACTTATGTCCAAAAGGAAAAATGTACACGGCTAATGTCCAATAATAAAAATGTCCATTAATACAAATATCCAATAATTTCCAGTGTATGTCCAATAATATATAGTATGTAAGACCTGTCCTGGCTGTTGTAATTTTGATGTGAATTATATAGTGGCTATGGATTTTCTATATTGCCCTAATAGCAATAGGTTTGCCCCCTATTACGTGGGACCAACAAAAGTACTGACAAAATGTGGGTGTGTTACGCACCTCTGCCTACCCCTACAGGGATATAGGCGTGATGTACCTATGTCTGTTTGTCATGTCTGTCACTTGACATGTTTTTTGTGCCAATTGTGGTCACACATCTTAGTTGAAAAAGCTAGCGGGGTTGCTTTTATGTGTGATTCTTTAGATCGACATAACTTTTTAATTTAAATACCCATTAGAATGAAACAAATACTAACTGTTAAGTGAAGTAAACTGCAACGAATTAGTGAAAACCGCATTCAAATTGGTTAAGCCGTTTCTGAGATTAGCGTGTTCAAACATACAGACAAACAGGGGCAAAATACACCACACAGGCTGTGAAAGTTGTATAATAAAAATACTGTATGGTGTTCAAGCGTTATTGTTTATTGCAAGTTATTCAGAAATTCTAAAATATCTTTTGGTTACAGTTTCTTCGAGTTTTAAAATTAATCTTTATATCTCTGGCTTTCTTCGTTGTTCATTTGTCGTTTTCAGTCACAACTTGTGGCTTAAACTCTAGATCGAGAACCTTCTTTAAGCTATCCACATACATATCCAGACGCTGTGTCATATAATAACAACGGCGATCCCTTATCTGCCTGTTCATATTCAAATCCATCTCAGCAATAAGCAGACCGTCTCTGGTGCGTGACAGACCTGGGCATCGAACTCCGTCAGGGCCTGTGAAGTAACTAGACCCGTAGAAGAGACCCAAGTCTTTATGAGCAGGCTTGCCATCAGCAGATGTGAACTCATTTGGGAATTCCTCGTACCCAACTCGGTTGATAGCAGCCGTGAAGTAACAGTTGGTTATCGCAGCATTTCTAGCTTCAATATTCCACATATACTCACTACCGGCTTCAGCAGCAATGGTTGCTGATGGATTGAACACAATCTCCGCTCCGTTAAGTCCAAACATCATCCAGTTCAAAACGTGATGGCGTCCGAAGCAAATGTTCACACCGATTTTACCGTACCTCGTGGCGAAAACAGGGTGGCCAGTGTTCCCCTCCATGTAGTAATTTGACTCGTTAAAGTCTCCAACTCTTGGAATGTGATTCTTACGATGTTTACCAATAACCTTGCCAGTGTCGCTGATGACGACTGTTGTATTCCATAAAATATCTGTATGATTCTCGTCTCTTTCCAGAATAGATGATACGAAGACCATTGCATATTTCACAGCTAATTCGCTCAAGAATCTAGTGGTAACTCCGTTTTCAGCAGACTCTGCAAACTCGCACCAAGGCTGCTTTTCCCTTGTACAGAACCCGAACGGCATATTCCATAGCTCTTGAAAGCAAATGATATTAACACCTTCTTCACCAGCGACTTCGATGATCTTCTTTACTTTCTCCAATATGGCTTTCTTTTGTACGTTGACGGGCCTGTCTGTTGGTACGACTATGGAATGCTGGATTACACCCACCTTCACGATCCTTGGAGGCCGGGTTTGCTCCTTCTTGGCTGGGAACGCATAAGAAGCGATTTCAAAATCATTTTTTTTAGCGGCAGCTACGGAAGACTCCTTGACTTCCAAGGCGAGGTTGTCCTTTCTTCCAAAATGGATTCTATTGAACTCCTCAAGGTCGCGACCGCTTAAGTTGTTGTTTATAATGGATTCGAAGCTTAGTGTTTCTTTCTCCATGTTTGCGATGCGTCCGTACCCTTAGAACAACCGTCAACGACTGCGTTTTCTAGCTGAATTGTGCGTTTTATATACTTTTGCGATTTCTAGATAACTATTTACTTCGACGGTGACAGTTTATCAGTAGGTATGGTCCGGTTGGATGTAGTAATATAATAACCTTCGACCGGTTACGATAAGTTTAGGACTGCATGTTTTTAAAAACATTAGTTATCATTTTACTGTGCCTGTCACGTAGGCGGGATGATAGCAGGGGTCCATCTATCAATACATATAATAAAATTGTAAGTGGTCGATGTCTGTACATCGAAGATATAATAAACTGTTCGCTTTATTAACGCAATAGAACCAAAAGAACCCATAACAATGGTTTTTAGAATTTTTGTCTGTTTGTCTGAATGTTTGAACACGCTAATCTCAGAAACGGCTTAACCGATTTGAATGCGGTTTTCAGTAATGCGTTGTGGTTTATTCAACTTAACATTTAAGGTTTATTTTATTTCAATCGGTTCATAAATAAAAAAAGTTATGTCGATCTAAAGCACCGTCACATTTCCCAAAGTGGCCTATAACGCCCCCTTGTGGGTGCTGCAGGCCTAAAGGGTGTGGTAAGAAAAAATGGGGGCGTTGTGTAGAGGCTTGGGGGGTGATTTGTAATTTCATTTAGCTAGGCCTCTTAGACACCGACTTTGACAGTGGCCACTTTAGGCAATAATCCTAAGTTTAGTTACTTCTTCGGTAATAAAATACACAAAATACATTTGAAAAAATTGAAAATTCCTGTCTCTAGTATTCTTAAAGAGATGTTTTTCTAAAATGTCTTGTATTCACCAAGATTAATAAAAATCGTCGGTGTCGCTAGTGGACGCCAGCGCTTACCAGGGCGCACTCTTCATTCGAAGTTATAGTGGATTTAAGTGGGTGAAAAAATGGGGGCGCTAAAAATTAATGTATTCTCAAAGTGGGCAGTAGACAAAATAAGTTCGGGAACCCCTGACTAAAGTAACACCCAGGCGGAGCTGCGGGCAACAGCTATACATAATAAATCAGTAACTGGTGATCAAGAAAAATATAACACGCAGGCGGAATTGCAGGCAACAGCTAGTCTATACTAATATTATACCTATACATAGGAATGATAATTTTATTGTTTGCATTGAATAGGTCAATAGACTCTGTAACTACTGAACCAATTTTGATAATTCTTTCACTAATATGTAGCTGTATTATTCCTGAGTACTATGAGCTATTACTCTCTTCTTTTTATCCGGACAATGTGATCCCATAGTAGATAATTGGGTTTAAGAAAAAGCTATATTTCTATCAGCTAAGGTAGTTACACAATTACAAATTAATGTATACCTGATGCCTACTATTGGCTAGACTGTTGTATTAATTTTAACAGTCATAATATGCATCCTAGGGTTCGCGATGTTAACCTTTCAAATCCATTCGCTATATTATGTATGTACTCTTACATAAGATACCTATAGTTGGTTGGTATGTATACTCAACCGGCTTTTTTTTTCTTAACGCACCTTTGCCGACGGCAAAGCCTATTCGACACAATTTTGCTTTCTTTAACTAGGCTAAATAATAGAGCTATAGCCCTCTCAGGGCTCTTTCTTGTATGAGCTAAACTTACACCCGTATTCGCCGGTCACGCCACGAGGCGCATGGTCGCCATGCACTGGAAAACGGTGATTTACCAGCGCACGGCGCCGCACACCCCGTGGCGCCACCCGCGAATACGTCGTTTATTAATATCTAATCATCTTTCATTCTGGTTCTCTTGGTAACATTCCATTTCTTCTTTTATTCCTCTCGCACTTTCATTCAACCTTTCATTCTTTTGAGTTGGGATGTGGGGGTATATTTGCGTTTAATTTCTTTATTAAAATTTTTAGATTCTTACATATAACATAGTTTTGACAGTTAGGTTTTTCTTAATTTTAAAGATGACACTTACAATTAAATTCTTATTCTAACAAATTTATAGGTATCTTTTACTTAACATTCTAATATCTTATTTCTAACAGTTTATTTTTATCTTTTACATACAGGTATCTAATTTCTAATTTGGCGTTTGGACAGCTTTACATTTACACCATGTTTCTTACATTTACTTTTATATTAGGTACTATTCTATTTATTTCTTATTCTTTGTATATTTCTCTGCGCATATGTCGTACAATATTAGACATAATATCGGTACATATTGCCTATTTTCCTCCATTTCGCTTATGTGCTATTTTTATAATTTTTTCACAGTATCGTATAAATTCTAGTCTATAATTTTTTAACATGATGGACAAGTTTGCTGTATTTAAATTAACATTATTCGAGGTTTCAAAATTTAAACGATCAACCATATGGACTGGGCATTCAAGTATGAGGTGCATGATGGTTTCCTGTACGTCCGGGTCGCAGGCGCACGATGGGCTCGCCTTACAACTGAAACGGTGCAGGTATTCTGCGAACCCACCGTGCCCCGTAAGCAGTTGGGTGGTTGTGCCAGCGACCGGCATCTTGCGGACGATACTGTACGCCTCCACTGCACAAGGGAGGAAAAGCTTGGTGACGGAGGCGGTCGTACCTTCTTTGTACCTCTCATTCCACTCGCGAAGCGTGCGCTGACGCAGAACACGCTTCACGAATGAAACCGGGTACAAACCGTAGTCCGGTGCCTTCTTCAACTTCAGAGCCGCCTCCTTGGCGAGTACGTCGGCTCGCTCATTGCCATCCAGCCCCGCGTGGGCCTTGACCCAGAATAAGGATATTTCCTTACCCTGGGCCATGCCTTGTCGAATGGCTGATCGGGCTTCCACCGCCAGGGGATGGAGGGCATGACGGTTAATTACCGTCAGAAGTGCGGCTCTGCTGTCGGAGAAGATGCCGAACGTGGTCGCGCCACGCCTGAGGATTTCACTGGCCGCTCTGCACAGCGCCAGGAGCTCGGCCTGGTAGACGGTGCAATGCGGCGCGAGAGCAAGTTTGAGGGCCTTGGTTTCGGCCGCGTTATTCCAAAAAAACGCTGCACCGACTCGGCCCTCAATCTTGCTCCCGTCCGTAAATATTCTGACGTCTAGATGTTTGAAATTGTCGACTTGTTCCTCGTCTACCAGGTCCACAAACTCAAGGGCGGTGTGCATAGCGGGGTGAGGAGCCTCAATTGCTCGGGCCATCCGTTCAGTCTCCCAGTTCTCAAGTCCTGGCTGGACCCCTCCTCTCTTGGCCTCATACAATGAGGCCACCTCATGAATTCTGAGGTCCAGAGGGAGCAGGCCAGACAGGACCAGTGCCGAGTTCAGGGAGACCGTCCGGTAGGCCTTACATAATTTTTGCGCGAACCCGCGCTGCACCACGTTCGGCTGTTTTTGGACGCCAAGCTTATTCGCCGTTGTGTGCCAAGCACTGGCGGCGTACAATATCGTCAGCTCCACGGCAGCTACGTAGATCGTCCGGATCACCTCGGGGTGCAACCCCCAACTGATCCGGGCCATCCTCGCAAGCTTGTGGTAGATGCCGATCGCTTTCCTGCAAATGTTTTTAATGTGGGTGTTAAAAGTGAGTTTGTGGTCGATAGTGAGTCCCAGTATTTTAATTTCCTCTGACAGAGGAATGCCCACCCCGCCCATGTGCAGGCGTGGGGCATCAAATTTCAGGCGCCGTGTTACCAACATTGCGCATGTCTTGTGGGGCGCAAACTTCAGCTTATTCTGGATGCCCCACTCCCGCACATAGGCGAGGGTGGCATTTGCCTGTACTTCAATATCCAGGGCAGAGTCACCGTCGAACACCAACACCACATCGTCCGCGAACGCTTGCACATACACACTCATTCTCTCCAGCCCATTCAGCAATGGGTTTAATGGCAAGTCAACCGGCTTTAGGTGCCATTTTATCAAAGTCAATTTCTATTTTTAACAATTATATCAGATCGAAACTCATGATCGACTCTTCTCAAAAGGCTGGTTTCTTTTTAGCTCAACGAATAAGTATTGCCATACAACGTGGTTAGCTGCCAGCCTTCTGGGAACATTGCCAGTTGGCGACGAGGCGTCTGGAGTTCTTTGACGCCTGTATATAGTATAGATTTTAGTGTGTATAGTATAGTTTTTAGTAATTGTAAATAGTATTTTCATCTACTGTTAATTTTCTTTTTTGTGTCCCTATTGTAAATAAAGAATCCGCTTATCCTTCCTACCTGCGGGAGCGGTTCTCTTACGTGAACGCACCCGGTACCCAGTGTAGGTCTCACCTTAAGTACCGACTAAATTGTCCCTCCCACAAAACTGATTTCTTCTCCTTTTCCTTTACTGTTCATGCGGTCAGACTGTGGAACACCCCCCTGACATACAAAGCTGTAGAACTCTTCATCTCTTTAAAAAGAAAGTAAAAGCTCATTACCTCTCCTCTTAATCTTAGCTACCTATTATATTATAATGTAGTATACCTTTATGTAAGTTTATTATAGCACAGTATGTATTTATACATGTATATACGCCCCCCTTAGTTTATGTAAGTTTATTTACTTGCACTGCACACGCGTCACCTCTCACCCCTACATCTCCGTTCAGGCCTGCTGTAAAAGATTCCTCTAGGAATAAGCAGTGCCCTTGTACTATGCTCACTGTATTGTTTGTACTACTGTTTTTGTGTTCTTGTTTCTATGTGTGTTGTACATAAATAATAAATAAATAAAGAAATATATACGTAGGTCAGACTATACATTTTGCGTAACTTAAAAAAACAACATGTTAAAACCAAAATATTATGTTTATTGCTTTTCAAAATACTCTCCTTTACATTTTAAACATTTTTTCATGCGATTGAACAATTTTTTAAAACAGGAGGACCACAGATCTGAAGGCATGTTTTCTACGTGCTAATTGAACGCTATCACTCAACACGAGTTGGTAAAAGTGAAACCTCTCATGAAATCTTTGATTTTGGGGAAAATACAGAAATCACAGGGTGCTAGGTCGGGGCTATGTGCAGGATGGGTGACGAGTTGTACTTTTTCGGAAGCTAAAAATGACTTTGTTTTGTTGGCCGTGTGTGAAGAAGCGTTGTCATGATTTAGGAGAACGCGGCTTTTGGGTCGTCTTTCGCAAACTTTTTCTAACACCCTGGGTAAACAAATGGTAGAATACCACTCGCCATTAACACTCTTTTGATCTTCAAGTGGAATTGTACAGATGGGACCCGTAGCTGAGAAAAAAAACGCGATCATTTTTTTACCAACGTTTCTCGCCTGCTTCACTTTTGTTGGCTTGTGCTCATTTTCAAACACCCATTCACAAGATTGCTGTTTTTTTCGGGTTAAAAACAATATATCCACGTTTCGTCTCCTGTGACAATGCCATAAACAGCATTAGAATGTCCGTGGTCGTACTTCAGTAGCATTTGTGAGCACAATTCCACGTGAGCCCGCTTCTGCTCCGCTGTCAGTTCATGAGGGATCCAACGACAACAAAGTTTCCGAACTTTCAATTCTTCGTGTAAAATTTTCTGGATTTGACTCATACCAATCCCAATAGTCCTCGAATTGTCTCATAAGTAATCCGCGGGTTTTCTTCAATTAACCGCTTAGCAGTAGCCACATTATTTTCACGAAATTCGTCATGTAAAGAAACTCGACCTCTCTCAAATTCAGCAAACCATCGCCTCACGGTGCTCAAACAAGGTGCTTCTCTCCCAAAAGCATTTTGAAGACGAGTGGCATAGTAGGCATAGGAGAGAGAGAACTTTTAAAATCATAAAAAATCATCGCTCTAAAATCTTCACGACTTAATTCCATATTCGTTGATTCGTTGCATACGTAGAACTTTGATGTGTGATAAAAAACAATTGACAAATGATTTCCCGCCAATTATTTTTTTTATTACTAGGAAGGTTGCAACGTTTAAAAAAATATAACATTCGAAATTCAAATAGTTCCGATTAGCTAGAAGTGCAAAACTTTTAGTGTGCCCCATGTAATCCAGAGACATGTTATAGGTACTAATTAAATCAAACTATTATGTAATATTAATGAAACTCCCGGTTTGTTTGTTAAACATCGATAAAGCCCGCTCTCTGACTATTTACAAGCGAAACAGTCTTACGCAATACGTCTCTTATTACTTAATTTAAGCAGTATCTGTGAGTTGTGTAGGCAACATGGACCAAACAGCGGTAAATATTGAAAATAAAATTAAACACAATTTGAGTGCAGAAGAACTGAAGCAATTTAATCAAATATATTATGGGAGATCTGATCATGGTGAGCTGACTCTTAAAGAATCAACATTACAGAATGCAAAAGAACTGTCTTTAGATATTGTAGCTTATTCATTCGATGCTTATGAAGAGGTTAGACCACCAAATGTTATCAAAATAGGCTTAATTCAACATTCAATTGTTTTACCAACAAATAAATCGGTAAAACAACAAAAGAAAGCGATATTTCGCAAAGTTGAAAGAATAATAGAATTGGCAGCATCAGAAGGTGTCCAAATACTTTGTCTTCAAGAAACTTGGTATATGCCTTTCTTCCTCTGTACGAGAGAGAAGAGAGAATGGGAAGAATTTGCAGAATCACCACAGAACGGAACGAGTTTTGAATTCCTTAGTGATCGTGCTAAGAAATATAATATGGTTATAGTATCACCAATACTAGAAAAAGACGATGCGGACGTTTGGTGGAACGCAGCCGTAGTCATAGACGCAGATGGAACATATCTGGGGAAACATCGCAAAAACCATTTACCTAGTGTTGGCAGCTTCAGTGAAACAAGTTATTATTCTCCTGGCAACACTGGTCATCCCGTATTTGCTACTAAATTCGCTAAAATAGCAGTCAATATATGCTATGGCCGTCACCATTCCTTAAATTGGCTAATGTTTGCAGTAAATGGAGCAGACATAGTATTTAATCCTTCTGCGACTATTTCTAAGTTTGGTGAGACGTTTTGGGGTATTGAAGCCAGAGCTGCAGCAATCGCTAACGGTTACTTTACTTGTAGTATTAACAGGATTGGAACTGAGGAATTTGTTAAGAAAAATGATCAGAAAACTGTGTCGAGGAGTTATTATGGCTCTACTTACGTCACAGCTCCTAATGGATGCCGAACCCCTGGTCTTTCTAATAAAAAGGATGGTCTGCTTATAGTTCAAGTAGATTTAAACTTAAACCGACAAGTTAGAGACAAAACCGGATATAATATGACATCTCGGCTTAAAATGTACTCGAAAAGCTTAGGGGTGTTCGTCACTGGAAATTCTTCCTAGTGTTAATCAGAGATGCCCTGGCAATGGACGTAGGAGCGTGAATTCAAAATAAAACGGGTCTTCAACAAAAATAATTCAAATTAATCATACTTAACTTTGTAGTGTTTGTGTTATTCGAAAAATAATATTATTCTGTTGTTTATTTATTGCTTTTTACTACTATTGCATCCTCATTGTTCCCTATTATTCTAGTTTTGATCGATATGGTGGGTGAAACAGTTAACCACCCAAATTTCTGAGGGTCGTATATTGTCATTAGATGAAAGTAAAATAACCAAATAGAAATGATTGAAAAGCTGCATAATGGAACTGATATTTTCATTCTATAATATAATTATAATAGTACCTGCACCAGCGTGGGCGAGTCAGCGCCGGGACGGCTCGCTGGAAACCTTGTTCCAAGCCATGGTCTTCAGCGCGAGTAGGAGGAACGCAGCCGTGTCCTTCTGCGAGCAAGTCATGCTCGCGAAGGAGGCGGCCGAGAGTGAGGGGAGCGCCCAGGACCATCGACCTCCATGATCGGGGCCTGAGGACGGCGGGATAGCTACCGACGAGCTCACCGACGCGGGATAAAACCCAATCCCAACGGCGCGGGATTTTCATTCCGACCAAACCCCCGAAGAGGCCACACAGGGGGCCAAAGTCCGCCGGGCGCCACTGGAAATAACTTCTGGGCTCACCAGAGACACCCGCAGCAATGGACATGGGAGCAGTGTTAAAAAAAAAGGTACCTGCACCACAGAATAGGGAATACGGGTAGTACTACACTAACCACACGTAGTTAATGCACCACCACAGTTACTTAGGCCATACCCTCTCTATATCAATCCCATGGTCGATGCCGTATAACAAACAAATACGAGACAGACCGAAAAATCCAAAATACCGAAAACGTGGACCTTTAACCTTAAATATCTTTTTCATCACAAAACTTTGAACATACTACTTCAGAACATTTAGTATGTTCATCTACATACCGCAAGGTATAATAGCAGTAATTCAAAAATACTAGAGGAATTATTTCCCCTGATTTTTGTTTATTTCCTAGGTTAACAGCCGTTACTGATTTGTTAGTCCAAAGTGTCGCGTTCGTGATGTATTTTTCGCGGCTATTTAGGCGGGTGACAGAGGCCTTTTTTTTCTTTTTTTTTTAGTTCCGCGGCGCAAGGCCGCAGCCCAAGGCCGCGGCCTCTCTAACGTCCGTTGCCGGGCGTCTCTGGTTACAAGCAGAACTATTTCCAGTGCCGGCGGACTTTGACCACCTCTGTGGTCTCGCGGGGGTTGGGTCGGTATAAGAATCCCGCGTCGTCGGGGTTAGGTTTTATCCCGCGTCAGTGAGTGAATCTGGTTGCGTGCTATGGGGCAAAGGCCCCGCTGCACGCAACCCTTCTAGCCTGCTTCTGAAGGGACGACGGGTGGTGATCCCGCCGTCCTCAGGCCCCGATCATGGAGGTCGATGGTCTTGGGCGTAGTAGTGTCTGCGGCGCCCTCGCCGCTGACTACGGAACTCGGTGGGGAGGGTACGCTCCCTCTCCCTCTCGGCCGCCTCCTTCGCGAGCACTGCTTGCTCGCAGAAGGAAACGGCCGCGTTCCATCTACTCCCGCTGGAGACCATGGCTTGAAGCATGGTCTCCAGCGAGAGGGTACCTACGCCCAGACCCACAATGAGGTCACCACTCCACTGAGCACTCCACCAACGTGTAGAGTGCGGTGCCGTCGTCGGAAACCTCGCAGTGTTGACACCGGGGTGTGACCTCACGACGGATGCGAAACAGATAGCTGCCGAAGCATCCATGCCCGGTAACGATCTGCGTCGCACGATACGTGAGCTCACCATGCTGCCTCTGCAGCCAATCGTCCATGATCGGTCTCATCGCCGCGATGATGGTGGTACCTCACTTGGGTTGCTCAAGTCGCACGCTCCATGACTCCATGAGATCCTGGCCGACTGACCGCTGGTCATCGATTTCTCGAGATGCAGGCCTGTGGTCCCGCTCCAGCGCCTCCTTGCGCCATTGGAACAATGATGCAAGGGCTCTCGCTTTCAGGTCCCATGGAGGGGTCCCGGCTAGGAGACATGCAGCCTCTCCGGAGATCGCGTCACAGTCACAGTCGCGAAAGCACGACCGATGCCTGTGTCACCTTGGGGACCAAACTTCAGAAATGTGATCCGAAGTTCCATCGGCTATCAAGTACGGTGACAGAGGCCTGCCTACACTATATGTACCTATATAAACCAGTGGGGTGTGTTACATTTAACCATAGTGTTAGTGTACAAGATATAGGGGATTTTTTTATTGTTAACTTTAGCCATGGACACTTCAGCAATCTGTTGAAGTAAAACCCTAAAATACTGAGCACAATAACAAATATATTGCAATAATTCTTCCTCTTCCATCGAGTTGAAGATTTTACCTCGTAGCTACGTGTGAAACGTACTCCACTTGGATTTTATTTATTTGTCTGAACACACAAATGTACTGTCGGGTATTTATTTGACAAAACTCACTGGCTTTCCGAATGCTTATTTCGGATTTAATCAATTTTAGTGCCCTCATCATGGACTTCCTGAGTGCCCTCCTCTTTTACAAACTGTGGGTCAGTTTATTCCTTTAAGCAACGCGCGGGCAGAAGAGCAGAAACCATCTTATTCCCAAACGATGCATGGCAAAAGCGATAACCTGTATGAATTTACTTCCATTGTCATTAGCCAGGCCAATTATTTAAAAAAGTCTTAAACGTCAATTTAATGTCAAGTGTCAAAATCAAATTATATCGCTGTCCTCCGATGAATTGTCACTTTTTCGGCTTTCCGAAAATCTTTATTTGTGAAGAACTACATTGTTAAAAGCATATTATAAGTAATTCAAAATGGTACGTCTATTTAAATATATGTTTAAACGCAATAGTCCAGTGCTAAAACATCTGTAACCGCTGTAATTGTATTACACTTTGGTTATGATTCGTAGCGTCATGAGCATTACAATGCGAATTTGATGTTATTTGGTGCACAATTACTAAGTTACTAAGAAGATATTATAAAACTGAAAGAAACTTCTATATTATACTTGCATGTCACGATTTTTATTTAATTTTCAATAAAAAATTCTAACTAACTTCAAGCGAATCCTAAGCTAACTTGTCTTTCTGTTTTAGTCTATTTTAGCATATAACGGTGGTGCGGTAGTTGCAATGAAGGGTAAAGACTGTGTCGCAATAGCTACTGACAAGCGCTTCGGTATCCAAGCACAGACAGTGTCCACGAACTTCCCTAAAGTGTATCAAATGGGCCCCACGCTGTTTGTTGGGCTCCCAGGGCTGTCTTCTGACACACAGACTGTATTCCAGAGATTAAGATTTAGGTATGTATGGCAAAGTAAAGGCCTTTAACATAATGAGGAAAATTAGTCCTTATAATATCAGCTATGTTCCAATGAAAGTCACGTTAAAATCTGTTTAGCCGTTTCAGAAATTAGCCAGAATTGACAAACATTTTGAAAACGGATTGTGTCAATACTGTATATTATAATATACAGTATTGTATATATATATATATATATATATATATATATATATATATATATATATATATATATATAAATTTGTGGATGCCGTTTGATAAAATTTAATTATATACACCAAAACCTTCCTCGAGAACCTATCTAATGGTGTAACCGCATCAAAATCCGTTGCATAGTTTTAATGATTTTAGCATACATACGGAATGCAAGCGACTTTGTTTTATACTATGTTATAATTATGTATATCTGTATACATAAATAAGCAATTAAGCTTACAATTAATAAATACAATTATATCTCATATAGAATGAATTTGTACGAGCTTAAAGAGAACAGAGTGATGCGACCAAAAACATTTTCGGCGATGCTCTCCAACTTGTTATATGAGAAACGATTCGGTCCCTACTTCATCGAGCCCATCGTCGCTGGTCTTGACCCTCTTAGTTTAGAGCCTTATGTCTGCAGTATGGATCTAGTAAGTTTTACATTTTGTATCTATATTACATAATAATGGGTAGTTGAAATGAAATGAAATGATTTATTTATTTGTATAGGTCACTAAATGGCTCTTACAAACGTCAATAAGTACTTAAAATAAAAAATATCATTGCTTCTATATCTACATGTACTGCCAGATTCGCAAAGCAATAAGTAGAACCGAGAGAAAGAACCAGGCAATAAAACTCTCGGTCACTCTTTTCAAATAATTGACTCATTTACATATTTTCTTAAGACTAAAATGTTGACGAATGTACATTGGTCTCGTGTCAAAATCAAAATGAGTGTATAATACAACAAAAAAAAAATTATAGTCGCCTAAGTACAAAATATGCTACAATTACGGCATTTTAGGAGGCGCCTGCACCATGCTCAAGCCAGACACTTTTATCATTAAGGTTGGAGCCCTTATACAAAAATCTGACTGGTCTAACTACAGAACTTCCATATCGCCCATGGGTTGTGGAGGTCAGATGCCAGTTGCTTCATGGAAAATATCAAAGTTCAGCCACATCACAGTTAGACTGGAAAGCCGACCCCAACTGAGTTGGAAAAGGCTTGGTGAATGATGAATACTCAGAGTGCAGATATTCTTTTTAGTAGTATGTAATTACATTTCCTGGCTGGCAGGAGAGATCTCATAAATGCTGGACCTATTTCCATGAATCTTGTCGATAGTTTTGATTTGGTACCCTGGGTGTTGCAAAAATAATTTAACTAATGGCCTCTGAGTTAGTCAGAGGCCACTATAGATTTCTACATGCTACGGGTCAGGCATACTTCTTTTGCTTCCTCAACTTTCATTAGAGTCGTCATACATGCTCAATTACTGGTTAATAACTAGACCATTCAACTAATACCCATGATTTTGCCCCGTTATTATTATTGTGGTTAAGCAGACACTAGCCAGGTCTGTCTTCGAATGGGTGACCATTTCTTAAGTAAGACTATGAGAACGTTCCATGCCTCCTATACAAACGTAATGACAGTTGTTAAGGGTAGTTTGTGCCCTAAAAAATCTGTGGTAGTCAGAAATGATGTGCAATTGCTTCACAGAAAATATCTTAGTTCTTACCTGCTGTGAAGCAGTTATATTGGAAAGCCGACCCCAACTAGGTTGGGAAAAGGCTTGGATATTTTTTTTCTATGAAGGCATTGTCAGTGTTTGATGACTTAACTTCTTGTATTCTTATCAAACAGATCGGATGCCCCAACGAGCCAGAAGATTTTGTAGTATCAGGGACATGTTCAGAACAATTGTATGGTATGTGTGAAGCTTTGTGGGAACCCAACCTAGGACCTGATGAGCTTTTCGAGAGCATCTCACAGGTGAGTGGCAAAAATATACTACACAGTTGATTATATCTTTGTATTTGAAAGCAGTTTTGATTGCCTGTGACAAATTATGTATATAATGAAACGTTCCTCGAGAACCACTACCCATTAGTGAAAGCAGCATGGAAATCGGTGCAGTAGTATTAGTTTATTGCGGACCGGCGCAGGACTACTTTATTTTCAACGGACTTCCAGAAAAGAAGAAAGTTCTCAATTGGACTGTTTTTTTGTTTATTACCTCATATCTTCGGACTGGGTGAACCGAAACGATACGTTCGAATATATCTCGTATAGTCCGAGACGCCCAGGACTTTAATTGGCTGTGCCATAGCGGCTGGCATGTAAGATTTTGTTGCCGTTAATCAACATTTCATTGTAAGGCAACGGGTTTTTTTTTTTCCAAAATTACAATGTAGCTGCTACTTTTTATTAAATTTATTTGGCCATTTTGGACATAACCCATTATAAATGTGCTCGGTGATGGCAATAGACTTGCCCCCTATTACGTGGGACTAAAATACTGGCAAATTGTGGGTGTGTAATGCACCTCTTCCTACCCCTTCGGGGATATAGGCGTGATATGTGTGTGTGTGTGTGTGAACCGATTTGATTTTTTTTTTTGTAATTGGAAGCTATTACTTCCCTAGTGGTCCCATCCTGACAACTATTTGGTCCCATTCCAGTAGTTTGAAGTCGGTTGTTGTGTCAATTTTTTACGTATATTTTACATAATAAAAATATGCAGTGGTTTATTAGTAGATTATACAACAAGTGAAAAAAAAGAGCAGAGCGAGGGATACAAGGAACGAGATAATTTTTTTTTTCACGAGTAGTTTACTCTACTTTATACCATTGACTGCTAGAAAATAAGGTAACGGTTTCCAACACCTACATTGTTTGATGGGGATGGGGGGAGGTAACCTGTCCTGTAAAGTATCTAGTCTAGGAAATAATGACTTCATTCTGCCTGCCAGTAGTTACGTTCAGCTTTCATTTTGTTTGTAGTATACTTAATTCGTCTATTGAAGCTCGTTCCAAATTCCAATGTCATTATTCACTTGTGAGTAAATGAGTGTTTTATTCACTGTTATCGATGAATAAAGTTAACTTTTTCGAGGGGCAATGGTATAAACAATTGTATGTATTGTATGTAATGTCATTATTGAAAGTCAAATTGTATATTTGACTTTCAATAATGATCTTTATAACAAAGTGCGAACCTTCGCACTTTATTAATTTTAGTATTTCATTTTAATAGACCTTCGCACTTTACGCATAAAGATCATTATTGAAAGTCAAATCGTACTGTCAAAAAAAAAACGAATGGACAGAGTATTGTAATACAAGACTACATATTTTTAGTTAATTGTTAGCGCGACTCTGCCCACGTGATATATTTTCGGTCTAATAAAAACGGTAACACATTACTGGGATATAAAGTAGTCTCGGTTAAGTATTTCCAATGGGTGTTTATATCAAGCTTTCACTCTGTGTGTCTAGTACCAGTTCCTTACGTTAATTTTGCTCGAAATAAGTTTTCGTATTCGCCATACATTTCACACCAGCGCCCCTAGCGGTAGCGTCAGGGAACTATGTGAAATGTATGGAGGAATACGAAAACGTATTTCGAGCTAATTAACTTCTGTATAACTGATGAGATATTTTTTGAGATGTTATTTGACTTTTGTTTGATTATATTACATTTTAATTAATTTTATTTGATTGTGTTTAATTTTATTCAATTTGTATTTTATTTTATTTATTTTAATTTTATTTTGATTAATGTTATTTATTTATACTTTATTCTAAAATTTGTATGTTTTTCAAGTTTAATAATGTTATGTAATTGATGACTTGCAATATCGTATTAGTTAACACTGTGAGGATGTTGTAAAAGTGATTATAAATAAATAACTAGTATAATTACTACATAGGTACTAGAAACAACTTAAATAAAATTAAAAATATTGTGTTTAGGCTCTGGTGAATGCAGCTGACCGTGACGCAATATCCGGTTGGGGAGCCGTCGTGTACATCGTGGAGAAAGACAAGATCACAGAGAAACACGTCAAGACGAGGATGGATTAGCTTGTACTGGGATATGTGGATATATGAACACTTTTATTAATAAAATTATTTCAAAATTATCTCTTTTGTATTTTTATTGAACTTATATTTTCCTTATATGAAATATTAGCGGACGGCCGCGGCTTTTCCCGCGTGGATCCTCGAAATAAAATGCAGCCTAAAACCTTGCTCGAGAATCCATCCATTGATGACAACAGCATGAGAATGGGTGCTATAGTTTTTGAGTTTATCGCGAACAGACAGACGCGGCAGAGGACTTTGTTTTATAATATGGTGATTAACTATCTTATCAGAGGTCTAAACCAACTTAAGGCTAGATGGTGCTGTGTATTTATTTCCCAAACTAGTATAAAGCTTTATTCTAGTTGTAACACGCGGACAGCTTTACAGCGGGATAAATAATTTTTTTTTTTTTTTTTTTTGGACATTCTCACAACGTCATCTAGCCCAAATAAAGCTAATATAAGCTTGTGTTATGGGATCTAGACGACTGATATGCATACTTATATATTTCTAAATACATACATATTATACATAGAAAATACCCAAACTCCGAAACAAACATTTGTGGATCACACAAATAATTCGAATCGACCCGGAATCGAACCTAGGACCTCAGGGGCGGCAGTCGCATACTCATACCACTGAGCCACCGAGGCAGTCGGTGTATTGTAATTGTCGCCACTGATGTGTAATGGTCGCAACATACCTACCTAAATAAAAAGTTCAAATACTTGAAACTACTTATTGCTGCTAAATATGGTTATAGTAAAGGAGTACTACAAACAATACACAATGTCCTTGATTTAATACGAAAACAGCCACCATAAAGTAGTGGTTTTCATGACTTATTTTAAACCCAGAGCGAAGCGAACTTACTACATAGCAAAAACAAGAAATCGCGCGGTTTGTTTTTTTTTTCGGTTGGATTACTACGAAAGATTTAAGTTTATTAGTTATATAGTAGTATAGTGTAAGGGTCAATTTATACTAGCACAAAGTCGAAGCGTCAAATTCGTCAAAAGCATCAAATATTAGCGCAGAGTCGAAGCGTATCGAAGTGTCAAATTCGTCAAAAGCATCAAATATAAAGCGAAGCCGCGCAAACGTTGGTCACGCGCAGACGCGCGATTTCCGAAGAATGCGCGCGTCTTTTTAACATCTCAGAAGTAAGTTGTGAGTTAAGGTTGAATTTGTTATGTTCAGTTTTGGATAGACGCGTCGTGTGCTTCGACTCTGCGCTAGTATAAATTGACCTTTTGTACTATTCCCTATTCTGCGGTATAGTAATAGTTTAGTTCCAAATTCGAATCTCATTATTGCCCGCTAAAAAGTCTCTGAACAAAAAAGAGCTACTTTAGGCGCACTTATGTTGGAACAAAACGTCACTTTATGAGTAGAAGTAATGAAAAGAGAGATTCTATTTTTGCTGAGCGCGTGTCTGGTGGCCAGGTTACCTCTGGCGTTCCGCAAAAATCGGGTTTCCACAGACACTCACATACGAGGGTCGATTGAAAAGTAGTCGGCCTAACACTGATCCATTTAGTTCTAAAAATCAAATCTACTCACATTATTTAGTTCCTTTGTTGCCCGTGTTACTACCAATCTTACTACTAGTAGTAACACCGGTAATTGAATTACCCTACTTACTACTAAAGTTGAAAGTTGTTAGAACTATAGCCGAGATTATAGGCATCTCTTATGAACGTACTCAAAACATAATAGTCAACGTGTTGGGTTTCCACAAGATGTCTGCGAGGTGGGTTCCGCGACTGCTTTCAGTTGAGCAAAAAAGGATGCGATTGACTATTGCACGCGACTGTTTGGAGTTATTTGAAGCTGATGAATGTGATTTTTTGAATCGTTTTGTTATTAGGAACGAAACATGGGTTCATTACTGTACACCGGAAACAAAACAGCAATCAAAACAGTGGAAAAGACCTGGTTCACCACCCCCCAAAAAGGCTAAGTCGATTTTATCGTCAAGTAAGGTGATGGCTTCAGTATTCTGGGACTTGAAGGGTGTGGTTATGGTTGATTATCTTGAAGGGGGGTCAGACTATAAACTCTGATTATTACTGCACCTTACTACGTCGTTTACGAGAGGAAATAAAAGAAAAACGTCCAGAAATGATCAGAAGAAAAGTCCTGTTTCATCAAGATAACGCTCGTGTTCACACGTCTGTCCAATCAATGGCAGAAATTCACAACTGTGGCTTTGAACTGTTACCGCAACCACCTTATTCACCTGATCTGGCACCGTCAGACTTTTTTCTGTTCCCTAACCTAAAAAAAGCATTTGGGAGGTCAAAGATTTTTGACAAATGACGAGGTCAAAGCAGCAGTAGACGCATATTTTGACTCTAAGAATCATTTTTTTTTCAACGGGCTAAATGCTTGGAAGGGAAGATGGCAAAAGTGCATTAAACTTGATGGTGATTACGTTGAAAAATAAAAATATATTTCATTTATTATGTATTTATTTTCTTTCCGGGCCGATTACTTTTCAATCCACTCACATACCGAACAACGTTTCTTGTCCTGCACCTGGAGCTAGTTAAGAATAACTAGTTCTTCTGTGCGGGACCATCAACTAATCAAGCATTACCTTGACATTGGCGAAATTATCGTTGTACATCGATGGAGCCACGTTTTTAAAAAAAGAAGAAGAATGAAAAGATAATTTCACGGCGAAGGCTTCTGGTGAAAACCCGGGATCACGTTTTAATTGATTTTACCAAACAATTCCTTGATGGAATATACAGCTGTTTATTCCAGGGCTATAAGAGTACAAAACTATTCATCATCATCATCTCAGTCTATCACTGTCCACTGCTGAACATAAACCTCTCTAATGAGTTTTTAGTGTTACCGTTCCTTAAACTATTACAGGAGATATAATAAAATAAAACTCAACATATAATGCAGAATCTTTATAAACCGAAATATTTAAAAAAATTAAGTTTCAATTTATCGTACACATTTTTTTGTCTTTACAAGAGTGGTTAGACTAGAGAATTAACATTTCAACCGTGTTGCTTACATACCGAATAATGTTTGTATTTTAGCAAAGCTATAGTATAATAAATATAATATATAATCATATGCCGTAGACATAATGTGGGCTCGCGGCTTTAACCGTCACCTATAACAACATAAAACTTATTCCAAATAACATAACTACAAGTTAATATACTATAATTATCAACCTAAACAATGGCAACACATAATATGACGTAATTTGAATCATTTCTCACGACTAATGCATTGTTCAGGGATTGTTAGATGAAGGAAACATCTTTGTTGAATAATAATATTGATTTCTTTAGATTAGTTCAGTAAAAATACCAGTGATCAAATATTATTCATAAAACGTTCTGAATTTAAATGAAAAACAAAAATCTTATTCCGAATTATCCTTTCTTTTTAAACCGCCAATTTCAAATTTGAATTTCGAATTATGAATCCAATCCATTTTTAACGTACTTATTGCATTTTTTAACTTTATACACCGGTTTCTGAATTGAGAATTTAAGTTGAGCATCCACCGAGTACGCCAAATGTCAAAGTTCAGGAACAAATTTTGACATTTGACGTGCTCAACAGATACTTAACTTCAAATTCTCAATTCAGAAACCGGCCGACAGTAAATGATCGTGGAGATCTATAGCTAAATATGAATATTAACACTTTTTTTTGTAATTTATAAACAAGTTATAGTAATTCCAATCTTAAAATTAAATATCTAAAAGTAAAAATCTATCACAAAATCCTCCTTTGACGAAACATTTCAAATCGGAGCAGAGCCCTGAATACTGATTTACATTTACAAATATTAGGTACAATATTATCGCGATAATTATGTGACATTAATAGTTGTTACTAGATACCATAGTAATATAGGGAAGTTCCATAATTACAGGTTTTACTCAGTAACTAGATGACAGCACGAAATTCACGCGCGACTTGTCGCTTTTTGGATCAATCATTACGCAGAAAATGTCAGAGATGTGTTAATTTAGTCACGTGACCAACATGTTCTGCGATATCATTGGTTGATTAGGTCTACCAATTTTAGTTGACACTTTCATAAACTATAACGGTTTTTTTTTAATTTTCGAAGCTTCATTCAATATTTGTATTTAGTAGTACAAATATTTAAGATTTTTTTTCTATTTGGGGTTTTGTTTCAGTTATCTAGTTACTGGACCATAGACCTATTAATTATGATATAATTAATTGAAAAACCGCACGACTTCATAACAATCGCAACTTTTATTGAAATATAGATAATAAATAACAAAAATCTTACCACATATTATTAAAAACACTAACCTAGACAGAAACTAAGCGAACTATGCAAAAAAATTGGGAAAAATGTCGTTTTTTTTTAGATATGAACAGTTATCAAACGTCTTCAACGTACTTGATTTAGAGTACATAATATAAACATATAAAAAATGTATAGCACAGACTGCATTGTCTTTACTGGTTTACACATGTATGAAAAGTTATTACTTTCTGATTTTTGGCTTAAAGGAAACCAATCCATAATATCCCAAAAAAAAAACTTTTCTGATGAAATAATTTCGATTCGATGTCATTTTTGTTGTCATTGGGTTCAAGTGGCGTCATTTGGCGCTTGTGACTGCAATCTAAAAAAAAAACAATTTTTTTTTGCAAATGAAATCTGCTAGCATTCCCGAGCAATAATCCAGCAATAAATAATTTTCCAAGTATTACTTGTGCTAACAGTGAGTCCAAGTCGAAATCAATATTAAAAACAAGATCTTTTCATACATGTACAAATTAAAGTACCTATAGATTGTTGCAATTACTAAATAATCCCTATAAATATATTTCAACATTTAAAATGGTTGTATTGACATATATTCATAATTTTAGTTTCGGTTGTCAATCCATACTTTGAAAATGTTTATAATAATATTATAAGTACTTACTAAACGGCCGGAAAAACTTTGCTATTAAATGGCGGTGTTTAGAAAGGTAAATTGTAAGAATTATTTCATGGCCAAAATACTTTTAAAGCTGTATTCACACCTATCGGACGTACATACATAGAGAATAGACTTATACGAACTCTCATTGGCGGAGAGAAACCACCAATGAGATTCTCGCGTCTGAAATACTCTCATTGGCTGATTCTGCCAATGAGGGTCACGTCTGATAGGTGTGTGAGGTTTTACAAATCAAATTTCTCCGACCGATTTAGAACGTAATATAAATCGTTTACAACAGCCTGTTAATATAAGTTGAATTTTATTGATAAAAAGTTCACATTATTATAAATTATCGCAACATTTCAACATTCTAAATTCAATGATATTATTTAACAATATTATTATTTAAACTCCTAGCGATTCGGCCTTAAATATTTGTTGCGAGTAATCGATAAAAAAAGTATCGATATATTTTCTCGAGAACTGCTCACTTCAGGATTTGTAGTACATTCGACGTAGTTCGATCTGTCTTCGCTAGATGGCGCTGGATGTTTATGGGAGTTAAGGGACTGTCAAACTCATCCTTCACATGCGACGTACACCACGCATTATGACATCTGAACAGGACCTAGCCTATTTTGTATGGTAACAAACGCACGAGTCATTCACCACGCTGTCTCACGCGTACGACGCTGTCACACATGTGTAAAGTGTCATAGCGCGTAGATAACGTAAACGTCAGACGTCGTAAGACGTAGGACCATGACATATAGAGGGGATATAGGCGCGTGATTTGTGAATAAATATTACTTTCGAAGACAGCTGTATTAAGAAGTTATTGAATAAATCAATTACTCTCAACAAATGGCCAGTATACTCGAGACGATAATTTTATATTACATAATAATTATCAATACTATTCTACGCATTAGCGGAACATTATAAAAAAGCTAACAACGATTCATGGAAATTATTGCAAACATGTGCTAAGAGGTATTTAGTGAGATTGTGAGAAAAATTCGTTGAACATGGAGACATAGAAGAGGAAATGTTTAGTACGAGATTGCTACGTACGATAGCTGAAGTAGTATACTGGTGTTCACGTAAAAAGAACGCTAAGGCGGGAGTGGAGGTTTGTTTGCGCATAGGTACTCTCGCTCTTACTCCCTGTACCGCCATATAGAGTGATAAATCGTCTAGCGTCTTGCGCAGCTTGAAGATCAGCGTTCTTTTTATGTGACACGAGGTATAAGTATAGAACATCCAAACGTTACTGGCCAAAAATATAACCATTAAAACATCCGCGCATAGACAATGGGGGATCCCGGATTCCGCCAATGAGACTCACCCGTAGATGTGTGTGAGGCTTAACAAGCTCCGTCATATTAAAAAAAAAAAATCTCGAATACTGTGACGTCACAGCGCCACAGATGACATAAGAGTTTTTTTTTTCAACTCCTCATATAACTGCTATAGTAGCCAATCTTTAGTATAACATTATTGTATGCAATCTCGATTATTATCTCCTATTATAACTAAGATGATCAGAAAAGTTAAGACAAGAGATGAGGAGCCGCTGTATGCCGCTAACATAGGAGCATGAATTGTTAGAGAAGGATTTAATATATTACAACAATTGCACACAACGCCATCTGTTGGCCAAGTTATTAACCTTTTTATACTTGTGTTGCATTTATGCGACAAATATTTTTGAGACATTCTTTACCACTTGTGTTGCATTTATGAAACAAGTTTAAAAAAAAACAAATAGTACAACACAGCGGCTCCGTATGCAGATAAATAGTAAAATCATTAACAGTTAAGGGTCCGCATAATTGCAAACATCGAGATAATTATTTTATTATTATTGTAAAAAAGTGTCTGTACAACATAAAGCTTTTTAAGGCATATTTTTGTGTATATTGCTTTGTCTGTCTGTTGAGAAATTGTCATCTACAGACAATCACGTCAAACTAGTAAACAATTTTTCTTTTGACAAACTATTACCATAGCTGAAGCTGTCAAGAGCCGCTTGCTATCTCGGATCATATCAAACATTTTACACTTTAATTTCTAGACAGTTTTAGTCACAGATAGCTTTACTATAAGTCGTACACAATAGACATACATCTATGGCGATCCCTAAATACTTACCCGACTGATCCAAAAAGACGGTTATTTTTAATTCGCACGCAAAGCGAATCAAGTTAGTTCGATAAATACATTTGAAAATATCCGATGGTTTCCCATAATCTTCTAATGTGAAATACAATTTCTTCGCTACAATGTTAGCGTACAATTTTTAAATTTTATTACACATTTTTTTTATATTAAGAATCGACGTTTTTTGTAATTTTTTTTTTATATTGAAACTTGTCTTGGACAAGCTATAACAACATGTTAAGGTCCCTAACATATCAACATGGGCGAACAGGCAAAATAAAAATAAAATAAAATATTTTTTTTATCTCGTTGTAATACACCTCTGACTACTCTTTCGGGGATATAGGCGTGACTAACGTCAACAAAATTACTAGCAAAATGGGTTAAACACGTGTTTGTTGTATGTTACATTCTGTTGCACATATATCACATATGTAGTTCCTTAGCATTTCCGCTAGAGGCGCTAGCGTGATATGAAACGAAACATGAACTATCATACTAAGACTCTAGTATTTGTTTTAGGACTAGTTCTCAACTTAGATAATGTATTATCAATTATCAAATCATATTTGTCAAGGCCCCAAAAATTTTTAAACTATCCCAGTTTTCGTCACTGTCCATAACTTTTTCTATTCAAGTCAAGACGTTATTTATTCATTAAAGTTATGCTTGCCCATGCTGATATGTGAGGTCGAGTGAATATGTATCATGGTGCTTCTCTTAGTATTCGGTGTATAAGTATATTTTGTTGTATAGTTTACGAATAATTTGGTACATTTCATGAATGTTTCCGAATATTGGCAATAGGATCGCCTCTGATGTGTTGGAGTAATTTAATAACTGAAGACTTTTTTTGCTCTATTTTCATGATTTCAGAGATATGCACTCCCGGGTATGATGTCGACCAGCATGCCAAATTTGGTCAAAATCGGTCGAGCCGTTTCGGAGGAGTTGGCACACAAACGATTTACACTTGTCGTCTAAGATTGAGCTTCGCTTCGCTCCGCTCAATTATATAATCTATACTTATATCACATCGAATAAACTCAAATAATAAATCCTTTACCATTGCTCGATTATTATGAGTAACATAGGCTATTTTGCTAGAACAAAATAACACACGCGCGATTTCAGGATTGACATTCAAATAAAAGTACTTATTCATAACATAACATAGCATCACGCCCACATCTCGCCAGCTATGTTAGGTCCCATGTAATAGGGGGCGAGCCTATTGCCATTTACCGGGCACAAGTTCCAGACTCTGGGATAATTGTCTGGGTAAAATTCTAAAGAGAATTATACATTATCCACCACCATTATCGAACCGGAGACCTCGAGCGTGGCAGTCCGTACATAGTACCATTGTGCCACCGAGGTAGTCCATACGTGGTATGAATAAGGTCATAAGGTAAGGATCATTTGTAGATCATCAACATTCCCGCTAGTAAGTCCCTAATTTGAATCCAGCCATTGACATCATTCTTTTTGATGCATTGTAAAATATTTTAAACCCGGTCAAATTTTATCATTGATAAAAATAACGTGACATAATGTCAAATTACCATTGTATCATTAAATATACATACTAAAAGAAGCATCATATATATTTATGTGTATGATCACTTTATAGCTAGTTCCCCTCGATGGCTTTAGCGACAAACTCGATGAATCTCTTCCCATACTGTTCGGGATCACACGTGGAAATGCCGTCCACGTTGCTGCCATATTTCACTGTCTTTGCAGCCTTCGCCGCCTTTAAGGTAATTATTATTATAAATACTAATATTTTATACTTTTTTTTTTATATTTTGGACATCCTCACACGACGTCACTTAGCCCAAACTAAGCTATAAGCTATGGGATCTAGACAACTGATAAACATACTTATATATTTCTAAATACATACATAATATACATAGAAAACACCTAAAGAAACATATGTGGATCACACAAATAGTATTTGATTCGACCCGGGGATCGAACCCGAGACTCCGGAGTCGAAAGCCGACGCCCTACCGACCACGCCACCGAAGCAGTTATATTTTCTATTATATTCTAATTATTATCTATATAGTATGTACACATTTCATCTTTTTTCAAAATTACAATATATCTGCTACTTTTTATTAAATTCATTCGGCCATTTTGGATCTAGACGACTGATAAACATACTTATATATTTCTAAATACATACATATTATACATAGAAAACACCTAAACTCCGAAACAAATATTTGTGGATCACACAAATATTTGATTCGACCCGGAATCGGACCTGGGACCTCACGGACGGTAGTCGCATACTCATACCACTGCGCCACCGAGTCAACGTACACACGTAACTGATACCTAAAATATCCACTTATTTCGTTAAAAATTATCCAGATGATAATAATAATCATTAGAATTTACCTGTTTCTTAACACCATAATGCGTCAACACATCGATTAGGGCGACGAAGTATATTTCCTTTCTTGGCGTACCTGAAAATGAGAATCATCGTATACAGTTTCGTATTAAACACATTAGAGATGGGACGAGTCCATACTTCAGCTATCGGGGTTCTCCACATCATAACGTCAAAAATATATTTCTTTCAATACTTTGCAGTATAGTTCGTTTATTTATGTACACACAGTATATACAATATTGTGAGTGGAAACATTATATATATAAATAAAAATGTTAGGACAATTCACACATCGCCATCTAGTCTCAAACTAAGCAGAGCTTGTGATACGACTACTAGATAAACTGATATAAATACTTATATACATATTTTTTTGTAAATACATATACATATATTATACATAGGTAACATCCAGACTTCAGTACAAACGTATCTGTCATCACACAAAGTTTGTCCCGACCGGGAATCGAACCCGAGACTCCGGCGTCGAAAGCGGATACACTACCGACCACGCCACCGAAGCAGTCAAATATTGATGTATACAAAGGCGCCACTTATCTCTAAAGAGATCTCTTCCAGTGGGCCTAGGAGAGAAGTGAATTCAATCAGGTACTGGTGTGTGTGCAGGTTGGTACGGTTGTTAATGTTAACAAACTTACATACACTATAACTACATAAATACACAAATACATACATATTAACTCATCATAAACATACATACATTAACGTTTCAATAGTTAAGGAAGGGAACGAGATAGAGTTTCTTCACTTTCTTCTTGAAGACACTAGTATGGTGTCTTGCGCGGTGCTTCGCGTCGCACCACGCCATAGGTTTTGGCCTATAACTTTTGACCCCTTAGGGCTAGGTCAAATTTTCAATTTTTTGTCTTGCCTCCAGATCGAGGGCTATCCATAGAGGGGTCAACCATCATTGGAGCATAAGCAGTTCTCGAGAGCTAAGGGGGAAATTCCCCATTTATATATTTAGATATACAGTTGGCATGTTTGTATGTGTGTATGGGTATGCATAAAGCCAGGTTCCCACACGGCCTGTGTTATCACAGGCCAGATCAAAACGCGCCCGTCCAAACTTGTCAGGACTTGATCTGATCTGTTTAACAACGGCTCGTGGGAACTAGTCTGCAGGGTGTCTGTGTAAATATGATGACATGGCCCTACATATAAATACATTACCTTCGTACATACCTTCCTGGCTGGGTATCGCGTAGATGTCCAGCTCGGGAATGATCCCCTCGTAGCGGAGGGACGACTGTCGCGCGAACCCGCGGGGACTGTCCGGGGGGGTGTTGCAGCCCCATCTGTATTGAAGAGTATCTTAAATCTCCCTCGATTCGCTATCTGTACACGGTGTTTTTTAACCCCCGACGGAAACCCGAACGAGGTGTTATAAGTTTGACGCGTGTGTGGGTGTGTGTGTGTGTTTGTAAGTCTGTCTGTGGCATCGTAGCTCCCAAACGGATGAACCGATTTTGATTCTGTTTCTTTTGTTTGAAAGATTGTTGATAGACTATACGTATGTTGATATTAAATAATGAATTATGTGAGTCGGGGGTTTTTTAAATTTTTTATTTAATTTACTTGTTAATTATTGCGATAATTTAAACTATGTTAGGTATAATAAACTAACCCATCCATATTATTTAAATCGATAAAAAAGTATGTAAATTTTTGTGTGTTTTACCCCACGAGTCCGAGACGCCCAGGACTTTAATTGTCTGTGCCACAGCGGCTGGCACGTAAGATTTTGTTGCCTTTCATCAACATTTCATCGCAAGGCAACGGGTTTCAAATTTAGTTTTCAACATTTTAATTATATGTAGTTGCTTATTTTATTAAATTAATTCGGCCATTTTGGACATAACCCATAACCCACTTTCTAGAGTGCCAGGTGACGACAATAGGCTTGCCCCCTATTACGTGGGACTAATAATACCTTCGGGGATATAGGCGTGATATATATGTGTTTTATCCTAAAAAAAACAAATAGATGTTCATAGTTTACTAGTTACCTACTACGCTCAGTGATGATTAGTCATTCCCTAGTCCTTAAAAGTAACTATCTTTAACTGCCTACAACAGAAGTGAATGACTTGTTATGTCAAAATTATAACAGGTGACATTTCATTGAGAAAAAATAGTTCATTGACCAATTAATGAAACTGTACGATCAAGCACGTCCCGCGGTGTTGCCGTTCTATTGCGCGCGAGTTGGCAACAAGTGTAAGCCGCGCAAGATGACAATGGGATTGGCGGCCATGTTGGTGACGTCATAGTGACATAGATCTACAACACTGTTTATACCATTGCCCCTCGATAAAGTGAACTTTATTCATCGATAACAGTGAATAAAACGCTCATTTACTCACAAGTGAATAATGACATTTGAATTTGGAACGAGCTTCAATAGACGAATTAAGTATACTACAAAAAAAAAGAAAGCTGAACGTAACTACTGGCAGGCTGCACTGGCATTCCATTGACAAAAAAAAACAAAAGGGGCAATGGTATAAAAAACAAACACAACCCGCCAATTTTGGATCGTAGTGTTTCATTAGTGATGAAAATGAATCGCTTACTCCGGAATCATTTCGTTTGAAAGCAGCAATTATCTATCAGACAATGTAGGTGTAGAAACCTTTACCTTATTTTCTCGCAGTCAATGGTATAAAGTAGAGTACACTACTCATGAAAATATCTGTACTTTTTAGCGATTGATGACGTCACAAAGTTGTTATTGTGACAAGGTTTTATCCTACTCACATAGTGCGCGGCTTACATCGCTATTCATCGGAGCGCTACGTGTCCGGGCAGCCCCGCGGGCAGGGAGCGAGCCGCGCAACACGTGTTACCGTAAACTATACTATTTTTATTTCTTTAAGCTCTCAATGACAGCTCCTGTGAAAACTTGAACGAGCGTCTTTTTGACATTATGTACGCATTATTTTATAAAAATATGACGTTTACGCACGTACAAGGTTATACCAGAGTCGGAGAAACTGATAGGGATGCAGCTATCGATAAACGTAACACGATAACAGACCCGATATTTTTTTACAAAATGTAAGAAACTAAACTACTGCCGGATACTTTTGTACAAATTTGTTAACTAATATTATATTTCATTACATGATGTTACACGTATTAATTCTTGATTGATAATGTTAACTTCTTTAAAAGCTTCTTTAAATTTTCGAAGCTGTTGTAAAATAAGTAGGTAAAAATATATTTGAATGTTTTTGCTGTAGTTGTCTTTGTTCAAATTATAATAAATATATGCGATCGATATCATTACTTATTTGGTCACAACACTACAACTATCAAATTAGAACTGTCATCGAGAGCTTAAAGAAATGGAAATAGTATAGCTACAACTCTGCACCTGGTGTCGACGAGTGGCCACAAATTCTTTGTCTTTCTAATAGTTTTTCGTTAGGACCTATCTGTCTCTCACGTACCTGTCTCCATGGTGTCGGTTGTCAGTATCACTATCAGTATCAGAGTCTGGGTTGTCGCTGTCTCGCTCGGCCTCCCTCTGTCGCGCCGCCTCGGCCTCCGCCTCCCCCCTCCCACACTCGTGCACTCCCAGCAGCAGCGAGTAGTCCATCAGGTGTAACTTCGTTAGGAACTGTGGACAATCACGACTTGGACATATACATAATGCCCAATCCAGAATCTCCACGAGGGAACGCGAGAGTGAGGACGGTGCGCTCGTATCTCCTCACATCGGTTTTTCGAATGCGAGAGTCGACAGAAGCAAGGGCAAGGAACGGGAGTATGAATGGCTAGCACTCCTGCCGTCTTCACTCGTGTCGAGCGCGTTCGTCGTGAGCTCAATAATAAAAACTACACTGAGAGATGTATTGGGCTAGCTTCGCGGAAACTAGGAATACTGAATAAGGTAAAGCGATTCTTTACACCGGACCAGAGGTGTCTGCTGTACAAAATACAGATTAGACCCTGCGTCGAATACTGCTCTCACCTCTGGGACGGCTCCGCGAAGTATTTGCTGGACGCACACGAAGGTATGCAGCGATGCACTATTTAGATTATTGGTTGTCCGGAAATAACGGGAAGCCTTGAGCCTTGCTTCCTTGGCCGCGTTACCAAGGTGAGTGTTCTCTTCGACCTGATCCCTCTCCCTTCCGATCCCGAACAACGAGTACCGGGTAGACTCTCACACTTTGGACAACATCTTCGACAGTGTGTCTAGTACCAGTTCCTAACGTTAATTTGCTCGAAATACGTTTTTTTTCGTGTTCCTCCATACATTTCACACAGTTTCCTGTCGTTACCGCTACGGGCGCTGGTGTGAAATGTATGGAGGAACACGAAAACGTTTTTCGAGTTGTTAATGTTAGGAACTGGTACTAGACACACAGAACCGAGCGTTTTAAACGTTCGTTTCTCTGCCGAACGATATTTCCTCCCACGTATAACTCTGGGTTCTTTAAGCCGCCAACTTGAGAGCCATTTTCGATAGCACTATGTACTGTGAGAGTGGCCTTTAATCGTTAGACGTCGTATTGGCTTACCATCAGGTGGGCGGCGTCTATTTGGCGACTCCGAAAAAAACCAATTTCATTTAAATCGGTTAAGTAATTAAGGCTTGTAAGCATAACAGGCAAACAGAGGTACTCACGTATCATCATAACATCGCTTCTGTTCCCTGTATGCTTAGATCTTTAAAACTACGCAACGGATTTTGTTGCGGTTTTCACCAATGGATAGAGTGGTCCTCGAGGAAGGTTTTGTGTATATAATTTGTCAAGCAGGCCAAGCCTTATAATAAAGTAAGGATAGTTAAATATTTACCTCAACATCAGCAGTAAGAGTCTCCAACAATTTATCCTTAGCTGCATCGCCAATGTCGATGCGAACTCCCTGTTTGATGAAATCGTTGTCTTTGAGAGTTGGTAACTCTTTCTCTAATTCCTTGTCCGACGCCTCGCGGTCTACAGTTGAGCCTTTTAAGTCATATTTCCTGTGGAGAAAACATATATTTCTTAATGTCAAATATGTAATATGTTATAAAATTCATTACGTATATAATATTTTAATCACTATTGTCTGCCCGCTACCTCAAAAACTACGGATCAGAATTTCGACCATCTCCAATATTGTCTGAATAAATGATATATATATGTATATACGTGTATATACGAGAAGCATGACAGTTGCATGTTCGTTTCTCTACATTGGTGTAGAAAGCTGTATAAACACACACACACATAACATATCACGCTTATATCCCCGAAGAGGTAGGCAGAGGTGCATTACACACCCACAATTTGCCAGTATTTGTAGTCCCACGTAATAGGGGGCAAGCCTATTGTCGTTACCGGGCACAAATATAATGGGTTGAGTCCAAAATTGCCGAATGAATTTAACAAAAAATAGCAGCTATATTGTAATTTCGAAACAAAAAAAAATTTAAACCCGTTGCCTTGGAATGAAATGTTGATGAAATCTTACGTGCCAGCCACTATGGCACAGCCAATTAAAGTCCTGAGCGTCTCGGACTACCGCGGATAAACATACAAGCAAAGTGCTATTTCGTACAGTCAAGGTTCAAAAGTGCATTTCCATTATTATAATGCAATAACTTGACGGTATGTTAATACTCAGAGTACAGGGATAGTGATAGTGGATCTGTTCCCGCACACAGTGTGAATGGAAACCTTGACTGTATATGTTAGAAGATGTAGAAATTACCTGTGAATGTTTAGATGATTGGAGAACACGTTCCTTGTAGCGACTAGGTAATGTTCAATACCGTCTACGGTCAGTCTGTACATGCCCAGGTACTGAGGCAGAAGTGTTTTGCCGTGTCTCTCAACTATGTACTGAAATGTATAGTAAAAATTATGAATAGAAGGTCTACTGGGACAAATAGCACAATGTAGATCTTCTACAGTACAGTTTTTTTTTTTAATGAGACCTCAGGTCATTGTCAACGAGGATCTCACGTTTGTAATATGCTCGTTAATAATGATGGAATTAGTTTTTAGGAAATAACGAGGTCGCATTGATAACCTGCTCCTTTTTTAACCCCCGACGGAAACCAGAACGGGGTGTTATAAGTTTGACGTGTGTGTGTGTGTTTGTGTATGTGTGTGTGTGTGTGTGTGTGTGTGTGTGTGTGTTTGTAAGTCTGTCTGTGGCAACGTAGCGCCCAAACGGATGAACCGATTTTGATTGTTTCTTTTGTTTGAAAGATGGGTTAGGGGAGAGTGTTCTTAGCTATGTTTTATAAAAATCGGTTAAGCCATTTCAAAGATATGAGGGGTGAAAGTGGTGATGAAAAATTGAATGTGTTCAAATATATCCGTGTTGGGTATCAAATGAAAGGTCATAACTTATACATCACGATACCGCAAGTTTTATATCTTTTTTTGTGAGTCGGGGGTTTTTTAAATTTTTAATTTAATATTTCTAAAATCTAGTTCCAAGTATTCCTGTTAATCATCTTAAAAGTGCTCCTTCTTCTCGCTTTTTCAGGTGTGGGTTCACGACAGAAGTATTGAGGCTATTGATCGGGCTCGCTTCACAACGGCCGTTCTTAAACATATTAACCTTAGCCATCAAGCTACGGACGTTTTTACATGATGAAAAAACACACTTGTACAATCCACTACTTTATTTGATTTATTTTCACCGACCGGTTTCGCTTTTCAGCATTATCAGAGGTGTTTTACTTCACTGTCTTGTTAGACAAGATGTGTTCATCTTCAAGCCATTTGTTAGACGGTGAAAATAAATCAATATATAGGTTACTATAGGTTCCACCAAGTGCCAACAATCGAAAGTATAAACTACATACGGACGCTTTGTAGTTTGTGTAAAATTCTAAATATTTGGGACATATCTGGTAAGTTTTCTCAGTTGATCAGAACATTCCCACTAAGGGACCCTGGTTCAATTTCAGCCTAAGAATTCCGTTTTCACGATTATTTATATTGTGAAGACTTTTTAAACCAGTTTTGCATACGCATAACAAATATATCCAAGCCCCTTTAGAATTGCAATCAGCCATAAGCCCTTCACAAACTTTTTAGAGGAAACTGATAAGAATAATCATTGACAAGTTATCAATTTTTCATGCAAATAAACTATTGAGTTGGTATACCAGTTATCTAATCTTTATGGATAATGTAACTGTTGATAATTTATTATACTTTACGATAACTATAAAACATTCTCCGTGATATAGATTGCATTGTTTGAACGCGTATGCAAAGTCCCACGGTCGATAACTCTCGTGTTCCTTATTGGTCCCACGGTTCGGTAAGGTTATATAAATATAGCAGCTCGAAAGTCCCACGCAATCACTACATATTATAAAACAAAGTCACCGATTTCAAGGAAGGTTTTAGGCTATAATACGGTCGGTCGTCCGCTAGTAATGTATACTGAAGGTTCTAACAACATACATACATTAAACACTTGATTGTGTATGGTGTGTATGAATTCTTACTTAACCATAATACTTACGGGATGGTATTGCTTGAGGAACGAATGCATCCTTTCCACCTCCTCAGAAGTCAGGGTTTTGAGTATGAACAGCCTGTCATAGCTCTGATAGAACTTAGCACCAGATTTGCCTGACATTTCGTCCGGGATCGGCTGAGATCTGACAACAAGCGACGTTACTTTTACTTATCAAATGACGCAATCACTTCATATCCTCACTCCTCGAGTCCAACCCTGAGAGCCTAGCTTCGAATGTTAAACCTCACTATAGATGCCGCAAGTGTAATATAATTTGCGTGAGAAGAAGAGCAATGCTCCTGGTGCGGTGTATATTAGCATGGATTTTATCCAATAATAGGAATCCTGTCAGTCTGTGTGGTGCTCGGGGATGGAACCCACACTGTCGACGTTTAACGAAAGTCACCTTGATAACTATTTCAATTATTTGGTCCTATGACCGCAATTTCCTGTGATTCTATTGGTTAAATATGTCAATCGTCTAAAGGTTGATAGGTTGGTATTTTCGTAGCAACTTTTTCAAGTACCATAGAGAACTTTTCGACAAGGCATAATGATGTTCCTATACAACGATTAATATAATGCAAATTCTACTGAATTTTATAAATAGATCGTAAAGCAGACCGCAAATATTCACTCGCCAAAAAAGCCTTTAGTGTACTGTAATGCTTCCATTGCCAAAGAAGCCACGGAATCTCTCAAAAAGAATAAAATTTTCTCCGCATTTTATAACACCATTTTTCGCTAACATTCCTCGTAACATGTTTGATATTTAATCTGTAGACTTTTTCGATAAATGAGCTATGCAATCTAAGATTGAACACGTTTAACCTAACAAACTCTTCCTCTTTATAATACTCGTAATATCAAAATTCATATATAAATTCGTCAAAAGATATCGTAGATATAAAGCAACAAAAATCTTATCCACTTGATCAAACCAAACTTGATGTATGTACAAAAAATGTAATCAATGCGAGTGTTAATCTGTGTGTCGCCTATTAAAATTTGTGTTCAGTGCCAATATATTTTTGCAATTATTTTAGATCAAATACTTACCTGCTCGTGAAAGTGCACACATGAGTGCTGAGCATTCATTACACATTGCAATGTATGTGTTCGTGTCAAAATATACATATATAATATTTATTCTTAGTAACTGAGACATATAGGATAATTGAAGGTTAAGGAACGTTCACTGAGGTCATGGTCAATTAAGAATAACATTAGGCACTTAACTCTAGTACCATAAATAGAATTATGATAAGGACAATGGACACAAAAAAAAAACAAAACCCAACCAAATCTTCCAAATTCAAAATTCTGGATATTTGTCCTCAACAAGCGGTTAGAGAAGGAAAAAAATGACTTCACAATACAGCCAGTGACTTGTGGGGTATGCTAATTAAATGTTCGCCGTGTCAGTTCGAAATGCACACTACATAATGTTATTTTGAAAAAAGAACTGAAAATGGTAAAAAAAATCGTACAGCTGCTATTTTAAAACTCCGCTGACCTCAGGCGTTTAATTGTCAGGCCGCGCTTGACGAAAGCGGTCGCATCGTGGAATATGCTCTCCTGATGTGTTTCATTTTTCATGTTGGCAACACCGGACGGTGCTGTCGCTGAACGTCGCATCGTCGATACAGGCCGCTTCTGGGCCCTCGAGCTCAGGTAGTTATCTGCTATCTTTCTAAACCTAAGGACCATTGGGGGCGGGATAGGGGAGGATGCGAGAACACATTTTGGGAGTAAAAATAAACATAAATAAATACAAGAAACTATATTATTATCACACGTGCCGCGTTAAATTCTTGATAATACGTAATAATTATTGAAATTAATAATTTAATAGATAATTATTTACCTTGTAAGTGACTCCTTGTAATCGATGTCATCAATTCCGAACCTCTCTCTCAGATTCCTAAACACTAGGGGACAGTACTCCTTAACTTTGAAGTGGGATGGCATATTTTCTCTGAAAAAGAAAACACCACGTCAATAGAGAAATCGCTTACAATTTACTTTTCATCTAATAAGTTGGGCAAAATGTGGGTGTAGTTCACCTCTGCCTACCCCTACGATACCGACGTGATTTATGTAGGTATGTTAAAAAAATTAATCTCGATCATCGTCCGATCGATCGTATGTTTAGCATTTCACACATCTATCATTCAATGACGTCAATATCCATGTGCACGAGTGCTTTATTTGATAACGAAGTATAATTTACGATATATTTCCAACTCCTAACAATTAATTTCTTCGGGCCTTTTCCACCGCAGGCCTCCCGGCTGTACGTGAACCAAATGGGTTAGCAAGACAAATACGCTATTAGCAGGTGATTATGCATTTGAGCCGTTCGTAATAATTAATACAAAAGCATCAATGTACAGCGCCGTTGTCGCATCCCTCGAGAGTCAGCAAGCGGAATAGGAACTTAGTAAGGCGCGCGGTTGAAGCGCGCAGGTGTGCAATGACCGAGGTGAAGTGGTGCCGTTTTTAAAGCACTGATCGGTAATCTAGGTATTTTCCATCTAAGCACTGGGGTCATATGGTTCAAGTGCGCCCTTTTAAAGACATGGCTAAACGCCTAATCGATGGTTTTCAGGACCAACATACTGGTTATTTCCTAGCCCAAAGTATAAGTATCGCCACGCTATCCAACGTGGCAACACAGCCAGCATTCAGGGAACCTTCCCAGTCAGCAATGACGCGGAGTATTTTTTAAACAATATTTTGAAAATATTGCTAGTAGGTACTTAATTCTGTATAATGTACATTTCTAATTATGAAGTCATCCATACTCGACGCGGTATTCTCATCCCGACCCCAAACCCCCGAGGAGACCACACCGGTGGTCAAAGTCCGCCGAGCGCCACTGGATACCTTCTGCGTGCGTAACGCGGCCGCGGAAAAAAACTAATTATCACGGCGAACTTTGTATCACCTCAAACATAATAAAAAAAATAACATTTTAATATTTCATGCAAATGTATGTATTATTAATTATAATTGAAAAAACACGACAGACGGACAGACAAATAGGCTTGTGTCCCAAATTTCAAAAATTTATTAAATCTGTAGTTTTGAATCTATATAGTCACAAAAATGTATTATTTTGATTTAAAACAATCATTTACATAGTTTATTTTGCAATCTAAAAAATGTATTTAAATTGGTAACGAAAACGCTCCATCCAATCTGTCATGGCGCCTTGGGCGATGTCACACGTTGCGAAACAAATCAATATGTGTTTGACTAAGCTATCCTGACCAAAAAACGAACGAAGTTCGCTGCAGCGATTAAGCCATAAATTAGTCGTCTAATCGTAATATAAATATACAAGCGCAAGATCGCTTATTAGTTATAGTTTTTTCACGACCAAAAGGTCAAAAGCGCCGTGAATATTATGGCGCTTACGCGTTTCCTTCAACGTATTCCAAGAACATGTCACTTGTAAGGATTATACACTATAGACTGGACACGCATAGCTTTTTACCTACGACGGAACGGTATATGGGTTTGGGGTGAGAGGATGTTTGTGCAAATAAATGTTGGCATTTTTCTCCAAAACTACTGGTCGGACTTTGATGCAGTTTTTAGTTATGGGTTCAGGTTTGATTGATGCATGTTCTTAGATAAATGTTCCGATGACAACTCACCAGGGGGCGCTGCAGTGAACATTATTTGTGAAAAGCAATGTTGCCGATTTTGATGCTGTTTTCAGTTATGGGTTTGAGTTAGATTGGTACAGGTTACAGATAGATGTTACGGTGACATCAGGGGGCGCTACAGCTAACATTATTTGTGATAAAATCAATTTTGATGCGGCTTTTTTAGGAATGGATTTGTAGTTGATTAGTGAGGGTTCTTAAATGGGTGTAATGACAGCAACTTACTAGAAGGCGCCACATATTTATGCGCTAAATAAAAATCAAAATTAAAAATTTTGAAAAAACCCACGACGATTAAAAAGCAATTGAAAAAAGGATAAAATAATTTAAAAACCTCCAGAAAGTTAAAAATAATAACTTTGATACACATATCAAAGTTATTATTTTTAACTTTCTGGAGGTTAAGACAACCCTTGAAGCAAAATATTGCTAGGCACACCTAGCAATATTTTGATTCAAGCGTTGTCTCGAAATGCACATCGAAATAATGCGCCAAAACTGCGTTTTGTCCAATCTACTTTTGTTAGATTTATAACAATTTAACTTTAAAATTAACAAAAAATCGTAAATTAATAAAAACGTACGAACAATTAAATTACACAAAATCACAGACACAACTTGAACAAGAAGTCAGCTCTTCATACATACTTACTCTATGGTGTGAGAGCGTAACCTGTGACGTCATATTTTCTGATTGGTGTTTGATGTGACGTGACTGAATGCCTAATTTTTCCAAACTTATTTTCTAAAAATAATAGTAATCTTTATTCTGTCTACTAATTTATATTACTTTTTGTTGTCTATTCATTGGAAATAGTCATAAGAAACACACCAATCCGATTTATTCTTAGTGGACACAAGCCTATTGTCGTATTAAATATATAGATGGTACCATTATAAAAAACAATCATGTACGCCGATTAAGGAATTTAAGGAATAAAATACAAAACTATAATCTTCAAAGATTTTTGTATGAAACAAAATCAATGACGTCACTTATTTGTACTGTCGAATCGGTCACTATGTATCATGGATTCAAAAGATAAATAAATAAATTGAAGTCTAACAAAAATATCGACCCCAAATACTTAGGGTAAGGGCAGGTAGATAGATAATGATGACCTTAACCTTGACTGCGAATTGAGCACAAACTGCGAAGTTAATTACGACTAGGTAATAATTAAAGGCAGTCAAAGGGCATGGAAATATGAGACAAGCAAGTAGGCGATGTAATTAAGCTTAGTCAGGAAACTGAGTGTGACGAATGACCTATGTTTAGTCGGAGATTTATGACTAACACTGGTCAAGCAAGACGATACAAGCTTTAACATTATTTGAGTTTTCGGGACTTCCGACTTTGCGACGCCGAAGTCGCGATATTAACACATTATGGTCACAATAGATTTGTTAGAGGTTTTGGGCTAGTGGTGCTTTGGTCAGTTGGTAGAAGCCATACAATAATTTTTGTCATTCATATTTTAAAATTATATTTACAAAGTCTTGTTCAATTTTAATTTCCGACAGAAGTTCGTAACAATAGGTACTTTTTTTTAAATTCCGCGGCCGCTCTCACGTCCGTTGCTGGGCGTCTCTGGTACGCACGCAGAAGGTATTTCCAGTGGCGCCCGGCGCAATAGGTACATGATAAATATTCCGAAAACTCTGATAGTAATGTGATTGACACTTCTGATTGTCATGAATAAATAAGCTTTGACTTTATGAAACCACATAGGGTTGGCAACGACCCACTTAGCATTACTCATTAGGTATCTTATGCTAAGTGGGTCGTTGCCGTTGCCAAACCCCTAGTCCCTGAAAAGGATGAGAAGTTTAATAATAACATAAATAAACAATAATAATATAACATAGTATAAAACAAAGTCGCTTGCGTTCCCTATGTATGCTTAGATCTTTAAAACTACGCAACGGATTTTGTTGCGGTTTTCACCAATGGATAGAGTGGTTCTCGAGTAAGGATTTTGAGTATATAATTTGTCAAGCGAGCGAAGCCGATAGTACAAAATAATCGAAATAATAAAAATATTTTTTCACGTCACGGATTTTTATGGGTTGTAATTTTTCCTAATTATTATTACTAAGTACATTTATTAATGTAGTCTACGATACTCAGGGATGTATCATGCTTTTTTTATAGGAATACTTATCGCAAATATGAACAACTAGAACACGCCTAAATCCCGAAGGGGTAGGCAGAGGTGCATTACACACCAACAATTTGACAGTATTTTTAGTCCCATGTAATAGGGGGCAAGCCTATTGCCGCCACCGGGCACATTTATAATGAGCGATGTCCAAATTGCCGAATGAATTTAATAAAAAATAGCAGCTATGTGGTAATTTTGAAAAAAAAAAAAACAAATTGAAACCCGTTGCCTTGCGATGAAATGTTGATGAAAGGCAACAAAATCTTACGTGCCAGCCGCTATGGCACAGCCAATTAAAGTCCTGGGCGTCTCGGACTAATAACAGATAATATAATATAATTCTCTTAGTATGGAGATTGGAGATCGAACTTACGTTGACACGCAAGCCCAGCTGCCGTAACATAAAGTAATTATGATAAATTAATTACCTCAAAAATAACTATTTATCATTATTCTAAGACATTCTCTGTAAACCTGCCAAGACGAAACACAAACGCATAAACGATGTCGTTATGGTGTGATTCATTTTCCACATTACATTTATCTTGATAAACAAATCGTTAAATCCGAACGCGAGACATGGCGGTGCATTCTAAATTCGAAATTACATCATTCGTTATAATCACTGCTGTATACTTCAAGTGGTAGGCAGACAACTCTGATAATTGCAAGTCATATATTTTTGTATTTTAAAGCAATGAGTTTGCTTAAACTATTCTTAAAATATTACGAAAGAAATTCTATATAGTCCTTGGATGGAAAAATATATGGATTTGGTAAGGATTCATCTAAAAATTCAGTGTTTAAATATCGTTGCAACACGATACACTGTTACCGTTAGTTCGGTAGAACTGCTGTAGGTGGATCCAACGCTAACCTTAATAGCGAGATGTAGAAAATATGAATATGATATGAAGCAAAAATTCGATGTTGTCGGTAGTGATCATCATGGTTACCTATCTTAATCCCGAATTTTAATATTCCGAATATCATAATCCCGAAAACGTTTGGACATTTTTTCATAATCCCGTTTTTACAAATTCCGAAGTTTTGTTTGCCATATAATCGCAACTCCGAATTTCATTTGCCCATTTATTCATTTGTACGACGTTTTAGAATCCAGACGAATGAGTTCCAGACACACGAAATCTAAATGCACAAAATCCAGATGACCGTAATCCATATGCACAAAGCCCAATTTTTAAATAAATCCTTTTATATTATATCCTTGTATTTTAGTCATCTGGCAACATAAATCAGTTTGTATATTTAATATTTAATTTAATAACCTTAATCTATCTGTAATTGTTTTACTTGCCGTAAAACAATAGCGAGTCGGTTCTGGCACTCACCGGCCGCTGCCGCGGCACGCTCGCTTCGCTCGCTCGGCTCGTAGGAGGGATTGCAGTTCTAACCGAACCTAACCTACTGAGTCGAATTTGACCTGTCTGTAATGGGCAAGTAAAACAATAGCGAGTCGGTTCTGGCACTCGCCGGCCGCTGCCGCGGCACCAAATAAAAAGATCATGAATATCTGGCAATAGTTTATCAGGAATATGATTGTATGGAAACCAAATTAAAAGATTATGAAAATTTGGTAATAGTTTATTTAGAAAATGGTACGATGGGAAACAAAAAAAATATTCTGAGAATCTGGTATAACTATATCTGGATTATGAGAATATGAAAAAATTTGGTTTTAGTGCACCTGGAAATTGATTCATCTGGGAAATACAAAGGGAATTTTAAAAAGTTGTCATTCATTACATCTGTCTTTTAAAAGTTCTACCAACCGTTTTCGGGGTTTTTTAGATTCGGGTAACAGAAATTCGAGATTTCAATAGTTTACCGGTCATCATAGCTCAGTTGGTCAGAGCATTCCCCCTGTTAGGGAAAGGTCGTGGGTTCGAGTCCTGGCGATGACATTAGTTTTTGTGATCTATTTATAATTTCTTTCTTAATAATTGCAAGTCATTACGTTAAAATAATAAACCCACAAGACTGCAGAGCATGAACCTATAATGTAACTTTGTTTAATTGATTTTGTAAAGTCAAATAAAAAAAGAATAAGTTTTTTTTAAATAAATTTTTAAACCTTCCCTGAACTTTCACAAATAATTCTATACCAAAATTAGCCAAATCTGTACCGCCATTCTCAAATTTCAGCGAGACAAACGAACAGCAAATCTATACTAATATTATAAAGCTGAAGAGTTTGTTTGTTTGTTTGAACGCGATAATCTGACGGTACCAGTGTATCGTGTTACAACGATATTTAGATACTGAATTTAGTAAGGTAAGGATTCGTCTAAAAATTTCTTTCTTAATATTTTAAGAATAGTTTAAGCAAACTCATTGCTTTGAAATACAAAAATATATGGATTTGGTCTTGGGATAGGATTCATCTAAAAATTCAGTGTCTAAATATCGTTGTAACACGATACACTGGTACCGTCAGTTCGGTAGAACTGCGGTAGGTGGATCCAACAACGCTAACCTTAATAGCGCGATGTAGAAATTATTAATATGATATGAAGCACAAATTCGATGTTGTCGGTATGTAGTGGTCATCGTAGCTCAGTTGACAGAACAGTCCCCCTGTTAGGGAAAGGCCGTGGGTTCGAATCCCGCCGATGACATCAGTTTTTGTGATCTATTTATAATTTCTTTCTTAATATTTTAAGAATAGTTTAAGCAAACTCATTGCTGTGAAATAAAAAAATATTATTAGATTAGATTTAGTCAAAAAGTACACTATTTTGAAGGCGGGCGACGACGTTGGAGTGCGCACTGCGCATGCGTGAGTTGACTGCCGGCCGTCGCCTGTAGGTCTACGAGGTGCCATACCGCGCGGCTCAGACGCGTGGTCGGCTCCTTACGGAACTGTTGTGTGCTAACTCTCATTATTACGAGTTTATTTTGTTTTGCAATTTCTCTAAAAATTTAGGTACTACATGATATTGTAGTATTTTTTTTCCGATAATTCTTTTGGCGTGTTCTTTTTATTTAAGTAGTTTATATACATAGTACCTAAATAACTAAATTTACATATCGTTGTAAATAATAGAGAATATAATAGAAGATATAATAGAGAAACTGTTGTAGAGGGGCTTTATGAACGCAATAAAACCCAAAACAATGGTTTTTAGAACTTTTGTCTGTTTGTCTGAATGTTTGAACACGCTAACCTTAGAAACGGCTTAACCGATTTGAATTTGCGGTTTGGTTTTCAATCGCTTCATAAATAAAAAAGTTATGTAGATCTAAAGTAACACGCAGGCGGAGCTGCGGGCAACAGCTAGTAATTTTATATAAAAGAAAGATTCATTGATTAAGATCATTACAAAATAGCACAAATGCTCGGTTCTACTCCTTCACTGATGTCATGCTTGAATCTGTAATGTTTTAGTACAAGCTAATGCTACCAGTGTGTATGCACCTTTATATAATTTTACTAACATACTTCAATGCAAAATGCTCAAGGCCAGAGACAAACTAGTTTTATCATTTTCCTACTGATGGCAGTATGATTTATGATTTTATTACATAGTGCAGCTTACAAAAATACAAGGTCATGATCATGTAAAGTGCAAAACTGTCCTTCACTCTTCTCTCTTTTTGTAATTATGACCAAATGTTGATGGATGCCCAGTAATGGACTTATAATGCAGATATTTTTTTGTTCGGGTGACAGGAAGGATTCGAGGTGGACGTCCTTGGATGGAAAACAGACCGGAGTACCCAATAAACTTTTCCACAGAGTTTCTCTTTCAACTTAACCGGGCCGCTGAATTGGCAGAATCTGTCAAGCGACAGCAGCAGGGCTGACATAACAAGATAGTAATGACCTGAGATAATCTGGCAGATTGTAATTACATCCTAATTTTGTTATAGATAGTAAGAGTTAAAGTAATCTGGTAGAATTAAGTAGTAATAGCACTTGACAGAACAATGACATGTCGAGTAGGTGCCTTTGTCAAGCAGATTTTTTTTTTTAATATTTAGGTCGACAAATTGACCGCCTGATGGTAAGCTGTGGCGACGTCTGGCGATTGTGGGCGACTCTCACAGTAATGTGCCTCTTCACGCTTCGCTTAAAGAACCCAGGGTTATATGTTGGAGGAAACACGTACACAGGCAGGGCGTTCCATCCAAGCTACCATCGTTCGGCAGAGAAACGAACGTAAAAACGCTCGGTTCTCGCGAAGACGGTTTCCACGGTATGAGAGTGACATCTCTGCCCGGCACGCGTTGTTCGGGGTCGGTAAACACTCAAATAAAATACATTAATAAACTCTAATATAATTTTTTACACATTTAACATTCTTATTTTTTTTTTAATTTTAACTAACGAACCGATCACATATACCTATAAGATGATGTAATAAGGTGTGTCATAGTTTTATATAAGTATAAAATTAGGATTTATCATTTTGACACGTAATTATGAGAACTATTCTCACTCTGGCATTAGTCTGGCTCTGCCCATGTGTGATAGTAGTCCCCTTTTGAATACCCACAGGTACATATTAAGGCTTGGGCAAACCAAAAGCAGTTGCAGTGCGGTAGCAGTGCACACTGAACAAAGCAGGCCCGCGTTTGTTCAGTGTGTCATCCCTCATATAACTACATTATTTACTAACATAGACGCACTGCTACCGCACTGCAACTGCTTTTGGTTTGCCCAAGCCTTTACTCGAGTAAGTTAAGATGGTTGTTGTTTTCCTAATGTTTGTCATGTTTTGTGCAACTTTCTAATTTAATATAATGATCCTCTTTAAGGTTCCTTGCCCAAAGCTCCCCTATTCATGTGTCTGTCACCAGGTTGTATTTCATGAGCCGTGATAGTGAGAAAATTGAAAATTCTGTTGTTGCTATAACAACAAATACTAATGGTACTGAACCCTTCGTGCGCGAGTCCGACTCGCTGACCGGGATTTATTTAAAATAGCCGTGCTATCATCCCTTAGTAAGGATAACCCCAGAACCCAGACAACAGGAACAAGCAGAACTACAAAAGCATGATCAAAATTGGTCCAGTCATGTGATTCCATGACCAAGAGAAATAGTTTCATTTTTATGACCATAGATTTGTTCAGAGCCTTAATCATTATCATCTGGGTGTTATACGAGGGTGGATTGAAAAGTAATCGGCCTAACCAAGAAAATAAATACGTAATAAATTAAATATATTTTTATTTTTCAACCATCAAGTTCAATGCACTTTTGCCATCATCCCTTCCAAGCATTTAGCCTGTTAAAAAAAATGATTTTTCCTTCATTCATGAAAATATGCGCCTACTGCTGCTTTGACCTCATCATTTGTCAAAAATCTGTGACCTTCCAAGTGCTTTTTTAGGTTAGGGAAAAGAAGAAAGTCTGACGGTGCCAGATCAGGTGAATAAGGTGGATGCGGTAACAGTTCAAAGCCACAGTTGTGAAGTTCTGCCATTGATTGGACAGGCGTGTGAACACAAGCATTATCTTGATGAAACAGGACTTTTCTTCTGATCATTCCTGGACGTTTTTCTTTTATTTCCTCTAGTAAACGACGTAGTAAGGTGCAGTAATAATCAGAGTTTATAGTCTGACCCCTTTCAAGATAATCAACCATAATCACACCCTTCGAGTCCCAGAATACTGAAGCCATCACCTTACTTGCCGACAAAATTGACTTAGCCTTTTTGGGGGGTGGTATAGCAGGTATTTTCCACTGTTTTGATTGTTGTTTTGTTTCTGGTGTACAGTAATGAACCCATGTTTCGTCCATAGTAACAAAACGATTCAAAAATCACATTCATCAGCTTCAAATAACTCCAAACAGTCGCGTGCAATAGTCAATCGCATCCTTTTTTGCTCAACTGAAAGCAGTCGCAGAACCCACCTCGCAGACACCTTGTGGAAACCCAACACGTTGAGTATTATGTTATGAGTACGTTCATAAGAGATGCCTATAAATCTGGCTATCTCTCTAATTTTCAATCTGCGGTCTCCCATAGTTAAGTCAAGTATTTTTTTAACATTTTCGTCAGTAGTGGACGTCGAAGGCCTTCCAGAGCGGGGTTCGTCTTTCACACTCTCTCTACCACGCTTGAATTCTGCTATCCATTTTTTGACGGATGAATATGAAAGAGCGCATTCCCCTAATGTACTGACCATATCATCATGGATAGCTTTTGATGACAGCCCCTTCTTATGGAGGTACTTAATAACGGCACGCTGCTCGATTTGCTCCATTTGCGGAAATTATGTCAGATTGCTTTCTTAATAAATTTATAAAATTAAAACTAATTATCACACACGTTTCAAACTTCATACAATTAACAGGTCTGAACTGAACTAAATAATGTGGGTAGATTTGATTTTTAGAACTAAATGGATCAGTGTTAGGCCAACTACTTTTCAATCGACCCTCGTATTATGACTTCAAATTTCAGTTATGAAGCTTGCATTTATACATACACAAAAGCAGACATAAATCACGTCGTAATCTTCAAAGGGGCAGACAGCCGCACTTATTACGTACCTATATCACTGGTCACTTTGGTACCTCTACATAACAGGGTCAAAATGTTGGGCAATAAATAGGTATGTATATATCTCAATAATTGCGTAAAAGACCCGCGTAAGTTTAAAAAAGTAAATATTAATTAATTTTATAATCATATTTCATATACCCATATAAAAATGAATCCCTATTTCTTTTGGTCACTCACATGATCACGCGTGAACGGCTGGACCGATTTCGCTTATTCTTTAATAATAATAATATCTTTATTGCCAGAATGTAGTAGTACAGCGTAGATGGTAATAATACAGCGTAGATGGTAATAATACAGCGTAGATGGTAATATAGGTTGTAGTTAGTTCAATACATTCTACCATAACTATGGTGTGCAAAATTGAGTCAAGTGCAATTTATGTAACAGATAAATAATAATAATAGTTAAAAATGTCAATCAATCAAAATAATACAATCATAGCAATGTAATGTTAATTTAGGTATAAACAATTATGTAATAATGTCAATTTAAGTATAAATATGAATGTCACAATAGCTGAATGTCGGTAAATAATCAATAAATACAATGTCAATTTTAATTACAGATAAATTAGTGAACATTACATTTGTATTGACATTTCATGCGTCATTTTATTAACTTGAAACATCATACTCGCAATAATTGCTCATTATAAGTCATATACTCATTCAAATTATAGAAACAGTGTTCTAAAAGCCATTTTGATAAATTGGTCTTAAACAATCTGTTTGGTAAATCTTTAAAAGTTCTAATTTACATGGAGGTTGATATATCTTATGCATATTTCTCGGTCTGACATTTCGTTTTATTACCTCTGATTGAAGGTCAAAGTACTCAGGATGCTCTTTAACAAATACACAAACTTCCCTTATGTACATGCAAGCCAGTGGAAGAATACGAAACCGTTTAAATATGGGTTTACAGCTATCCATAAACCATGCCCCACAAATTGCTCTCACACACCTTTTTTGGGCTCTAAAAATAGTTTCAAATTCGATTGAATTCCCCCAAAGCAAAAGGCCATAGGACAGCACAGATGATACATATCCGTGGTAGGCGCTAAGTGCTGCTTCAGTGGAAACCGTAGTTCGAAGTCTTTTTATGGCGTACACAAATTTGTGAAGTTTATCACACACATTCTCCACGTGAGCTTTCCAGTTACAATGTCTATCCACAGTTATTCCTAGAAATTTAGTAGAGCTAACCTCTTCCAGTTTTTGATGATTATGGTATACATGTAGATCTATTTCCTTACGTTTATGGGTTTGAAATTGGATGAGTTTTATCTTATTTACGTTAATATTAAGATTATTTGTATCGAGCCAATTAATAATTTTATTTAAAGCGCAGTTGATCTCATGCTCGTAGGTAATTTTATTCTTGCATTTGACGTCGAGTGTTGTATCGTCCGCAAACAGTATAGTTTTGTGGTCAGTAACGTTGGGGAGGTCATTGATGTACAACAAGAACAGAAAAGGGCCCAGTACACTACCTTGAGGAACGCCGAACATGTTTTTCTGATAGTTGGACCTGTAATTCAATTTCAGTTTTTTACTTTGATTGATTTTTGTTATTTCCACGCATTGACTTCTATCAGAAAGGTAACTTTTGATCCAGTCGTTAGCTTTACCTCGAATTCCATACTTAGTCAACTTGTGTAGTAGAATTTCGTGATGAACAAAATCAAAAGCTTTGCTCATATCAAGGAAAATAGCAGTCACTGGCATGTTAGCATTAATTGCTTCAGTAACCTCTTTAATAAGCTCAAAGCAAGCCAACGATGTTGTACTGTTCTTCCTAAAGCCGAATTGTTCCCTTTTTAGAATTCCCATGTCAGAGACATACGAATAAAGTCTGTTTAGCATGACTTTCTCAAATATTTTTGACAATACTGGAATTAGAGTTATAGGACGATAATTACCCAATTCCTTTTCGTCCCCTTTTTTATACAAAGGTCTTACGATTGACTGTTTTAGAGCACTTGGGAACATGCCCTCTTCGAAAGAAATATTTATAACTGCACTCAAGGGTGCGCTAATATACTTTGCACAGGCTTTAAGTATCTTTGTACTAATACCATCAACACCCACTGATGATGTGTTATTAAGACTATTAATGATTTTAAATATTTCCATAGCATGTGTTGGCTTTAGAAAAATTGTATTGGAGTTGTCAAATTTAATATTCATATCTATGTCATGAATCTTAAAATTAAATTTATTAGAATGCGTCAAGTTTATATAGTAATTATTAAACAATTCGCTCATTTTTATTGGATCATTATGTATAACATTTTCACTTATTTATTTCTGTTGTAGTAGAATTCTGTCCTACGTTTTCATTTATGATATCCCATACCGCCTTACATTTATTTTTCTTCTTATCTATGAACTTTTTACTCTGTATTTGTTGTGACTTGTGAATGCATGTTTTTAATATTGTACTATATCTTTTGTAAAAACAATGGTAAGTAAAATGTTTTAAGAAAAAACTTTTTAAAATTATATAATAGCATTGTTCTCTCTGAGACAGTCTTGATAATGCCTCGTTTAGAGGCGAAACAATTGTCGACGTTTTGTTGTCTTTTTGATTCTGCGAAAAATTAATGCTATTATATAATTTTAAAAAGTTTTTTCTTAAAACATTTTACTTACCATTGTTTTGTCATGGATTTTCGCCAAGTAACGCCTGTTTCTATCCAATATATCTTTTGTATTTCTTTTTATTTTGTTTTTTATTTGATTGAGAATGTTTATATTATTTTAAATAGAGAAACCTCTTTTTTACACTGGATTTCTTAATTCCTTGCGATATCCACGAATCTGATTTTAGTTTGTGACGCCTTTTTATTTTAATTATTGGGAAATGTAAGTTATAAAATAGAGATAATAAATCGTGAAACTCTTCAAACGAATCATTCAGATTCGGTTTATCACAAATAGCTGTAAGGTTAAGAGAGGAAATATTCTTACAGAATTTAACTATGTTATCTTGACTATAATCTCTTACCTGCTCATACCAGTATTCTAATTTCCTATTGGTACATGACTTTACAGTAAAAGTTAAGGTCTTTTTTTGTTGTGTTCGTTATTATCAGGAGAAGGATCTTATGGAAGAAAAAAAAAGTTATGCGGAACATTAGAAAAATGAATGCGGTACGAAGTTCGCCAGGACAGCTTGTGTAATTTAAAAGTACATATAGATAAATAAACCTTACTTGTTGAATAAATGGTTGTCAACTTTGAGCTTTGAATATGCCCTGAAGTCATCCGGAAGTAACATAACAGGTATTGAAACATGACTTAGTTCATTTATCTGTAAAGAAATAGAGTATAGCAGATTAATTGTCTTTGAAATGGTTGTTAAAATTTGTAGCAATGCAAATTATTTAGTAATAATCCCACAAGCATACTAATAAGCATTAGATCTAATAAGTAGGTACATACGTAATAAATTTTACAAGTCTTATATTTAAAGAACACAACAGAGATTTAAAAACAATGCGTATTGACATAGTGCCAGAAATTGCAAATTCGGGTACATAATAGTGGTTGGTTTATTTAAACGAACGATGTAAACATTTAAACCGACAACAAGGAAACCAGTTACAGAGAAAATGACATAATAGATCTTGTTTTAAATCAACCACTATAAATAAGAGTAAAAGCCGCGCCATATAATTGTATTAAGATCAAAAAATAGTTACCGTATGATTCACACCCCACATAAATACGGAGAGTAATGGTTCATTTGCACGAAACAATTTAACTTTTTGATGTTTAACACGAATGTGTTTCTTTTTCAATTTGCTTAATCCTGTAGTAGGAACGGACATTTTGGATTTGTTTACAACTTCTCACAGAATCAGAAAAGCACCAATACGTGTAATTTACAACTCGTAATACTAATTAAACCATTTTTAGTTAGCACGAAATATTATGAACCATTGAACAGGATGATTAATTTAGGAAAAAATCACAAAAACTCGACACCCATCAACAGAGTAAACGGCTTTTTGACAGATGGAGGGCGAGGGACAGGAGGGAGTCGATCATAGACAAACTCCGTAGACTCTACTCGACTGACTTAACTAGAGAAGTCCTGATTATTTGACTTGAAACCATTTAAACAAGTTTGAAAATCAAGCGCAACTCAAGAAATTTGGTAGTAGTAGTACCTTGAAGTTAGATATCTTTCTTAACTCACGAATAGTACCTACTGACGTTATCTCAAAAAAAATGGGTTTTTTAGGTCTATGTGAAATGAAGAAAAGGTTTTTAAATCCATGAAAGAAAAAAGCATGAAAAAAGCAAAGCATGTCGTGTTTCCTCATCCCTACTTCTTCGAACTCCTGCTCATGCCTCTAGTTGTTATGACAATTCGTTTACAATTCAGGCTGTCAGATTATGGAACTCACTGCCACATGATATCCGTGCTAGTCGTTCATTGGACATTTTTAAGAAAAGGGTAAAGGAGCATTTCCTCTCCCAACTATGATTTTCCATAATTATTCTTTTGACTTTCATTTGTATCATATTATCTCCTTCTTATTTAGTAAGTATATTTACATCTGTATGTAGCATGTAGGTATTTAGCTTTAGTCTTATATTATTAAGTTCTTATGTGTATGTATTTGATTTCTGTTATATGTATTACATTTATTAGTTTAATTTTCTTCTTGTATTATATGTAATTTTGTATGTGTACGTGTTTACACTTTCCTCTTCTCTCTTTAGTATTATTTATCTCCTCTATACCTCTAAGGTCTGCTGGAAGAAAAGCCATTACTGGCTTAAGCACGCCTTTGTACATATTGTTATTGTTTGTTTTGTGTTTTGTAAATCTGTACAATAAAGAATAAAAAAAAAAAAAAAAAAAAAAAGAATGCTAAAATGTTTTTTGTTGACCTTTGGCATTGGCACGGCACTGTTCTGAGTTCTGTCACCCATGGGCTGATGGCGTTTGTGCCACAGCCCAATTAAAAAAAAAAATCTGTCACCCACCTGTCATATTTCTATTTCCACACCAAATTTTCACGAAATAAATTGATGAGGATTGGAATTTTGGAATGGAATGTAGAACTTAAGTTTTCCAAACGTAAACGTAGTGATTATATTCTCTTAATTCGTCTTCTCAAATAAGTTTTCACTAAATAAAATAACTATTAAGAATTGAGGACACAGTGAGTTTGTACATTTGTTGATTTCTATGAACAATAAAACCACTGGAACGCTACGGTGTTTATTAATTAATATTATACTCTTCTGTTAAAAAATGGTTCTACCAAGTCCGTTTGTATATTGGGCACAGACGGAAACAGCGGTGTCTCTAAAGATAGAATTAAAAAATGTCGATAAACCCGATGTAAAAGTTAACGAAAATAAAGTAAAATTCTCGGCTCTGGGTGTCGGTGCCAGAGGGGAGAGTCCTTATGAATTCAGCTTAGATTTATTTTCTGCAGTAATATCGGTAAGTATTATTATAAATATTGTATTTTATATTTGACTAGCGGACGCCCTCGGCTTCGCCCGTGACAAATATACTAAAACCTTCCTCGAGAACCACTCTATCCATTAACGAAAGAAGCATGAAAACCGGTAAAGTAGTTTTTGAGTTTATTCCGAACAGACAGATACTACGGAGGCCTTTGTTATATAATAAACTAGCTGATCGCCGCAGCTCCGCCCGCGTGATTTAGTTTACTCGTTCCCGGTTCCCGTGGAACACGTAAACATTAACGGGATAAAAAGTGGCCTATGTTACTCAGGGTGAATGTAGCTTTCCAATGGTGAAAGAATTTTTGAAATCGGCACAGTAGTTTTTGAGTTTATTCATTTCAAACATACACACAAAAATACAAATCTTTCCTCTTTATAATAGTAGTATAGATATAGGTTTAAAATCTTTACTACTATTCGCACTATTGTTATTTAAAAACATGGAACTATGTAGTCAACTGCTGTTGCTTGTTCTATGATAATAAAGTAACCTTACTGGTATTGAATTAAGAAAAGAATGGTTCCGAATGCCCACTATTGTTAATTTCCTTGGTGTTAAATATTCTTTACCCCGTTACTACTATATCAGAATAGTTTATAAAGCTCAAAATAAGAGATTAATTTTGTTTTTTGTATCATATCAATATCTTAGAGCTTGATAAGTAAGTACACAACAAAAAGACAGACTGGTGACATGTGGGCAGACCTGGTAACAATTATTATGTGTCTTACTGAAAACAAACATGCCTTTACCCTGTGTTCATTTGTACTAATCACTTGCTTAACTTAATCTTATCATATTTGTCAGTTTACAACATTTTGATGTAGTCTAAAGGTCATATTATTCTTAATATTTTAATGGTCACTGTAGTTTTTGAATTAGCTTAACAGTAAAATTGTTATTTTTAGAGTAATGAGCAAGCAACATGTTTGCGTGTTTTTGACAACCGAGTAGAGCTTGTCTTAAAAAAGGCTGTACCTCAGTGGTGGCCAAGACTTACTGCTCAGCCACAGAAACCTGCATGGTTGAAGGTAAGGAAATTTGCTCAATGTACATATTTTAGAATCTAGATTCACCAAGTTCTAAGAACATAGTGTGATATAGAGAGGGCTACAGTTTGTGTATGGATCTCGCAGCACAAAAGTATCTTCATGTTTCTGACAATATAAAAACTAAAAATACTCTTTATTGGATACAAAAAACAACAGACATGCCTAATGCCTGGTTTACACTTTTTTCATACAAATCTCAATAAATTTCACTGGGGTCATGGGGTCCGAGTGCTTGTCGCCTTTATAGAGACATTGCTAAACGCTTAATCGATGCTTCTCAGAACCAGGCTGGCTATTTTCTGGCCCAAAGAATAAGTATGACTATCCAACATGGCAACACAGCCAGCATTCTGGGAACCTTCCCAGTCGGCAATGATGTGGAGGATTTTTTAACCGATATTTAATAATGTAAATATTTTTAGTATATAATTATGTCTATTGTAATTCTTATTGTAAATAAAGCTTTATTGCTATTCTAATTATACCTACTAAGATTACATCTACATGTACATATTTAGTTAGTTTCAATTGTATTGTTTTATAATTTAATTATAAACATATTTCAGATAAACTTTGACTTGTGGCAATCTGAAGACGCTCAAGACAGTGAGGAGGAGAAACGTGACATAATGAAGGACTACCCAGGCATGTATGACCAACTCCATAGAGAGGAGATGGGATATAGAAGAGGTTTGTTACATTATCTGCTCCGACCATTGGTACACTTTTCTCTTTCTTGATTTCCAAAGGGGCCATTGTACAGAGAACTGGTAAAAGTATATAGAGCTACAACAGTTATTTGTGCAGTGGGACCCATTTTTGTAACCGGTATGTGTATGGTATATCTACAACAATAAACATTGGCCTCATAAAATACAATTAAGGTCAAAAGTTGATCAGCTATAAAAGTGTAATGAGACGGTCGCATTGAGACCTAAAAACGTAATATTGTAATTATGCTAGCATGTTAAAATTTCTTAACTTAATCACTCCTGTTTCCCCGAAGAGGTAGCAAAGGCATAATATACGCCCACATTTCGCCAGTAACTTGTTGGTCTCACTTAATTCGAGCAAATTCCCACTACACAAGAACTTTTATGATTGCCAATGCATCGTCCATTGATCGAAAAGTGCATAACCATAACCCTCGATAACGCAATCAACTTTCAAACAAAGTTTCTAACAAAAAGTTTTTATTTTAATAATTTTCAGAGGATTACAGGAAAGTATACCTGATACTATACAACCTATTCCAATTCCTCGGCTACTTTTATGTTATGGTGGTCATCACTGTACGTTATATACGGTACGATTATGACTCTGTGGTTGACACGTACGCTAATATCGGAGCAGCTATGAAGTTCCTGCAGCTGTTGCAGTATTTGGAGGTTATGCATCCTCTGTTTGGTTATACCAAGGTGAATTACATTATTTTTTAAAAATACTTTTACTTACCGGCTGAAATTTTACTTTTAACCTTCCCTGAAGTTTTTACGAATATTTCAATACGAGGTCTTTAGTCAGCCAAATTGGTCAAGCAGATCTCGAGTTTTAGCAGATATTATATAGATAGACAGGACAGACAGACGGATATACACTACGCATATATCCTCGAAGGGGTAGGCAGTGGTGCATGCCCCCCGTAATAGAGGGCAAATGTCCATTACCGGGGACTAGAAAATCCAGAAACTCAAAAATGGGATTTATGCCGTTTACAGTAAAAGTTAGCCTCACCTGTTTTAAATTTGAATCATTGCTCTAAAATTATATTTTATGTCAGGGTTATGTCTTTTATTATGTCAGGGTGGTGCACTGGTTCCATTCTTGCAAGTAAGCGGAAGAGCTTTCGTGTTATTCGCCATGATTGACGCCGAACCGCGAATGCAGACCAAACCCGTCGTGTTCTATCTGTTCCTCTTGTGGAGTATGATTGAAGTGGTCAGGTAAGAAATCTTCATCACAACAAGAGCCAAGTTATATGCCAACGTTCCGACACTATCTTTATGGTCCCATTTAATGACCTACCTGTCACATAAGCGAAGTCAATGGCAAACGCTAGTTTAATAATGCTGTATACCAACTTGTATCCGGCTCGAAGGACCATTATCGGCTGTCAACCGATGTTTTACGTCACACGTCTTTACCTAATCTCTACATAAACATAATATTTATTAATTTCGTTATGTTTATCACCAAAAACGACTTGTACTTGATGAATACGGGATAAGTTTCATATCCAGTTAGGCTACTTTGTATCTCTCTCTATATACCACGGGATATTTTTTTCAACTTTCAATTAAACTCTAATCTGAACAAGGTTATGAAAACATTGGTATAATTTTTTTTTTTCAGGTACCCATACTACATAACACAGTTATACAAAACAGAGATCTACATATTAACCTGGCTACGATACACTTTATGGATCCCTCTATATCCTTTAGGCGTTTTATGCGAATCTATCGTCATACTACGTAACATACCGTACTTCGAGGAAACACAGAAGTTTACTGTGTCTATGCCCAATGAATGGAACTTCGCTTTCCATTTACCAACATTCTTACGAATTTATTTGCTTTTCCTTGCATTCCCTGGATTATATCTAGTAATGAAACATATGCAACGACTTCGAGCTATTAAACTTAAACCCAAGGTTATTATTAAAAAATCGAAGTAAAATAAAAAATTGGGAGGTATTATTATAGATTGGTAGAAGGGCTTGGATGTATAAAAAATATACTTGTGCTCAAAAAAAAGGTTACGCGTATCCTTGAATTGTTTATGGTCTAAAAACTGTTGTTATTTATTTACAATGTCAATATTGTCATAAGGGCAGGAGCCGGGACGCTGTTATTGTAAATGTATAACTGATCAAATATTATTGGCATTTATTCAAGAAATGCATTTAGGGGCTGTGGTAATATTGATATGTTAATTAAAATGTTTATGAAGAAAGAATGTAAATGGTTTAATGATAAATTGATAAAATAAAGTATCCATTTGAACACCTTCATCAATCTCATAAACGAATGTTTTTTAAAGCTTCACACACACCTATGTCAATGGGCACGATATCGTGAAAAGTAGTCACTTTGATTTCACCAGTGATTAATCACAGTATATGAGCATATTATGATGATTCGTCAATTCAATTCAATTCTTTGTTATGGCCTCTGCTTGCACTTGCAGCAACTTGCCAATGACCAGTGAGTAAAGCTAATAACGTAGATTTTAACTGTGGGTCGAAATTATGATCGGTGCCGAGTAATTCCATAACTCAGCGTCTAAACAAAAAAAAAACAAAAGACATATGATTCGTCACTGTTCGCATCTGTTATCTCGTTCAATTTAGTTTGGACTGTCAGTGTCAAACTGAAAGAAAGAAAGCAGTCACGAGTGTCATTTATGTCAAATAATCAAATATTTGTTGCCATTTCTCTGCTCATAGATAGGCCGGAAGACAAACTCGTTGGCAGGTATGGTGGCAGGCAGCTGTCTAGTCGTTTTATTCTCATTATTTTATCATTTTCGGCTTGTTTAAAAATGTCTAGCGACAGCGAACTGAATTTGTGGAGATGGTTGTGGCGTATCGTTATGTTGTCCTCGAAAAATAAGGAGGGTTTGGGTTCATCCTATTAATAATAAGAGACCGAATCCGGAGAATTCCACACACTACGAAGAATTAAGAAAGGATCCGCAACGCTTCGATGAACATTTTCGTATGAGCGAAGATAATTTTAACTTTTTATTGAGCGTTTCTTCAAATGTCAATAATGTAGGTGTGTTACCTAATTATATTTTACTATTGTTACTCTAACACATTCTACCATTCTACCAATAACTCTTCAATTTCGGCATGTATCATTTTTTTTTTCTTTTTACCGTCATGTGAATGTGGTAAGTACCTGTTCAATATTCTGTCAAGAAACAAACTATTATCTGAATCATGGATCTAGTAGCCGTCCCGTTCCTAATGACATTTTGCGTTGAACTCCACTCTCGCAAATTAGGTCATGAACTACTGAAATGAAAGAGGCAACTAGTTCGAGCAGTTCACTAGTCAGACTGAACTTACGAACTCTAGGTCGTTCGCGCATCCTTAATTTTATTAAAATGTCGAAATTTAATTAATTATTATGATATCGTCACCATGATTGAATTAATAGAATCCAAGCCCTTTTTATGGGACAAAACGGACAATGATTCAAAAATAAAGTGGTTCGAGAAAAGCATTGGGACGAAATATTTATTTTTTTGGATGAAAGAAAAAAAACTGGGCGAAAAGAAAAAAAAACCGGTGAGTTTAATTTCTTCTTCTTTTTTAACCTTTGGTGTCACGCGTTGCTAAAACAATGGTCACTTCACAAGCACTTCAACCATGAAACTGACGATGAGGTGGGTACTGCAGTACCCATCTGCATAATGACAATTTTAACATGTCTTAAATTGCTTAACAACACGAGGGGAATTAACGAGGGGAAACATATTTCTGCAGAAATTACAGTTCTACTAAGAAAAAAATGCAAATTAATTGTTTCAATTCAAATTTCGCGCTAAAACGCGACCAAATGTCAAAACAAGGCTTATGATGCCGCCGGGCGCCACTGCAAATACCTTCTGCTTGTGAACCAGAGACGCCCGGCAACTTGACGTACGACCGGCCGCGGATTTAAAAAAAAAAGAAGGCTTGTGATGTCGCATTATCGACTACATATTATATTTATTATTGAGCCAGACGAGACAAAATAAACTCGAAAGGGTCCTGGTTCATTCGGAAATATTTGTAAAACATGTCACTTCGCGCACACAGTTTATCAAAGAGAACCTTAAGGCCCTTCGCTGCGTTAAGCGGGTTCCCGTCGCGGGTGTCCGCTCCGCGTGCTTGATTCATGTAATTTCAAGAGCAGCGCTGCGTGAGGCGGATAGCCGTCGCACGCAACGCGGGCAGCGGGCCCCGCGTCGCGTGCGACGGGTGACGGGACACGCGTCGTGTGTACGCGCGACGGAGCACGAGAGCGGGTCTGTTACTACAAAATTATTGAGCGCCGATCCGTTATCCGTATCGCACGCGCCGTGCTGGTACAGTCTTTGAAATAAGTTGGATAGACGGGCGCACGGCGCGGACATCCGCGTCGGGCACTTGCGACGGGCACCCGCTTAACGCAGCGAAGGGCCTAAAAGTTCCCTCTAAATGTCGCACTTGTAAAATAGGATGAACCCAAAACCTTTTACGATATCGTTTTTTTCGCCGTAAATATAAAAGATAAAGCAAGTGTAACTTGTTGACTGCTGCCATTATTACCTCGAATATTTTATATCAGATTTGGAATGTAGCGGTTACTTGTGGTGGAGCGGCTGGCGCAATGTTACTACCGAAATAACAAGCTGTAGGTTGCGATTTCATCCACGATAAAGTGGACGATATCGTGGCAGTGTGAAAGGCCCATTGTCAGATTCTGGAATCCACAAATGAGAGTTCGTAAGTCTATTGTCTTTGGGCTTACCTCCGATAGGTGTGTTTACGGCTTAATTCTAGGTTTTAGGCGTATAATCACGCCTGTATCTCTGAAAGGGTAGACAGCGCGGCCGTGTCCTTCTGCGAGCAAGTCATGCTCGCGAAGGAGGCGGCCGAGAGGGAGAGGGAGCGTACCCTCCCCGCCGAGTTCCGTAGTCAGCGGTGAGGGCGCCCAAGACCATCGACCTCCATGATCGGGGCCTGAAGACGGCGGGATCGCCACCCGCCGTCCTTACAGAAGCAGGCTAGAAGGGTTGCGTACTGCGGGGCCTTTGCCTCATAGCACGCAACCAGATTCACTCACTGACGCGGGTTAAAACCCTACCCCAACGACGCGGGATTCTCATCCCGACCATACCCCCGCAGAGACCACAGAGGTGGTCAAAGTCCGCCGGGCGCCACTGGAAATACCTGCTTGTAACCAGAGACGCCCGGCAACGGACGTTAGAGCGGCCGCGGCCTACGGCCGCGTGACTAATTAAAAAGAAAAAAGGGTAGACAGAGGCGTATTATACAACCACTTTTCGGCAACTTCCGACTGTCGTATTATGTAGAACATTTATGGATTTATTAGCATTTCTTAAACTTTCGCAAAATTTACACTGTTGTAACATTTCGTACATTTTGTAGCAAATCTAATAAATCCATTTATGTTCCCCAGTGCCTCCTTCAAAAGCTTGGGTCTCAATTTTGGTAGGATCCATGCAATAGATTTAAAATACTTGGATAGCCAGTATATTATATAGTCATAAAGCATCAAATAAACTAGGACAACTTATGTTTAGTTGAATTCACGTAATAAGAACGCTGGGCAAGTGTGAGGGTTGTTTGCGCATCGGTAGTCTCGCTCTTACTAGCTGTTACCACCATATTGATAGATAAATCGCCTACTGCGCAGCTTGAAGGTCAGCGTTTTTTTTATCTGACGCGACCTGTACCTACTTGTGGATTTATATTATTATAATAAACGTAATACTGATGTAATAAATGTACGTACCTACCTAGTTAGTAGCTTTGCATTTAATTTGCTTAATTTTACATTTTATTTATGAGATTTTTATGCATTACGAGTTGAGAGAAAATGAATTAATTGACATAATATAGTATGATACTGTTACGGATTAAGATTTACATTTTTTTATAGTGTACTGAACTTGTCAAAGTAAATAAATGTTTTGTTTTAATGTTTTATAAAATAAGACGTGTTTTATTTTTAACAACCGAAAAACTATTGGATTGTGGGAGATCCCCTGAGAATAGTAATGGATGCAACAACAACAAATAAAAATCTCAATAATTTAACTACACTTTATTGAATAGAATCCTAGATTCATTTACTGCACAATCGAAAGCTGGGACTCGTAACAAAATGCTGTATATTCACTAAAAGATTGAAAAATTCACATATAAACATCTAGTTTGACATTGTTGTTATTTAAACCAAAGTATCTTGGTTTTAACAACATAATATAATGTGAAAATTTAGCAATTCAGATTTAAGATATTGGCAGCACTAAGTAAGCTGTGATGTTTAAGAGCGTAGCTTGAGGTTCGCTCGCTGGAACCAGTAGTAGGGGTCAGTGTGCACATAATACTCGTGGAAAATGGGCTCATGGAGTGTATCCGGTGGAGACATTTTGAATACTTTCTCACCGTAGTAGGTGCCAACCTGAAATTGTAAAAAATAAAAATGTCATACATGGACACAAAAATTGACTTGAAATTATCGGAAGTTTCAAATGAAATAAAAATTTCAAAATCAGTTCACCGAGTAGAAAGATATGATAGGAGATAAGAAACATTAAAAGTCAATTAGATTTTTGGCCTACGAACCAACTAAACTGCATGTCTCAATTTATACTATGTCTCAACACCTAGTTACTGCAGGGGAGCTCCTCAAAAAGTATAGCTATCAACAGAAATGGCACCAAGGTAGAAAAGTAACTTTTTGCCTTTTTCTAAAAATGAAAACTAAAAGATGGATAGAATATGTGAAAAAGGATGTGTCCGTTTCGACTGCTCGGCCACTGTCGTAGAAAAAAAAACTTATGTCAGCATTTCGAAGGAATTTGTAAAAGACGAACAGTGAAAACGGCAAATTCGAAGAGTCAATATGTAGAAAGTTATAAGGGTTTAACCGTGGCCGCGCAGTCCGCACGAATTCAACTGCGCGGCCACCAGTTCTCTTAAACGGAGCTACGTAGATACAAGTCTAATTCTTTTTGCTAATCACTGATACGATTTCGTAGAAAATGTAGATTATAAAAATAAAGCCCTACTGTTTGGACTTCACGACCTACAGCACTCCAAAGTTATGGGCGCGCAGTCCGCACAATGCGAACCGCGCGGCAACGATTTTTCTTAAATGGACCTTAAACGGAGCTTAGTAGAAGTCCCATTCTTTTTGCTAATTACAGATACCATTTCGAAGAATATGTAGACAGTATGAATAAAGCCTAAAATTAAGAACTACTCGACCTACAGAACTTAAAACCTATAATAGAAGGAAAAAATAGGGTGACCAAGGTTTATAGTGTGTGAATCCAGGCTTTTTTCCATTTTAATATCATAGTATAAATATATATATAGCCAGTAGCTTTTCTTGTAAAAAGTGCTACTGATTGTTTATTTGACAAAGCCTTCGAAATGTCAAGTGACACAGCAAGTGCCTCACCATATCTTTCAAGTGCCTCACTCCAGAGGTGCGTGGCATACACTAGAAGATCTCCAGTAGAACGGCGTTGGCGAAACCCATATTGCCGATCACTTAGGAGGTCATTGTCTTCGAGGTATGCCAGTAAACGATTGTTTATTACACGTTCCATCACCTTGCAGAGAATGGAGGTGATCGCAATTGGGCGGTAGTTGACAGGGTCTGCACGACTACCCTTATTGGTACTGGCTGTACGTTAGCTACCTTCCAAGCTTTCGGAACTTTACCAGCCCGAAAAGACATACGGAACAGGCGTGTCAGGACAGGAGACAACTCGGCTGCGCAGTTCCTCAGAACAATGGCAGGAATACCGTCGGGGCCACTGGCCTTATTCACATCTAGAGTGCGTAGTATTTTGAGAACCTTCTTTTTGATGAATGCGGATTTCTGGCATTTTGCAAACACTAGGAGGTAGCTGAGGTGGTGTTTTAGTACCAACATCTAGCCGTGAATTTTCAGCAAACAGAGAGGCAAACAGATTAGCCTTTTCTACAGCTGTGTGTGCCAGTGCTCCATCAGGTTTCTGAAAAGGAGGGAGTGAGGATCGACAAAAGTTCGCCTCAACACATTTGGCTAGAGACCAAAACTCCTTACTCCCAGATGGGTAAGACGAGAGTCTGGCTCCTACGCGGCCAACGTGATTGAAGCGCGCCTTCATCAGGACCCTTTTGCAGGACTTGGCTGCCTTGTTAAAGGCTTTCTTCTTTAAACGCGTGTCCGGAGCTTTGCGATTTCTGGCAACAACCCAAGCTTCATAAGCCGACTGTTTATCTGCCTCAGCTTTCAAACAGTCAGAGCCAAACCAGGGCTGAGCTCTGATGCCAGATGCCGGTTAGAAAACGGAATAAAGTATTCCATCACCCGACCGATAACCCCGGCAACAGCAGACGCGCAGCTCGACGGATCGCCAGATGAAAAGCAGACTGACAGCCATGGGTAAGATGCAAGGAAATGTCGCATCTCATCCCAATCCGCTGACTTATATCGCCACACCCGCTTAGTGCCTCTAGGGCTGGAGTCAGGTGGGGGACACAAAAGTATGAACTTAACCAGACAGTGGTCAGAACTGCCAAGGGGGGCTGAAACTGACACTTGATATCGGTCTGGTTCAGTCGTCAGCAGAAGGTCCAGACAATTGGCCTTGTGGCTCTCAATGTCAGGTATTCGAGTTGCCTGGTCAACCAGCTGGGAAAGGTTCATAGACAAAGCAAACTTGTAGGCCTCTCTACCAGCATTGTCTGTTTTCTGGTAAGGGAACAGCCACTGCTCGTGGTGGGCATTAAAGTCCCCCAGAAAAACGATTTGTGCGGTCGGCTACCTCTGTTGAGCCACATTGGCGGCCTCACTCAGATGGTCAAATAGCCTAGTTGTCTCCTGATCTCCGCTGTGCGATCTGTAGACACCCACATAAACAATTTTTTCGATGCCGGTGTCTACAAGTACCCAGATTGAAGAAGATGAGGGATCTTCTAAGTTACGGAGACGCCTAGCGCAGATGTCATCACGTACATAGAAACAAACCCCTGCTTTTGAACGGAATTTGTGCTTCAGGGTGTAGCCTGGAGCCAGGAAGTATCAGCAGGGGTTGAGATTTGCGTCTCCAGACGCAAATCCAAGCAAGAGCAGATGCGGTCTTGCAGTCTCAAGGTGGTGGTGGACTGGAACGAGATTGGAGTGCAGTCCTCGAATGTTAGTGAGGTGCACTTTCAGTGAGAGGCAGAGGAATTATAATTTTATGTTATATTAATGTTGTTGCTCTCGTATATCGGGAGTAGTTTTGAAATAAGCTATTATTTTTAGCTTATTGTTTATCATCTTAATCGTTACAACAACGTAAATAAGTTTTTTTTTTTTTATTGTAATTACTATTATGAAAACGAATTGTGATTTGTTTAATTATGTGATTTATAGTTTAGGTATAGTAATAATATGTTTTATCTATTTATATATAATTTGTTTTATTGTAATAGTTGTGAAAGAAGCTATGTTTATCTGGCTTATTTACATTTCCGGTATTATTAGCTATTTTTAACATTTAAGTAGTTAAATATCGGCGCCAGAGCTGAGGTCAGTGATAAATCACCTTGCACTTCAACTCTTGATACCTTTACCTTACCCATTATATATATAATTAGTCTGAAATACTAAACAATATGTATACTGTGATGATCACCATCTTCTCTTCGACTCTTCGAATTTGCGGTTTTCACTGTTCGTCTTTTACAAATTCCTTCAAAATGCTGACATAAGTTTTTTTTTTCTATGACATAGTGGCCGAGCAGTCGAAACGGACACAAAAAGGATATGCCAAGGAAAGGAGATGGCATCTGAAAGGAATGTGTGAAAGAGGAATACATGTTGGGGATTAGGGCAGGTTGCTGCTTAAAAAAACTGGCCAAGAGCGAGTCGGACTACCGCACAAAGGGGGAACCCTACCAAAATGGCAAAAATAACACGTTTGTTGTATGGGAGCCTCCTTAAATATTTATTATAGGTATTTTGTTTTTTAGTATTTGTTGTTATATATCATCTGTGAAAATTTCAAATTTCTAACTGATAGTTGGAAAGTTGAATACAGGTTCAGGTTAAGGAGATACAACCTAAAACAGATGAAAGGATGGACAACAGCTAAGTTTCAGTAATAGAGGTCCCATTTTACCCTTTGGAACCCTAAAAAACCAAAAATGTTGCAAATATATAAAGCTACCCAATAATATCATAGATCTTACCTCCCAACATGCGACATTAGCCATGAGTTTTTCCTCAGCCTCGCGGTTTCTACGACATTGCTTCAAGAACTCCCTGTCTCTCTCCGCCAGTAACATTGGGTATATTGCAAATTTGGCAGATCGCATTTCAATACGATCTTTTACTATTTGTTTGTAGTTTAAATTGTACAGGTAGATGCCAGCAGCTGTGATCCCAATATAGCCAGCAAAAATTGTATACCCTGGAAATGATTTTAATTTATTATTAAAATATCATGTCATCTGCACTATAGAAAGATTGTCATTGAAATATAATACAGATAAAAGGTACCTACCTGGGTTGATTCAGATTTTTTTTATTCAACAATCTTTACTTTTTAAAGGTCAACCTAAATTCTTGGTATGTTTATAACTTAGTTCATTTCATGAAAGAGAGAAAGCAAAATTTATATACGACATTTATATGATGGAATAATTTATATGTAAGAAAAGGACCTAGTTTAGTTAGTTTTATTTTGACACTTCAACAACTGCCTAGATTTGGTACTCTTAGTGCTTGTCCTGCCTTGTTCTCAAAGTACTCCATTAAATGGTACACTACCGATGTGCACATTAACTTGTGCAGAGTGATGTGTGTGGGTGATAGTAATAGAAACGGGCAATAGTCCATCAGTAAAGTTTTTCCTAGCAATTTGTAAACACAAGCAACATAACCTCCCCAGTAGTTACATAATCATAAAATAGCAATTTAAACAAATAAAATAATATTTTTATATGTGAAACTTACCGCTAAACAATGTTTTTGCGGGAATTCTTTTGAATGGGATTGGTTTATAGCCCCCCGGAGGGGGCAAATCTTGTTTACGAGCAACCTGACAAGCTGCTTCGGCCATTTCTATTTTATTTATTGACGTTTTGATTTGAGTTGACAGCACACCACAGACTGACCGACTTTTTTTTAAATTTTTGGATTGGTTTCTTGACCTTTATGCATTAACATTAACCAGTGCACACTGCACAGACCGAGCTAGTTTGCTAATGTATTCTCACCGTAGACCAAAGTAATAATTCTCACTCTAACAGCATATTAAAAGAATCCAATTTTATTTGCTAGTTTTATATTCTAAAACTATATCTAATATTAATATATATATATATATTCAGTAGCGTTGATATGGTCAGTATTTGAGTCCTTTAATCAAACACAATTCATACATCTATAGTAGGAATTGATATACCAGATAGCATGCACCTTGTGTTGTGTTGACGAGTCTTGTCCTGAAGTAGACTTAGGACGAAACAGCGTAAGTTCGAAAACATTCCACAATAGAAAGTGGACGTGTGGACTTGTGGACGACGTAGCGCTATGGGTGCGTATGACCGCGTGAGCGATACATGCGGCATGCCTGGCTACAGATAGCGACAACGCACATGCGTTTAGGATATTCATTAAATAATAAGCATTCTTGTTCCTCCCTTCACACATTTTTATTTGAAAGTGAACGCTCAAGTATGTCGAGAAAACGTTCTCTTTGATCCTCCAATTTAATCAGATGACTTTTGAAAAATTCAAATTCTCTTTTTCTGCTAATACGATCTCTTTTTAACTCTCTAGCTAAAGCCTGTTGAGTTATTGGTGTATGTTTTGTTTTTACTTTTTTATATCTTTGCCTATTTTCTTTTGATGTTGATGGGTTATTCTGAGCTATTGGCTCATTATTACTACTGTAACTGTGTATGTAATCCATTGAAGCGTTGGAATCTTCTGATGATTGTTCTAAAGTTTCCATATCAAGTTCATCAACATCTTCACAGTTTTCAGACAACTGGGAATTATTTTTAGGCACTGAGCTCTTGTTGTATTTATCACCTGTAAATTAATACAATATTAATAATTATAAAACAAAATCTTGTGTCACCGTGTCTGAAACTTCTTAGAGGTAGGATATATTTAATCTGTTGAAAATTGAAGCAAAACAAGGGTGGTTTGTCAGCATCATCATAACAAAATACACGTTGAAAATTGACAAACAACTGACTTCAAATTACTGAAATGGGACCAAATAACTGTCAGCATGGGATCAAATTGAAATGAGACTGCTTGGGAAGTAGTAGTTTTAAATTTAAAAAAAAATTAAAATCTGTTCACCCTGTCCAAACAAACCTCCTCCCTTTTTGAAAGTTGGTTGAAAAATTTATAATGATACCAGCATTAATCATTAATCCACTTCCGCACCTGTGTGGCCAGTTTGGTGGTCGACGCGTTACCCCTCATCTTTGGATTTATACCGCGTTGATGAGTGAAGGTGTGCATGTGGTGAAGCCCCCTAGCACGCAGCCCTTCTATCCTGCTTCTGTAAGGACGGTTGCTAACGGACGCTCCCTCATCCTACCAGCCGCCTCCTTCACGAGCATAACCTGCTCGCAGAAGGAAACGGCCGCGTTCCACTGGCTCCATGATAGAGACCATGGCTCGAAGCATGGTCTCCAGCGAGAGGGTATCTACGCCCAGGCCCACTACGAGGTCCCGGCGTTGACTCGCCCACGCTGAGCATTCCACCAAGGTGTAGAATGCCATGTCTTCGCCAGAAGCCTCGCAATGTTGACACGCGGGTCTCATGATGCATGCGAAACCGATATTCACCTAAGTTTTCGTGCCCGGCGATGATCTATATCGTACGATACGTGAGGTCACCGTGCTGCCTCGGCAGCCACTCCTCCATGATCGGTCCAAAGATACGTGGAACTCTTTAAAACTTGTGTATTATTATGATTCGCAAATTCAGCACTGATTTAGATGTATTTTCAACTGACTTCCAAAAAAGCAGGTTCTTATTTTTATTAAATTTATGTTTATTACTTCATATCTTTGGACTGGGTTACCCGTTTTAAGTATTTTTTTTAATTGAAAAATTGTCCCATTACAACAATTATTGGTCCCGTTTCTGTAATTTGTAGACGGTTTTTGTGTAAATTTTTGACGTATTTTTTTTTTTAAAGTACTGAAGAAAATACAAGAGCTTACTTACCTACAATTGCATGCATCTCATGAAAGAATGGAGGTAAATCATTAAAGTTTTTATTCTCTAACACACTTATTTGCTTTATGCAAGCAAGATAAGTCTTCAAAATATTTGCAAATTTTTGCCGACACCGCTCCCCGGCATTATGGCCTAAATTAAAATTATTCTTGGCAAGGTTTCTAGCTATATCATTCCACAATTCATAATTTCTTGTTTTCTTATCATCAAATAATGTATTCATGCTTTCTCTAGTAGAGAGCATTAGTGATGTAGCTTCCAGATCAATGGCAGTTGGTTTCTTTCTTGTCCATATAACATTCTCATAATCACTTTTGATTGCTACAAGGTTTGGTTTTGGTACATTTAGCACACAAACGTGATTAGGTTCATTACTTATTGATGTATTTGTTTCTTGTTCAACAGGGTTAGGAGTACTACCATCTAAAAATTGTAATATAAATATGAATCAGTTCAAGCAAATTTTGAAATGAATTTTCTTGAGGGTAACAAAGATTTACAGATAGACTTGAATGTTAACACAGTTTGGGAGAGCATGTACAATTTGTTTCATTAAAATGAGATAAAAGGCCAAGTTATTGTCTTATAAGTTATTCCAAGTTGTGCGGTGGAGCAGCGGTCATTATAAGCTAGTATACTTTTAAACAGATAACAAACCTAAAATATAGTGCATTTCGTCATAGAATGGTGGTTTTTCATCAACAATACATTTATCAGGTTCAGTATGTCGCTGTACATAAGCAAGATAAACTTTTCGAAGGTTTGCAAATTTCTGGCGACATCTCTCACCCGGATTCTGCCCCACATTAAAATTGTTATTTTCAAGAGTGGTCGCTATTTCGGTCCATAGTTTGAATCTTCTAACTTTTTGAGCAAATAATTCACTCATTTTTTTTCTAGTAGATAATAGTAGCGCTGTAGCTTGGAAGTCAATTTCAGTTGGTTTATTTTTCGTCCAAATTACGTTACTATAGGCTTCTGTAGTGGCAAGTGGTTCAGTGACTATGTTTTCTTCGCTTTCGACCTCTAGAAGAGAATCTTCTACGTCAGTGTCTTTTGGCACCTTTGATACATTATTTTTTTGTGCTTCTATGAATTTATAAGCTGCACTAGCGTCTAGAAACAAAAATGAATTAAGTATTTTATCATTTACATAACCTATTCGCAAATAATTATCCTGTAGCTATTATTATTTATTACACAATATAGGTACATACCATTCAGCAACAAATTCGCAGATTCAAGATCCTCCACTACAACTTTATAATCTTCTCCTTTATACTTGATATTCAGTACAAAATTATTTTCGATAGTTTCCATTACTTCCAAAAACAATAATAAACCGATGTCAAAAATAATTGAAAGACCAAAATGTTAGACAGGACATGCAGGTATTTACCGCGGTTAATAGGTTTTCTTTTTCCACCAATTCCATTCCATCCATGATCCAACCGACATCATCCGATGTTTTTTTTGTCGCTTTCTTTGTGCCTATTATGGGCAGGCTAAAGTCTTTCGTCCATACCGCCTTGCCTTACGTAGCTTCAATCCATTAGTAATATGAATTTATAATATGTCTTTCGTATATTTTTATTAATGTATTAATCCACAATCAAGGCATATTTATTGAAGGTCCATGGGATATTTTAATTGTCACGTCCTCGTCAATTGAATGGGTCAATGCCCATCAGTATCAGCTGATTGTCAGGGCAGAGGGAAGTCTTGAGGATCTTTGTTGAATTCACACTTCACAGTCTTATCGGATCATCATATTTACATTTATACATTATCCATTAAATTATTATATTAAAACCCTAAAACTTAATATCATTTACAGTTTCTGAAACAAATTTAAACAAGGATGCGTATGTCAAGGGATTCATTAGTAACTCAGGCATTGCGGGATCCTTTTTCTATCATCCGATCAATGATATTCTATCTATACTTATAGCTAAGCTACGACTTCCCGTTCCCGTCGCTAGTAATTATTGTTTCCGTCGCGTCACCCGTAATAACATCTAGTTTCGCAAATAATTATTTTAGAACGGATTTAATCTCCATTAAATATGTTATAGTGAGTTAACCTTATAAGATATGCAACCACAGACTTTTTTTTAGATTTTGAAAAGAGGAACAATTATTGACCGAGCGAGCGAAGCGTCTCATTTTTAACTCGAGGACTGCGCGATTTGGCGTTGTTGGTATGTGTGTCAGTTCCGGTCTACAGTCCGCATTTTTCAGCCGATTTTCATGAAATTTGGCACAAGTGTTCTTTGTTGCAAGGCGCAACTTTTGTCGAAGGGATTTTTCGAATGGGGGGGAAAATGCATTTTTCAGCCGATTTTCATGAAATTTGGCACAAGTGTTCTTTGTTGCAAGGCGCAACTTTTGTCGAAGGGATTTTTCGATTGGGGGGAAAATGGGGGAGAAATGGGGGGAAAATGCGAAAATAACGCGAGGTCTACTGTTCACAGAACCACTAGTTTAGGACATCATTATAACATAACATTAACCGTTTGGCCAAGGCACGCAACGAAAGTTCTTGAAAGAAATATATTTCCCCGTTTTTGAAACATATCACACTGCTGCTTCGCTCCTATTGATCTTAGCGTGATGTTATAGCCTAGCCTTCCTCGATAAATGCACTTCTCAAACAAAAAAGATTTCTTCAAGTCGAACCAGTACTTCCTGAGATTAGCGCGTTCAAACAAACAAACAAACCAACTCTTCTGCTTTATAATATTAGTTTAGATAAGTCTATACAAATAGTATAACATGTCTCTGATTTATTGTTAAAAAAGATCTTAGCATCCGATGTGTTCATTTCATTGAGTGTCATTGAATTTACTTCGTCTCATGTCATTTTCAAAAAATAAGGATGTCCAGTTATGAATCTAACCGAAAATTAACGATTTCAGTTATGTTATTATAATCGATATCCATTCTTGTATATTTTCCAGTATTATAAATTAAGTAGGTACAATTTTTTATAGACTTACGCAAGTATACCGTTAGGTGTATTTTATAGACTTACTTTCGTTTTATTATACGAGTACTTATAGTGTATAGGTATTAAATAATGATTGTAACTCACAGCCGAAGGCAGAAGGCTGCACACTTCAAACATTAGGTAATGTAAAAAAAACAACTCGAAAATATAATCACTATTAATCACTTTTATTTTACTACGATTTTTTATCGACTTTCCCTTGTACTTTAGCATAAATACCTTATCTTATCTTATCTTGTAACCATGACAACAACTAATAAAACCTACACGGAGAACATTAGTTTACCAGAGCGTTTTGTATTCTGACGTGTATTTTCGTAAACCTTCAGCATGAACACAATGGAACCAGGTGGTGCAGACGCTGGAGTTCAAGCTGACCTGCCAGAACCAGATGATGAGGAGCCAACTTTGAAAATTAGAGGGCTTGAACGAATAAAACTTTATCCTAAGGTACCTATAGAACCACCACCTTACAGAAAAGGAAAGTCCTTCAGTAGATCATGGATACTGCAGGATGGGCGTCCACCACCAGAAGTAGGAAGTGAAATGCGCAATTCATATCGAATTCCTAAAAGAGCCCCAGTTACAGAAGGTAAGTTTCCTGCCTATTTTACTAGCCAAGCCACAGATATAAGAATACTAGGTTATGTATACGCTAAGCAACTAAGGCACGCTAGCTAAGGGGCCCTACCAAGGTCTTGGACCCTCCAAGCTATTCTCATCAGGCTGACAGATTTTAATACCCAATGCCCGTAAATGGTAATAAGCTCGCCCTCTATTACGTCATACGTAGCAATTAAGTTATTAGCGAAAAGAGGGCGTTTAATATGCCTCTGGTTAGCCTGCCAGATAAGGATTTTCCACTAGGATATACACAGAATCCTCGTGATATCCTGATCCGAGGCAATAATGGATCAATTATATTAGAACGGCATTATCCTGTTTCCGATACCTAGGTCTATAATACCTACGGTATGTACTAGCTAGTCGGGTATTTCCAGGTGTACGCAGGCGATTAATGACGAATTTCTTCTGGGAACAAATGCTGGACGAGGTCATTGAAGACCTGGCGACCACGGACCCAGTCGTCGAGTATTGCACTGAACAAAATGCCAATTATATCAAAGAGAACTTTGAACCGCGCAATTTATTATATACTGCTGATAAAAATGTATGTTACCCGTTTTGTTTGTACCTATTTATATTTACAAATTGTGTTTTATGCATTATCCTTATCCATTGTTTCTATTTTCTAGAAACAATTAATGTTTAAAATTTAATTTAACCGCCGCAAAATCCTATAGCGATACTTATTCTTTGGGCCAGAAAATAGCCAGCCTTCTGGTCCTGAGAAGTATCGATTAAGCGTTTAGCAATGTCTCTATAAAGGCGACGAGCACTCGGACCCCATGACCCCAGTGTCTCAACCCCAAACGGCTCAAATATGTAATCACCTGCTAGGTTAGCATATTTACGCCGTTTGAGGTCTTCAGCCGATGCAGCAGCAGCGCCGGCACATCCGGATGTGCTTGGAAGGTGTGAAGGTGTCAACGCATGTATCGTCCCACACCAAAAGCCTTACAATAAATTAGCTTTATCCGAAAAAAATATTCAAGGTCTTGTAACTGTTGATTTGGTAGTTAAGTACTTACTGAATCTTGTAGACAGTACCTTAACCAGTCACATATTTATTTTAGAACAAATACTAAACATGTTGCTAATTAATCATTATTCCAATAACAGAAGCATTTGAAGTATCCTCTGTACGGAACCGGATCGAGTGCAATCACATACTACAGTGAAAATATAGTAAGAACTGGCCCTGTGAGTAGTATAAAAAACCTTTCTTGTTATTTTTTGTTGAATGGCGATCTTAAATGGTTCACTATCCATTTGCATAAAAAAAATAACCATAAAATATTTTGGCATATGGTAATTTAGACTAATGATATTTATGCATAATTTTTTTATCCATAACAAATTTAGTATATTTGTCTTAATCATAAATAAAATTAGCACAATCATATTTAAGCATAAAATTTATAAGCATAGCTCTATAAAGGCATAAACGTATCAAACAATAATGAATATAGTCATAATCATCTTACGCAGAATAAGTAACTATGTAAAATAATTAAAAGGCGGCTTAGGGGTGGCCCAAGGGCCACCCCCGCCGCACCTAAACCTACTTTGACACTATATAATATAGGAAATACTGGTGAAAGTAACTTTTTTATTTTTCATTCATTTCATTAATTTATACCTATTCAATTTTAGTAATAAATACTTTTAGGCGACTGTACACTATGCCTAAAAACATTGTGCAAATATGTTAGACCTAAATATAATTATTCGACAGTACATATGCTGCTAAAAATCAATTATGACCAAGTATAATTATGCCAAAAAAAGTATGCCAAATTCGTTGTGCCAAAACATTTTAGGATTACATATATTATGTTAACGAAAGGTATACCAAATATTGGATAGAAACAGGCGTTACTTGGCGAAAATCCATGACAAAACAATGGTAAGTAAATTTTTTTAAGAAAAAACTTTTTAAAATTATATAATAGCATTAATTTTTCGCAGAATCAAAAGGACAACAAAACGTCGACAATTGTTTCGCCTCTAAACGAGGCATTATCAAGACTGTCTCAGAGAGAACAGCAAAATTCGTGGTTGGAACGTGTTTGCTTATAAGTAAACGCGTGCAAATTTCATTATCGCGATGTAGGATTCTTTACAATAACTAATGTGGGTAGAAATCTCAGATCATGCTAACTAAGTTCCAAAAATAGGTATTCACCAATACTTGACCTTATCTGTTTGATTTAATTACTGTCTCTTGATAAGTTGCATAGAAAACCCAAATAACACACACAAACCAACAACAATTAATGTGTCTGTCTGTTCGCAAACAGATTAAGTAAGGGAGATGTGTGAAAATCTATTTGTTCGTTGAGTAAGGTGTCCGCATCTCTTCTAACTATTTCTAGCCTTTCCCAAACACTTAACTTGAACCCTTTCTCACATAACCGTAAAACTTTAAAAGTGTTACTATTGTTCAAGGAATGACCAGTGTCAAGAAGATGCTTCGCGAAGAGGGACCTTTCAGGACAACCATTGCGGGACGCCGCTCTATGTTCCTTATATCTAATATCGAAGGACCTGCCAGTCTGTCCCACATACTTCAAACCACATTCATCACAACTCAACAAATAAACACCTGATCTGCGTGAGACCGACACCGAATCCTTGCCATTACACAGCTCCCTCAAGGCATTCTGAGTTCTAAAAGCAACAAATATACTACTTTCCCTCATGATCTTATATAGCTATACTCAACGAGACGGGACCCACGAACGGCAAACAGGCCGTGTACTTCCTAGGTGGATCTTGAATCGGATATAATAAATGAAAACTAGCCTTTCTACGTTTTTTATTTAATAATGAGTGAACCATTCCTACGTCATAGCCATTACTTTGTGCTATGTAGCAAATGATGGACAATTCTTCACCAAATGCCTGTGGGCTCAACGGTACCGCCAGTAACCTGCTCAGTAAGCTGTGGAAAGCTGCCATTTTATGTTGCCATGGATGATTGGATGAGTAAGGAATAACTGTGTCTGTAACTGTTGGTTTCCTATAGATACGGAACTCATGAACACCGTTCCTTCTAGTAATTGAAAGGTCCAAGAAATTGAGAGTGGAATCTGACTCCAACTCTAGTGAAAAATCAATTCTAGGGTGTACTGAGTTCAACTTGGAGACAAGGACACTGTGCTGACGTTGTGTATGTGGATGATATTATTATATGTTGGACAGGAACAAACAGGAACAGACAAGGACACTGAGCTGACTTTTTGTTCCTGTCCAACATATAATAATATCATCCACATACACAACGTCAGCACAGTGTCCTTGTCTCCAAGTTGAACTCAGTACACCCTAGAATTGATTTTTCACTAGAGTTGGAGTCAGATTCCACTCTCAATTTCTTGGACCTTTCAATTACTAGAAGGAACGGTGTTCATGAGTTCCGTATCTATAGGAAACCAACAGTTACAGACACAGTTATTCCTTACTCATCCAATCATCCATGGCAACATAAAATGGCAGCTTTCCACAGCTTACTGAGCAGGTTACTGGCGGTACCGTTGAGCCCACAGGCATTTGGTGAAGAATTGTCCATCATTTGCTACATAGCACAAAGTAATGGCTATGACGTAGGAATGGTTCACTCATTATTAAATAAAAAACGTAGAAAGGCTAGTTTTCATTTATTATATCCGATTCAAGATCCACCTAGGAAGTACACGGCCTGTTTGCCGTTCGTGGGTCCCGTCTCGTTGAGTATAGCTAAGATCATGAGGGAAAGTAGTATATTTGTTGCTTTTAGAACTCAGAATGCCTTGAGGGAGCTGTGTAATGGCAAGGATTCGGTGTCGGTCTCACGCAGATCAGGTGTTTATTTGTTGAGTTGTGATGAATGTGGTTTGAAGTATGTGGGACAGACTGGCAGGTCCTTCGATATTAGATTAAGGAACATAGAGCGACGTCCCGCAATGGTTGTCCTGAAAGGTCCCTCTTCGCGAAGCATCTTCTTGACACTGGTCATTCCTTGAACAATAGTAACACTTTTAAAGTTTTACGGTTATGTGAGAAAGGGTTCAAGTTAAGTGTTTGGGAAAGGCTAGAAATAGTTAGAAGAGATGCGGACACCTTACTCAACGAACAAATAGATTTTCACACATCTCCCTTACTTAATCTGTTTGCGAACAGACAGACTCATTAATTGTTGTTGGTTTGTGTGTGTTGTTTGGGTTTTCTATGCAACTTATCAAGAGACAGTAATTAAATCAAACAGATAAGGTCAAGTATTGGTGAATACCTATTTTTGGAACTTAGTTAGCATGATCTGAGGTTTCTACCCACATTAGTTATTGTAAAGAATCCTACATCGCGATAATGAAATTTGCACGCGTTTACTTATAAGCAAACACGTTCCAACCACGAATTTTGCTGTTCTCTCTGAGACAGTCTTGATAATGCCTCGTTTAGAGGCGAAACAATTGTCGACGTTTTGTTGTCCTTTTGATTCTGCGAAAAATTAATGCTAATTAATAAATTAATAATATAATTTTAAAAAGTTTTTTCTTAAAAAAATTTACTTACCATTGTTTTTAAATCTTAAATTTGCTGGGAGTCCCGGGTTCGCCCTCATAAGGACAAGTTGAGCCTGAACGAATTCGCATCAGTTTTAGTTTCTCCGGCCGACTGTAGCTATCTTACCTTCAGCCTTTTTTTTTTTAGTTCCGCGGCCCTAGGCCACGGCCGCTCTAACGTCCGTTGCCGGGTGTCTCTGGTTACAAGCAGAACGTATTTCCAGTGGCTACCTTCAACCTAAACTACACACACCACATACGGTGGGAATTTGCATCCGTTTAGGTAGATCTGAAGATAAATCGCTTCATATATATGGTGGACTTTATCCCACATCTTTGAAGTAGAGTTTTATCCCGCGTCGATGAGTGAAGACGTGCGTGGGCAGAAATTCTGCTGGCCTGCTTCTGATATTATATAAATGACTTATTGTAAGGACGGTGGGTACCAGAGACGCCCGGCAACGGACGTTAGAGCGGCCGCGGCCTTGGTCGCGGAACTAAAAAAAAAAAAAAATTACGGTGGGTAACCCCCCCCCCCCCTGCGGTCGCAGCTGCGGTAATCGGCTAGTGTTTAATAAAACTTTCTTTTACAGGGAGAGATTTTGGAGAAGTTCAGAAGGTGCCAGTATTTCACCAAGCCAATGGAAGAAAGATTGGACAATGGTTGGGTTTTGTAGCTTTATTTTATTCAAAATTGAATTTATGAAAGTAAATTATGAATGAAGACACAAATGGTGATTTTATTTTAAACGTGGAATAATTTCTAGTTCCCATTTCTCAAGTAAACTCATTGTCGGGATAAAATGTATCCCATCCATAAATATCTGCGCCATTTTTTCAAACGAATCTGTACCTACAACAGCTTATGCGTGATTATTGTGATTAATCAAACATCTTGTTTTAATTTTCTTCCACTGTTTCACCATCCCATCTGCTAGATCGATTTTAACGGTATTTTCAACGACAGATAACTTATGTTATGAATAACTTAGGCTTTTTATCTCGGGAATGTCCTACTGAGGCCGAAGCCGCGGGCGTCGGCAAGTATATTAGTTAAAAAAACGTTAGGTAAGAGTACAAATAATTTTTTATTAATATCAATCACGGCAATGGTCGCCTTAATACTATTGACAACCAAAAAGGCAAAACAGAATAATCGATGTAACATTTTGATGGGATGAATAGAAACATACAATACCAACAGTCGATTGTTTATAAACGAATCCTAAAAAATGGAAATCTCCATTTTTTAGGATTCGTTTATAAACAATTATAGACAAGTACCTACATGACTAGTAAACTATAAACTAAATAAAATATTAATAAGTATAAATAATAAAATAGCTAAATCATAATTAGTTAGATAAATAGCATTAAAACAATAAGTCGTCGTCATCCCAATTGTGAGGCAGACATATGGGCTTGTAGTCTCCAGATTCTGAAGTCATAGAAAACGTTGATTTGCACGCCAAAATAGTTCTGAAGCATGTTACAGAACCGAGGCCAGTTGGCCGTGATGTTGTTTCTGGGGTAAATTCTGTAAGGTAAAATCAGATGTTGTATTTCACGAAGTCCCCGTTTGGGACTCCCTTTTACGAAGCAACGTCAGAACACGAACTAATTAATAGTATGCTAATGTGCCTTCGTTCATAAAACTAGTTAAAAAGCACTAGTTACAAAGTAAATAAACGTGTAGATACTAGCGACAGAGGTTGAGCATTCCTCAAAGTAGGTAACGCACAGTAAAAAAACGGACTTCTTGAAATAAAAATACTCTAAGCAGTTGTTTACAGTAAATACTCACAAACTTTACATAGATATATATGTTAAGCTGAGAAGGCTATTCACACATTCAAATAGGTATAGGTAGGTACATACTTACAACAGAAAGAATTGAAATGGAATATGATTTTTACTGTCGCCAGAACCTTGGAAATGAATAGACACGTTTAAGCTTTACTATGTTTCAGGAAAATGTGCAGTTAACCCCTCATTGTCCAATTAAGTTCTAATATTGAAATGGGCGTAGCCAGGAATAGCATTAAGTGTGAACAATAATGAATTGAGTTTTCTACTTGCCAGTGACACAGGCGGGAACAACCGGCCCATCTGCCCCACCATGGCTACGCCCACCATGTTGAAATGGTACATGCCCGTCGACTCGCCACCACCGACGTTGCTCTCCTCTTGGCATATAACACCACGCACTTGGTTCCGCATTTTTTTAGCTTTCACCATTTTCAAGCGATGGAATTCTTCTCTCTCCTATTAGAACATAATCACCTATTAATATCAATTCGAAGAAACAAACCAACCACCAGTCTTACCAACGTTTTTTAACAAGTTAGAAGTCTATTGCTTTGAATGGAACTGGGTGTAACAGTAACAATTATTTAGGAGGACTTCGATTGGAGTCCTACGGCTACGTAGGTAGAAATAATTGTTATGGGTTAGGTGCGTGTTATGAATTTATGATAGATTCTGTCTGCAGCGTGCTTTGAACGGAACAAATGGAACTTTGTCAACTGGGTTGGTGAAAATAGTAATATGTTTACCCCATTTATCAATAAGTATGTTTTTGCTGGTGCTGCCAAATTGTAACGCTCAACGATTTTCCATTTTTAATTTTCATACCACAACAATAACCAAGATAAGATGACCTTGGTAAATACCAATTTTATAAAATGACGAAGGATATTTTAGGCGGTGTGTTAGCTTAATTTGAATTGCAGTGGCTTTAACATGCTTGCTTGGTACTAGGATTGTAGCTTTGTGGGTAGCTAGTATTTTAATTTATGTGTTTAATTATTTATTTATGTCTTACTCTTTCATCCATTTCCGTCAAAATATAATTTTCGGTGTTGCGTAGTTTCGGCATAATTACTTTTTCTATGCCATTGACTTTCCTGCAATGAGAGGTAGGTATCTAGTGAGTAGGTACCTATTTCCGACCTAATATTATAAAGTTAACTTTCGATAAAGATATTATCTGCTGTTCCAGTCAGACTATGCTCATCGCACTACAGCTCGCGTTGCCGCGAATATTTCCCTAACACCCAAAAACTGCCTTCCTACTCGCGATGTTCATCGCGTTGTTGTTGGGCAGGACAAGCGGCATGACGAGTAACGTAGCCACACTATGTCCCTGCTCATTTACCTCACGACTTGTAGCCATCTAGTGGTAAACTCGGGTACCTATCGTTAGTAGTTTGTGTAAGTTAAAAATAAAATAGAAAATACCTCAAAGTAGATCTGATAGCCGAATCCAGAAGTATGCAAGTATTTCTAAGCGAAGCAAACTTGATAAGTATCATGACAGCTTGTCTGAAAGCTCTCTTGGCTTCCCCAGTACGATGTCCACCTGCACCGAGGCCCGCGTATCTCAACGAGTCCCCAACACCTGGATCTTCTAATGCTTGAAGAGCTACTGTCGCGACTCCAGATATATTTTCTGGTATACGTTGGACTCTAACTTGGGCCTGTTAGAGAACACGAAGACTTTCAAATGTGGGATTTTTTTTAAACTATTATGGACAGGCCAAGGCTTTCGACCACATCATCAACAGATTATTCAGTTATTTTTAACAGACTTCCAACAAAGGAGGAGGTTCTCAATGTGACTGGTTTTTTACGAGTATTTTAACCTCATATTTTTGATTGGGTGAACTATTTCCACAAGTGGTCCCATTTCAATTTGGTCCCATACCGACAATTTGAAATCGGTTGTTGTGTAATTTTTCGACGTATCTATATATGGGCAGCTGCCCCCCCCCCCCTGCCCGTACCTGGCTACGCCCATGGGCTCTTATGTTGTTACGAGTATGTATTCCTGGTACATTTGAGGTTTGTGTCTTTTATAATGGACAATCATTTTCATCTGTACTCGGTGCATCTGTTGACATATTTATTTAATTTTCATCGGGACAAAAAAAAATTATCATGCGCTTAGTAGGGCAGTATGGATATATATTACCAGAGCCGCTTGGGTCCCTTAGCTCTCTATTATAAGATACACAAACAACAAAAGTACTAGGAGTACAGAACTACAAAAGAGCACTCGGCAACTCCGCTTATTTACCACCGTTCACCTGCCAACTCTTATCTCGCTCAGTTTGGTTTATTCAAAATGTGTTCGAAGAAGTTTTGATCAGAAACCGTTCACCTTTGATGGTGCTTAAAAATGTCATATATATTCTTCTGTTTTATGCTTTGATAAGGTAGACAGAGCTGTTTATTGTACCCATATTTCTTTAGTCACATTGAGGCCATCTTTTATTATAAATGATACGAACCTCGAATAAAACACTAGGACTACAGAATTACATAAGCACTCTCGAAATCTCGTTCGAATCTCGATCCGTTTAGTTTATTTAAATGTGTCAACAGGTGCACCGAGTACAGATGAAAATGATTGTCCATTATAAAAGACACAAACCTCAAATGTACCAGGAATACATAACAACATAAGAGCCTTCAAGATTTTAAATTCTTTTAAATTCAGTGAAAACCGATTGAAAGTTTGAACTTATTATTCTGAAAAAGTACCGGGCGATCATAACAGAATAGGAGGTTCTGGTTGTATACATGGGGCACACTAAAAGTTTTGCACTTCTAGCTAATCGGAACTATTTGAATTTCGAATGTTATATTTTTTTAAACATTGCAACCTTCTTAGTAATAAAAAAAAACAAATGGCGGGAAATGATTTGTCAATTGTTTTTTATCACACATCAAAGTTCTACGTATGCAACGAAAATGGAATTAAGTCGAAAAGATTTTAGAGCGATGATTTTTTATGATTTTAAAAGTTCTCTCTCTCCGCAAGACTGTGCCGCTCGGCTTCAAAATGCTTTTGGGAGAGACCTTGTTTGAGCACCGTGAGGTGATGGTTTGCTGAATTTGAGAGAGGTCGAGTTTATTTACATGACGAATTTCGTGAAGGGCGGCCTTCAACTGCCGTCAATGAAAATAATGTGGCGCTACTAAACAATGGTAAGTAAAATATTTAAAAAAAAAACACTTTAACTTATTTTAAATTTCTTAATAGCACTATTTTTCGCAGGATTAAAAAGACAACAAAACGTCGACAATTGTTTCGCCTCTAAACGAAGCATTATCAAGACTGTCTCAGAGAGAACAGCAAAATTTGTGGTTAGAACATATTTGCTTATAAGTAAACGTGTGCAAATTTCATTATCGCGATGTAGGATTTTTTCACAATAACTAACGTGGGTAGAAACCTCAGATCTTGCTAACTAAGTACCCAAAAATAGATATTCACCAATACAAGACTTCATCTTATTAATTTTCAACAAATTGTGTAGAAATGCCAAATGACACATACAAACCAACAACCAACTAATGTGTCTGTCTGTTTACAACCATATTAAGTAAGGGTGACGTGTGAAAATCTATTTGCTCATTGAGTAAGGTGTCCGCATCTCTTCTCACTATTTCTAGCCTTTCCCAAACACTCAGCTTGAACCCTTTCTCACATAAACGTAAAACTAAGGTGTTACTATTGTTCAAATTTAAAATAAGTTTGAAGTGTTTTTTTTTTAATATTTTATTTACCATTGCTTTGTCATGGATTTTCGTCGAGTAACGCCTGGTTCCATCCAATATTTAATGTGGCTACTGTTAAGATGTTAATTGAAGAAAACCCGCGGATTACCTATGAGACAATTCAAGGACTATTGGGGATTGGTATGAGTCAAATCCAGAAAATTTTACACGAAGAATTGAAAGTTCGGAAACTTTGTTGTCGTTGGATCCCTCATGAACTGACAGCGGAGCAGAAGCGGGCTCGCGTGGAATGGTGCTCACAGATGCTACTGAAGTACGACCACGGACATTATAATGCTGTTTATGACATTGTCACAGGAGACGAAACGTGGATTTAATGTATTGAACCCGAAAAAAAAAACCAGCAATCTTGTGAATGGGTGTTTGAAAATGAGAACAAGCCAACAAAAGTGAGACAGGCGAGAAACGTTGGTAAAAAATTAGCACGTTTTTTTTCTCAGCTATGGGTCCCATCTGTACAATTCCACTTGAAGATAAAAAGAGTGTTAATGCCGAGTGGTATTCTACCATTTGTTTACCCAGGGTGTTAGAAAAAGTTCGCGAAAGACGACCCAAAAGCCGCGTTCTCCTACATCATAACAACGCTTCTTTACACACGGCCAACAAAACGAAGTCATTTTTAGCTTCCGAAAAAGTACAACTCGTCACCCATCCTGCGCATAGCCCCGACCTAGCACCCTGTGATTTCTGTATTTTCCCCAAAATCAAAGATTTGATGAGAGGTTTCACTTTTACCAACTCCGAAGAGGCAGTGATAGCGTTCAATCAGCACGTAGAAAACATGCCTCAGATCTGTGGTCCTCCTGTTTTAAAAAATGATTCGATCGCATGAAAAAATGTTTAAAATGTAAAGGAGAGTATTTTGAAAAGCAATAAACTTAATATTTTGGTTTTAACATGTTATTTTTTTAAGTTACGTAAAACTTATAGTGTGACCTACGTACAAGTAGGCGCATATAAATGCAAATCCTTAATGTAAAGATGATAGTATGACTGTGAAGAATAAAAATCTCGAGTATCACACTAGTGTGACGGTGAAGAAAGAAATTCTTCTGTTCCACACTGGTGTGACAAAATGGTGTGACGGTTAGTCATACCCCAATTTGAAGTGGAAGAAAAGACGTAAGGAACTTCGTTCCTGACAGGGGTCCCCCGACCGCAATTTTTATTTTATTTATAATAACATTACGTGAAGGTTTCGACGATATCGTAATTACTTTCGACCGTTACCTGTAAAGCCATAAGAATAACGTACTTACTCGTTTTTCATACATAGGCACTAGAACTTCACCTATGCGCTGTGCCTATCACCCTAATACAACAGTAACACCACAAGTTACAAACACATGACTTACCTGACCGACATTCTCTAAAACCAACGCATTAGATTCACCATTTGTAAATTTAATAGCAGCGAGCGAAATATACGCTTCTTTCAGCGTATGACCTAGAACAGCTTGAGTAGAAGCTAGTTCTGTAGCAGCTTGCCTCCCCCGTATGCGAAGCGCCTCAGTCTTCCGCCTAAGAAGCTGGTACCCTCGGTTAACCTGCTCTTGTCTATGTTTAATCTCTTTCAGCATAAATAGAGAAGCAGTCACAGAATATCGGTTTTCTGCGTGCATGCTGTTTTTATTTTTTGTAACTTTTTATGAGGAGAAAATTCGAGGCAACAAGAATTTTATGTCAGTGTGACGTGCTAGAGGTGATAGGAAAGAAATGTCATGTTTAAAACTCTGGATAGGTAGTATAAATTGAAGTATTAACTGCTTTATTAGGATAGTTCCATAGAGTAACACGGGCTCCCGTTTGTGCAAGTGCACGGGAAGAATAGTGGTGCTTCGAAAAAAAAAGAGTTCAGTACAATTGGATATTGTTTGTTAAAACCAATTTATGTAGGTAAGTCAAAGTTAGCAACGAACGGGGACCGCTACTTTTTTTTTATGAATCGATCGACTAGATAGTAAACTGCAATGGGGTTCTCATATCACAGCCTTGGCAGGAAGACTTAGTTCGGCTGCCTATGTGGTTATTAGAAAGGTCACTGACTGATGAAAAAACGGCACGATCAGTTTTGTTTTAGATACTTTCATAGCGTTATGTCATATGGTCTGCTGCTGTGGGGCTCAGCTGCTGATATTGAGACAATATTCATATTACAGAAACGAGCTATACGAGCAATCTATAGACTCAGACCCCGTGACTCGCTGAAATAACTATTTAAAGAAATTAATATTTTAACAGTTAGTTCTCAATATGTTTACGACAACATCTTATATGTACGGAAGAACATAGAACTTTAAAAAAACTGACAATCATAATATTAATACAAGAAATAAAAATAAACTAGCAATGACAAAAAATTGACTTCATAAAGTTGGTAGGTAATTCGTTTGTAGGCAAATCAATGCATATAATAAAATTGTAAGTGGTCGATGTCTGTACATCGAAGATATAATAAACTGTTGTATGAATGGTTTTTAGAATTTTTGTCTGTTTGTCTGAATGTTTGAACACGCTAATTTCAGAAACGGCTTAACCGATTTGAATGCGGTTTTTAGTAATGCGTTGTGGTTTATTCAACTTAACATTTAAAGTTTGTTTTATTTCAATCGGTTAATAAATAAAAAGTTATGTCGATCTAAAGTAGCTGCGGGCAACAGCTAGTATTAATAAAATTCCTCAGGATTTGGATGACATGAGTTTAAAATAGTAGAGAAAAAATGTTTGATGAAGAAAGGCTACTATTATAGTAGCCTTTCTTCATCAATCATTTTTTTTAGACGAATATCTTAAGTAAACGAATCAATATTAAAAAAGAAAATGGATAATCTACAGAGTTTCTTGCCGGTATCTTCTCAGTAGAACCAACTTACTGAACCAGCGAAATAATTATTTTCAAATGGTTATTTATGTACTTAATTTAGTATTTTTATAATATTGCTTGACATAAAATATTGTAAAATTTTGACATTCATAAGTGCTCTTTAAGTGCCTAAACTGAGTAAACGAAATTGATTCTTTGATTCTTGACCTTCAAAGCAACTTTTGTATACATTTTTTGACGAGTACATTCTGAGCCGAAATCACTATGGAGAACTGGGAATCCCCCTATTTTATTATTCTGCGGCCTAAGGCCGCGCCCACCCTATCGTGCTATCATTTATGTTCTAGCATAAATGTAATAAAAAACCATTTCCATATTTATCTAAAATAAATACCACGAAACAACAAAAATAATTAAAATACATACTTGTCTGTCCATAATTATTTATATTTAACTACATTTCATAAATGTAATATTTCTTATTAAATAATGCAGTCTCTCTTATTAAAAATCATTACTTACATCATCATCAGTATCCACTGAATTTGAGCAGTGGTACTGTTCAAATTCAGCGGATACTACAACACATTCTATATCTCAGCTATCCTGCCAGTAGTTGTAATTGCTTGATGGTGGGGGGACAGGCATAGGGGGTCCATTCGGAGGAGGTCCCGCCCCAGAACTGTATGGGGACCCTTGCGGGGACCCGTACCTGGGTCTGAACCAAGGTCTACTTGTATATTGGTACTGGTTACTTGCATAAGCTGCCAAATTTTGTCCAGTAGCATTCGGATAAGGGTTTTGAGGACTTTGATTTGGTGGGAATGCTACGTTTGGCATATTTGGAAGATTAGCTGGGTATGATGGGTTTGGGGTTGGAGTCGTTGATGGGGAAAAACTGTTTTGTGAGTTCTGCCCACTTGGCGTATTTGCTGACGGATAAGTTTGATTCGCGGTTTGATTGGCCCCATTAGTTGGGTTGTAAGTCGGAGGCGGTTGTGATGTGGTCGTTTGACTGACATTGTATGTAGTATTTTGACTGCCATTAGAAGGATAAGTCGGTGCGACAGTCTGATTGGCTGGTGTGTAGCTAGACTGTTGCGTTGCACAATTATCTGGCGAAAAATTCTGTTGATTTTGTACTGCACCACCCATTGTGTAACCGTTTTCTTGTGATGACGATGTTATATAGTTTGTTTGGTTGCTTGTTCCATTGCCTTCTGAGTCTGTGCTTGATGATTGCGTGGTATTTATTGAAGTTTGACTAGTAGGGATAGTGTATTGGACGTTAGGATTGTTGGCTGGGACTGTGATAGATGTATTTCCTTGCATCATGTATTGTTGAGCCATTCCAGCATATTGCGAGGTTGGAGTTCCAAACGAATTAGTTACTAACTGCGGTTGCTGTTGCGACACTGGGATCGTTTGAGCTGCATTTGTCATTGGGGAAGATTGAGGTGCTTGGACTATAGGTATAGTTCCCAAGTTTGGGTTCAATTGATGTCCAGCTAAAGCTGCGTTTAGTTGTTGAGCTGATAGCTGCGTGTTAAGATTAATTCCAGCTGGCATGTATTGCGATGTACCAGGCATATTCATTGGCATTAAAGGCATATTGTATTGGACTCCTCCAGGCATGCCTAATTGGTTAGGCTGCATGATAACGTTTTGTCCGGGTTGTAAGACTTGTTGGCCGATTAGTCCAGAAGGTAGAGCATTTTGAACGAGGCTGGGATGGTTTGCTGGTATCATGTAGACTTGGCTGTTTGGTTGTCCAATAACGGTGGGCATTTGGCCTATATTGAGAGGATTCTGTAATACTGTCATGCCCTGTGGTACAGTGATCATTTGAACGTTTTGAGTTGTGTTTTGGACTTTGCTTAGATCTTGCTTTTGTCCATCTTTGCTCGTTTGTATTTGTATCGCGTTTCTGTCTATCTGTCTTATATACATTCCGGTTCCGTCCTGACCTGGTGTTGAGACACTGTAATAGAAATATATTATATTTATTAAACTTTAATGACTATCTATATTACAAAATTGTAAAGTTTGTATGTTTGTTCGGGCATCTCTAAACGGTCTGATTAATTTTGCTATGGAATGGAATCTGGGCAGTTTTATCCGTCTTCTGGTGAATAGCAAAAAACTAATGCTTTGGGCTGGACTAGAATCAGCGAAATTTCCCTTAAAATGGGGACAGCGGATGCTCTGCCCAATTGAGCTACTGAGACTTGAGAGTCTGTCAAATATTTGGGAAAAGTTAAGCATACCTATTCATTGCTTAAAAAAATACTAATTTATTGATGAGGAAGAAATAATACGAATCTTATACATAAAACTACTTTTTTTTTTTTTTTTTTTTTTTTTAATTCCGCGGCCCAAGGCCGCGGCTGCTCTAACGTCCGTTGCCGGGCGTCCCTGGTTACTAGCAGAGGGTATGTCCAGTGGCGCCCGGCGGATACATAAAACTACTTAGGATACTGGAGATCACAAAGCATTACACTATCTAAAAACGATAGGAAAGTTACAGCTCTCCAAGCATAAGATGGCGCGTGGCACAAAAATTGAACTAATCTAATGATATGGAGTTATTATTTTGAAATCTCGTTTATCAATGTAATGTGGCGCCACCTGTAGCTTAGTAAGTACAACTGAACTTACTTGGTCTGTTGTCCTGAGGATACTTGGATGATGGTGCCGTGTGCTGGGTTGATTTTCATTCCCATACTCACTATTGTGTTGTCTTTAACTGTCAACAGATAACCAACATAAAATATACTGTGGAAATAATTTTAAAAAGACGCTTCTGATAGTCGGCTAAAGTACTATGTTACGCGTATGCATTAGATAACTATTGGAAACGCAATGCGTGACTCCATACTAGGACTTTCTTCAAATGAATTCTGAAATCATGCAAAAATGTATTATACTTCGGCAGCTGTTTTAGCAAAGGGTAGCAATAACTGATGAAATCTGTGATAAAAAATATATTGCAGTTTATTACAAGGTTGTTATGAGCGTCAATGGCGTTCCGAAGCCACAATCAGGTCTGCTGAAGGCTGTGGAAATAGCAAAATAGACAGGATTTAGTCCATAAAAAACTTCGAAAAATAGATATTATTAATCCTACGCCAATCAGTTTTACGCTTAGCCAGAATGTAGAAAATAGTTATGAAACATTATTGACGAGAAAATAGAATCAGTGTCAATTCTCGTTACTGGTAGGTGGTCATCATACATCCCATCTACAAAACGTATAAATAAACATGGTTAAAATACATTTCTTCCCGCATCTGTAACAATTATTACGCCTGTGGTGATGGCCGACTCCGTCAGTAATGGCCACATTCTGCGGAATCCTTTTGGCCTTAGTAGGTAGGTACGATCGCCAGACTCCATTAGGAGGAAGTTATCCATGAATTACTAGCTAAGTGCTTAAATATATGACGTGGCGATCACCTGTACCTAGATCAAAAGAAATGGAAGTGTAATAGTAAGCAAACGATCCCTTAGCTCCAAATGAAGGCTTCAGATACAACTAAAAGGAGGGACTATATGATTTAAATGATGTGCAAATAGTAATTACGCTTATTCTGTAAGTAATTTTTCACCTTGCAAGTTATTAAATTCAGAAATGAAATTAGGCCAAAACGCGATGCTTGGATCTTGTTTATAAAGCCGAAGGAAAAAAATACGTCTATCACTATCACGCTAACGCTTCACTTTTTGGCTGATCAACGCTAGCCGAAGCCTGTAGTCTGATGCCGAAACTTATGCTTACACGTTGTTAGTCCATCAACGTAAAAACAACTATAAAATGCAGTGCAACTATATCAGGAATGCAATACCAGGTGTCAAATGAGCTTTGTCAATACTGTAGATGCCCGTACCCGTTGAACCGATTCAAGAGCTCAAATCTGCAGCTGCTATAGACAAAAGAGGAAGAGATATCCCGCAAGGCCTTTCACTGGTAGGGCTTGATCTACGTGAGCTATTGTATGGAATATACGTCTAGAGAATATGTGTAGGTAGGTACATTTCTGCTCTCGTATAACAGTGGCTGTGAAGGAAGAAACGCCAACATAAAATGTGTGGAAGTTGCGTTTAACGCTATAAATTACTATTGTAAAACTAAAGGCACAGGCATTCGCATTATTGTTTTCTCTTTGTAATATTGTACTCAACTGTAATGAAGTACGGCATTTTAGCACAGGTTTTAATTAGGTTGTATAATTGTTTCTACATTCACGAACTTTAAGAGAAGATAGATTTTTTTCAACACTACGCTAGTACGCTTTTTTTTAGGTATACCTACCTACTATAAAGGTGTCATGCTATTATACATTTAGTTTTAATATACAGACGTTTTATAAAATAGTGCAAAATTATTTGGTCGGCTTTTTTCCAAACTTTGATTAAAAATAATTACGCAACAGCCAATTGCCCCGTTTTATCCTTGTTTTTTTGTTTGGTGAAAAATTAAACGCATCTACCCTACCAAGTTCTGATCTCATACTTAAATGGAGAGAATTTATCGCTTTGCATCGCTTATAATGTGACGCCATATCACAGCCGAGAGCCCTAAAAGTTACGCCAAAACAACAGGTCTATTAAACAACGCAGGTGAATTGCTTACTTGTACTCAGTGGTTTTTTTTTTCCGGACCTTTTGATATCGTCGAATTCTGATATTTTTTTCCGACTGGAACTGTACAAAATGGGATAATGAGAAACATAATTGGTAATATTATGTTTGATGCGACACCTCTTTGTGTCTGGTCCAGCCGACAATAAACCTAAAAAAATTTGCAAAAAAAAAAATCGCTTATTTGCAGCGCTGCACATAATCCCCTCAATGTCGTTGTTGCCATTTAATGTCCAAAATCTAAATTCTGTTCATATTTGGCATTCCATATATATTTGGTAAGATATAATAACTCCATGCCACTGGCCCAGGTGAGATCCTACACAGAGATAAAAGTGCTGGCTATGGATACAAAGAATGGATCGTATCGTAGATGAGGCTTAAAAAAGAGTCTTAAGACATTCACAAAAAAATCAAAGTCCTTGTAGCGAATTCACCAGTTCCAAATATTGAGTCCGTATAGTCCTTACCGCTAAAAACGACCTTTGGAAAGAATGAAAGAGTAACGCATTGCTTTATATTACGCAGCTGCTGCCGCACAATGTAACGAAATTTATATACACGAGGTGATATGAAATACCAATCGTTTAATATCAAATTCAGATGAGCAAAACGATTAGAAGAATCATAAGGCTTAATTAAACATTTGCATATCCCCTAACCCTAAACAGTTATTTTTAAATTATGTTAATTACCGATCAAAATAGTAAAGTTGTACTCTTATCCTGCAATATTTTAACAATAATTATTACGTGTATGTATGTCGTGCAAAAATAACGCGGCAAAATTACGCATAGGCGCATGGCCAAAAGATCGAACGGGTTGACATTCATATCATCTCGTGTTATATTGGATCCTCAATATACCTGGTGTCGCGGTCCACGTGCGCGACTCTCTCGACGTAGTCTTGTCGTGTGACACATGCGACCTGCGGTTGTATATCGGTCAGTACACACAACAATATCAATCAATATTTAGAAACAAGCTTGAACTGTTTGGCGCGAAACAGTATGTTATAAAAAGTTACCAAAGACAAGAATGTGGTTTTGGTCACAGATTTTTTTTATTTCGATATAGCTAAAATATTTTTTTTTGAATAGATAGTTAAAGAAAGATGGCATGAGAGTTCAATGTTGCAGTTTTTTTTTAATTTTTTTTTAGCAAAACTTCGAAAGGAGATTGCGAGGAAGTAGAAAGTATTTCATATCTAAGAGGCTCGATCATACGGCCTTGTTTTTTTTCTTTACAGCCAATCATCCAGAAGCTTATTGTTATTAAATGACGATCCCTAAGCAAAGCCACAGTCTTAACAAGAAACAAAATCAACAAAATCAAACGACGCCATATAGCACCAGCTTGCTCTTATAAAAAAAGTTAAGCATTTGTCAAAGATATCTTCAGACAGTGGCGCCACCATCCATTGCTTCCTGTCAAATAGGTTTGGTCGAAAGTATTCATCCAATTAGCTTGACATCTTCATAATTTTGCTAATAATTAAGAAACTGCAGCCCATTTAATTATAATGAAGTGTTTCAACGCTCCACTACTACTTTCGTTGGCAAAATGAGGTTATATTTCTGAGAAGACACCATTTTTTTTTCGGTAACTTGACATTAATATTGGCGGTTATTTTTTAAATAAGATTTTGACTCAGACAGTTGGAAAATAGTAGTGGAGCGTCTTTAAAAAATAATTTTAAATGTTTTCAACCTCGTTCAACTAAACGAGATTTAAAAACCTTTTAAATCTTGAATCTAATATTTGCAAATAGTAAATGTTGAAATCACGCCAACTGCTTACTTTATAATTTTCATTCAATATTTATAAGCAAAAAATTTGAACACTACACACATTTCCAAATATTTAAAGGCAACGGTATTTTGTGTATGGAGTGTGATAATGCCATCTCCATATTTATACCAAATGCCATGGTTTAATCGACTGAAATTGCTTCTTCAAAGACAATTTCAATTAATATTGTGTATGAAACTAAATTAAAAATGTTCGATCTAGATTAGATTATGAATCTAGAGCTAACATGATATGAGTAGCTTACCCAGCAGGAGCTATAGGCCTGAGCTGCAAAGGGCTGGGACTACCATCAGACAATCTTTTCTGTCCCCGAGGCTCTTGCCCACCCACTTTTGTAGGTGTCGACGCGTTCTGGAATATTATTGACATTTCTAGCAAATTGTATTTTAGCTAAAACAACAGATAACTAAGCGGGAGATACATAAATATTAAAAAATAATGATAACAGAAGAATGCAAAGCATAATCAAATTATCAAATGAATATAAGACTCTTGTACAGTAAAGCGATGAATATTGATGTAAATTAATTTAAATATGTTACCGTATAAACCCATTTGTAGTGACAACGCGTTTTACCTAATTGAATATCAGTTAAAACTAGTTGTTACTAGACAAAACGCGTTTTAGGTTATGGTAATTCGAGGCAATTTAAAAAAATAAGTTTAACTGATATTCAATTTTTATTACAGTTAAAACACGTTCTAACTAAAACTGGTTTTCATGGTAACAATCACACCTATTTTCCAAAAGAGGTAGGAACAAACATCATATGTAGGTAGAGCACCTGCTTGTCAATAGATGAGTCTCCAACGAACATAAAAGTTTATGATAAGCGACAATATACAAGTTGCAATAATGAGACAAAAAACAATGTGGGCTATGTTAAAGTAAGCTGAATTAAACAGACAGAAATTTTATAAAAAAAAAACGATTTAAATTCCCTTCACAGAGAAAAACAATGTTAAATAAGTATGGTTGAAATTAGAGAAAGAAAATAAAAAGGCCTGAAACCAAAACCATAGAATTGTGAGGAAGAAGCATCATTAGTTTGGTGCTATACGATAATGCTCACAGATATAATTTGTGGAGACGAGGCTTGTCCTGTAGATATTATGTTTATCAAAGAACCACTGCTCACTATTGGCTGTTGGGAAAAATAAATTCATGACTATTATCTTCTTACTAATAGATGTTAAATCCTAATAATTAATATTTCCAGCGAGGACGTTGGCGGCCCATTTAAATCCTAATAAAGAACTTCGGAGTCCAGCCTGCGTTCACTAGCACTAGATGAATTGAATAGGAACGCTGATGACTAAAATAAATAATTTTAATGTACATTCTTGTATTTATTTTTAATTATCAATTGAAAATCAAATTGATACTGATTTGAAAGTAAATTAAAGGGACATCATAGGCTTGTATTTCATAAAATATTCTAGGATCTCAGACGACTATTTGACTTGACAATCATCTACCCTATTATCAAGAAAGACTGTACAAAAAACCAAAGAGATAGGCTGTTTCTGTGTGTTACTCGTTATTGGGAAAACCACTGAACGTATTTTTATGAAACTTTACAATAATATCACATTTCCATCAGAATAAAAAACACAGGCTTGTTATCTCTAAGAGAATTGGGAATGAGAAATCGGTGATTTCTTAATTTGGTTACATCTTGTGATTTGGTTGACAAGAATTACCAAGACACGTCTCAGAGCCTTGATTTACAATTATAAAAATTTCTGGTTCATAAAACAAACATAAACTTACTTTTTGATTTAGCTGCATAATAGTTCCAGTGGCCTGTAGATGCTGTAATTGTGTAGCTGTCAGTGGAAGTGAAGTTTGTTGTAGACCTCCTGCAGGTGCTATCTGCAAACCAATAGATAACAGCTTAATTAAATAAGAATTATAAAATAAGAGAATGTTGAATATTCTTTGAAGCATCACACATACACAAGATCTCGTCTTTATCCCTTAAGAGGTATACAGGGGAGTTTAATATGCCTGTGTTGCGTAATTCACTTGGTTGGTCCCACATAAGTATAAGAAAGAAACAAGAAAACTAAATTGATTTGGTACTTACTACCAGACAAAATACACCTTGTTGGCTCGCAATAATCACTGTCAAATGTTAGTTAAAGAATTCAATAAAATAATTTAACAATACTTACAGAAACAAACTGTTGAGGCTGTAAATTAGTCAACCCTTGCTGACCTGATGTTAGATCCTGCAGTTGTTGGTACGGAATCAACATGGTTTGTGATCCTGGGACTGTCCACTGCATTGCATCAGCCCCTTGTATATGATATCTCACTTCTTTGTCACACTTATCAGCACTATATAGAATCTTTTGTGATGCATTTGTGCTCTGAGCGGCACACACCACAGGTGTAGCAGTTGCAGTGCTCACAGTTGTAGAATCTGAAGTAGCGAGACTAGCTTGAGGAAATGTTAACCCGTTAGGGAGTATCATTGACATTGAGGAAGGCACTCCGCTCAATCTCAGCTGTGTCACATTAACTGGCTGCATACTAGATAAATCTATCATCTGAGTACCAAAGTTTGGCTGCTGAAGGCTCAGATGCTGTCCTATGGGTAGTGATGTAAAATTATTTGAAACCTGCATCCCATGTTGTACAATAGGTATTAGCTGCCCGTTTTCTTGGTTTAATACATACTGCTGCTGCTGAGGTTGAAGTAGTTGTAATACTGTAGGTTGTCGGACCGTCATTAGAGGAGCAGTTGCAGGTGCAACACTGACTACAGGCGGCATGACTGTGGGGTGCGCTGTGGATGTCATCACAGGCGGTGTAGACAGTGAGGCAGTTACAGGAGGTGGTAGAACTGGTGGTGGAGCCGTCGTAGTATTTGTGCTGGTGAGTGGCGGCGGTGGAACATTGAGAGCGGGCGGCGGCCCTCCAGCCTGAGCAGCACTCCATTGCGCTAGCTCTGCCCGTATTGTCTCTATTAAATTCTGTGCAAGAGACCGCGCGGCTGCCAATGCTTCCGACCTCGTATGGTGTAACACCAGATGCAACGGTTCAATTTTATCAACTTTTAATACAGCTACGACACCAGTTTCAGATCTAATGTATTCCAAATTTGTACCATTCTGTAAAAGAAGTTGTTACACTCATTACATTACTACATTTACCAGATAAAACGCGGATATTCACGAAAAGGTAATGAAACTTACTGGTCCTAATATTCGGCTTTTTATGTCAAATGCGGCAGGTGCATTATCTAAGCCGATATAAACTTTATCTATAAGACCACCAGCCATTATTCAAATAACTTTTAATACTTTTAATGATATATTTCACTTTATTTGTGTAGTTTTAATAAAGCATCTTTCATTTTCATTACATTAATTTCGAATACGTGACGAGAGAGGAGTGAGTGAGGTAGGAGAGGAGGGATTAAAGCGACATTGACATGACATTAGGCTATTCGTTTAAAAACTAGAAGAAAGGAACCATTCATTCTTTTACTTATTTTTTGAGTTATTATTTAGGATTGTAATCAATAATATATAACCAGAGTACCTTTATATAACATTATACCTAAGCATAATACAGGGAAATAACATTATCGAGCAAAACTAAAATTAACGTTAAAATATAATATTACTATGCTTTTGCGCCATCTATAGAAAAAGCGGATATAACTTTAGTTAACCTTTAATAAAACGATGGTATAATAATTACCACTTAGTTTCTTTTCTAAAACCCACATTATTATCTCGCATGGTAACATTGAAGACTTTATTGTAAGGAAATCTCTATCTTGATAATATACCGATTCATACCTATGGCAACATTTAATCTATCAAACGTCATGGTCCCAAGTAGAGATGGGCGCCTACCCGGTAAAAATGGGTGTTTTGGGAAAATACCTATTTTTACCCATTTTTACCCACCCACTTGCTATTTATACCCGGTAAAAATAAAAAATGTAATTATATCATACTTCCACACAAAATTATGACTTTTAATATAGATATATGTGTTCTGTCAATTACAGTGATACTATTTATTATATCATTTGCATTATTTCACAAGGATTTGCATTTTGATTGAAGATTTGCATTAAAGTTACCAGTTAAAACAAGGTAGGGCAGCCATGTGGCAGCCCTAAAAAGTTTGCAAAATTCAAAGTTATCTCTTATGACCCTTGTCGCTCATAAAGATGCCGTACATCTAGCACAAGAAGTTAAGTCCACTCTATTAGATGACAGTTTTTGGTCCTTCATAGAAGTATGCTTAAGTGTTTTAGAACCCGTCACAGAGCCAATTTTCAAATTAGAATCCAATAATTCTAACATTCACACTGTTTTTACAACATTTAAAGATATTAATTCAAAATTAGAGTTTCTACTACCTACTCTCAATATATTAAATGACGAAGATAAGCTAATGACTTTGAATGCTGTAAAAAAGAACAAAAGAGTGTATAAAACCTATTCATTTAGCTGCTTATCTTTTGGATCCAAACACACAAGGCTTGGCGTAAATGAAGAGGAGGACATTTTAGCTATGAACTTTATCGAGGAAATGTCACGCAAACTCAATATCACTACAATTGTAGATATAGCAAACTACAGAGCAAGACAGGGTTTCTGGAATAACCGCTTACTATGGGAAAATGTAGCAGATATAAGCCCTGTAACTTGGTGGAAGGGATTTTGTTCCAGGAAATGTCTCAGCAAAGTAGCAATACGAATTTTATCTGCACCATGTACTTCTGCGGCTACTGAGCCTAACCTAACCTAACCTAACTACAGTTAAATACCCCCTCGGGATACCCAAATTGTGGTGAGTGGCACCTCCATCACTGTCGGGAGGACCCTGAAATACCTAGGTCTCCTACTCGACAGTCGGTGGGGGTTTGTCGAGCACTTCCGGCGGCTGTCACCAAAACTGGTGGCGTCCGCCAATGCGCTCGGCAGGCTGCTCCCCAATAAAGGGGGACCGGGAAGTGCTTGCCGCCGTCTCTACGAGGGTGTGGTACGCTCCAAGGCGCTCTATGGAGCGCCTATTTGGGCGGATGCCCTCAGCGCCGCGAACGTGGTTCAGCTGCGACGACCGCAGCGGATCGCGGCGCAGAGGGCTGCACGGGCGTACCGCACAGTGTCTTTTGAGGTGGCGTGCCTGTTGGCACGAAGTCCCCCGTGGGATCTCGAAGCAGGGGCCCTTAGGAGGGTCTACGAGGAGGGCGCCCTGGTGCGTCAACTAGGAGGTCGCCCGTTGCCGGAGCAGGTCGATCGCTGGAGACAGGAGGCTCGCGACGATCTGTTCCGGCAATGGGCCTTGAGATGTGAGGCTCGCACTGCGAGCCGGGTGCTCGTGGGGGCCATCGGTCCCGTGCTCCGCCAGTGGGTGGAGCACGCGCAAGGGGCTCCGACCTACTTCCTCACCCAACTTCTCACGGGTCACTCGGGTGGGTTTTGCCAAATTCCTGAGGGAAGTGGTGGGGATTCTGTCGGAGCCCGTTTGTCTTCATTGCGCAGGCGGCGCCGTGGACACGGCAGAGCACACGCTCCTCGTGTGCGCCGCCTGGGACGCGGAGAGGTTGGCCCTCACGGGCACTATTGGAAGAGTGGATTCGCTGCCGGCCTTGATCCAGTCTATGGCCGGCAGCGACCAATGTTGGGCCGCCGTCGCTTATAATACTATAGGTATACCTACGTATCTCATGAATAATCATGAATAATCGTATCGAATTGAATCCTAAACATGTGTACCCGGGAAGAAATGAAAATACCCGGTAAAAATGGGAAAAAATGGATTTATACCCATTTTTACCTTTCCTACCCATTCTTACCCGGGGAAGGGAAGGGAAGACGCCCATCTCTAGTCCCAAGTGAATGACCTAAACAGTGTTGGATTGTCCACACAACGTCATGTGAACGGGCACTTCTTCTTTCTTTAAAAACGTGGCTCCATCGACATTCATCGATGATTTCGCCAATGTCAAAGTAATACTTGATATTTAACTGACTTCAAAAAAGGATGAAGTTATCAATTCGACTATTTTTTATCTCATACCTCATAACTTCCCACTGGGTGAACCGATTTAGATTTGATAACTATTGCTTCCCGTGTGTCCATCTCAATTTGGTTCTTCTTCTTCTTCTTTTAAAAACGTGGCTCCATCGATAATGATCGATGATTCGCCAATGTCAAGGTAATGCTTGATTAGTTGATAGTTCCGCACAGAAGAACTAGTTATTCCTAACTAGGTGCAGGACAAGAAACGTTCGGTATGTGAGTATCTGGGAGCCCGATTTTTGCGGAGCGCCAGAGGTAACCTAAAAAGCCACCAGCCATGTGCTCAGCAAAAATCGAACTCCCCTCAATTTGGTTCATTTCTGACAATTGCATCCATGACAATACCGTCTGTTTTTTCTATGTCGAAAAAGTTTGTGTCTTATTTTTTTTCAGAAGATTGTTATCTGTCACTGGTTGTCACAGAATAGAGAATAGTACTTACATACCTACAGAACTTGCACTCCGACGTTAATTAAAGCACATTCCTTTGTTTACAGAGAAAATCATTCGAACGTTAGGGTTGTCCAGTAAAGTAAAATATATACCAGCATAATTTGACCAATAATAATGACGTTAATGCCTCAATATCAACTCTATGGTCAATGCCGTGTCACAAAAAAGAGACAACCCTTACTGACTTACAACTTCGGAGTTCGATTTTTGGTAAGCGCGTGGCAGGTGGCCTTTTAGGTTACCTCTGGCGCTCCGCAAAATCGGGTTTCCAGACACTCTCATACCGAACAACGTTTCTTGTCCTGCACCTGGAGCTAGTTAGGAATATCTGGGTCTACCTTGTCTGACCGAAAGGAATTTGACAAATGTTCACTTCCCAAAAAAATTTTCGCACAATTTCATTTGCCAAATTATTACTTAGCATAAAATCTATTCACAAAAAATTGTAACGCAAACCTAATGTTTGGGAAATGAACGTTTAAACTATAACTTGTTTACCAACTAGTACTTTTAACATTTTTTATTTAGTCAAATATTTCAGTTGGAATAACAGTTTTTCCGCAAAACCATCGTTTCTGGCACTCGCCGGCCGCTGCCGCGGTCCCCACTCGCTTCGCTCGCTCGGCTCGTGCGTAGGAGGTCAGTTTTAACCTAACCTAACCTACCCATTTTGTTTACATAAGCAATTAACTTCACTTGAGTAGAAACATCACACAGTAAACCACTGTTAATTTCTGACCTCATATTTTTATTGAGTTATTGTGTTCAAAGTTGTCGTGTAATTCTTATTTGGTGATAATTAGATAGTCAAAGTGTTTTACCATCAAAATATGCAGTGGATTATCCACAGAAAAGTGATAAACATTAACTTTTTAACTAATTTCTTTCATAACTTATTTGGCGTACACCGACTAAAACACAGATCTAATAGAGATACTACGTATCAGATAGACATGTGCCAAACAACTACCGTAGGACGTAGCGTCTGTTTTCTGATTAGCCAACTGAAAACGATGCGTGACATTAAATTTTTTTAATTTCTGAACAGGAGAGTGCTAGAAAAGGCAAAGAAATTTGACATACAGCCAGTTTTTTATCGGCCGCTCGTAGTATATTTGGAGTGTAAATTTTATTCAAGAGATCACGGAATATTACTGTGATCTCTTGAATAAAATGAATAGTGTATAGGTAAACGAAAATAAAAAAAACAAATTTTATTCATTCATTTATTTTTATTTTTCATCCTTTTCATATATTTATTTAATGCCTTCCTGAACATTTCTGGCAAATTTTCCCTAGTGGTAAGTCTAAATAAATCTGTCCCTTTTAAAATTTTGTTAATTATGTTACACCAGTTAAATATAGCCAACTTTATTGCGATTTGGCAAAACGTGGTAACGGCTAAATTATTGTGCGCCTCACATTGAATATATTCAAATCTTATGAGCTTTTGTTGTATTACATTAAAAATGTGTTGGGCTATACACTCTTTGTGGGCATTTACTTACAGAAAAGTATTAGTTGTTTTTAAAATTTCTCCGAAATATAATAAATTGTTCAGAAGCATAAGTGAGTTTTTTATTTTTAACTGAATTGTATTCTCTTTGGGAAACCCACTTATGCAGATCTGACGCTTCGTCCACTGTAACAGCGTTTTGGCAGTATTTGCAGTTATTCATTTTCTTTAATACTTTTCTTATAACCCATCGAGCAGTATAAGCCCGAGACTGTATATTTAGCCGCTCACGTCTTGCCTCCAACATAAAATTAGCATCACAGTATGATTCTTCCACAAGAAAATCACAATTCTTATGAATTTTATTTTGCGTATTAGTGTTTTCACTAAATAATGATTTAATTTTAATTATTTGTTCTGTTAAGTCATCCTCACAATGTATTCCTATGAAATTTTATAAATCCTGTAATAATCAAAGATTTTATTGTGGTTGTGAAAGTATGGCAATTTGGATTGTTACTTCTGTAATTGTACGCTCGTACCTGCCCGAAGAAATTTTCGATAGTGTCAGAATTAAAAAACCTTGGGCGTATGATTTTTACGTTTTTTTCTGCGAAAAATTGCCATAACCGCAAAAAGCTTCTTAAGGTAGTCTGCCAATTTGTTATGCTTGGCACGACTATTTCGCGATTACGACTGTCTAGAAATTTTAAATTGTCTAATTTTAAAATAGCACCTCTCCAGAATTCCACATGGGTGGATTTTGATGTTACTGCTGTTCGTAACAGTTTACCCTTATTTTTTTTTATTCTTTAATAAAAAAAAATACCGTAAAAGTACCTTTGTACAGGCCGCGGCCGCTCTAACGCCCGGCAACGGACGTTAGAGCGGCCGCGGCCTTGGTCGCGGAACTAAAAAAAAAAAAAAAAAAAAAAAAAAAAAACACCATTCACACTGTCGAACAGATTGTCCAGAAATTATATCACTTCTGCAGTATTCTTCAGTGTATCACTCACAGCTCTCCCATCACGATATTGTGCTGTAACAATGAATGAAACGTTTGTAACTTTAACAATAATATTATAACAATTTATTAATTCTACAAAATTTTGAACCTAATAATAATAATATCATAAAATTCATCTTTATACTATCGTTGGACAATATCAAATCTATTTTATTTAAACACTAACATCCATTTTACCACATATGTTATTGGGTCACTTCTAGCCATAATATAAAGACTCGAATCCAAAGAATATAATTATTCTCTCGTACATGGTGGAATGCAGATTGACCAGCAGAACACCGTCAGGGTACTGGCGGAAGTCTTCTACCCCGTGGATTCCCCACGGGAAGACACACCGGAGCACAGCCGCATTCGACTAAAAGCCGAGACAGTGGGGCCCGCGCCCCATGATGATCATGAGCCGGACCTCACTGAACACGAGCTGCGTGCGGCTGTGCTCAGCTTCAATCCGAAAAAGGCTCCCGGGGTGGATGGCTTCACTTCGGATATCTGCACACGGGTTGTGCTGGCAAATCTGGACACCCACCTTACCCTCTTCAACAAATGTTTTCGTCTCGGATGTTTTCCCAAAGACTGGAAGGAGGCGACCGTGATCGCGTTACGGAAGCCGGGTAAAACCGACTACCAGGATCCACGGTCGTACAGACCCATTGGGCTGCTTCCAGTGTTTGGGAAAATATTCGAGAAGATGCTGGTTAGGCGGCTGGTATGGCACCTAGCACCGAGGATGAGCCCCCGTCAGTACGGCTTCATGCCGCAGCGCAGTACCGAGGACGCCCTCTGCGCCCTGGTGGACCACGTGAGGGGCGAACTTCGCAAGAAGAAGCTCATCACGATGGTCTCACTGGACATAGAGGGCGCCTTCGATAACGCGTGGTGGCCTGCCATCAAGGTTCGGCTGGCGGAGGAACAGTGTCCACCGGTGTTACGTGCGGTGCTAGCCGACAACCTCAGCGAGAGGAGGGTACGAGTGAGGTACGGGGGCTGCGAATACGTAAGGGAAACCACCAAGGGCTGCGTGCAGGGCTCCATCGGAGGCCCTATCCTCTGGAATCTCCTCCTCGATCCCCTATTGAAGGGTCTCACGGAGAGAGGCGACTATTGTCAGGCTTTTGCCGATGACATAGTCGTCGTCTTTTCCGGGGACACGGCAATGGAGATCGAGCGCCGTGGCAATGGCGCCCTCGAGTATGTTCGGTCTTGGGGTGTCATGAACAAGCTGAGGTTTGCACCGCACAAAACGTGCGCTATGGTGCTTACCAATAAGCTTGATTATGACACCCCACGCCTGAGCATGGGCGGGGTCGACATTGCAATGGCGGAGGAAATCAAGTTGCTGGGGCTGACGATCGACCGGCGGTTGACGTTCAATGCCCACGTCGCAAACGTGTGCGAACGGGCATTGGGCGTCTACAAGCGGGTGTCGTCAGCCGCCAGATCCAGCTGGGGCCTCCATCCGGAGATAATCCGGATAATCTACACCGCGACAGTGGAGCCCATCATCACATATGCAGCAGCAGCTTGGGCGCCAGCGACAGAAAAGAAAAGGCCAGAGCCGGCGAGGTCCAGGGCAGGGAAATATCCCTGTTCTGGATCAAAGCGCACGCCGGTCTGGAGGGTAACGAGAGGGCCGATGAGCTGGCGAAGAGTGCCGCGTTGAGTCTGAAAACCCGACCCTCCTACGATCAAGTGCCGGTTTCGTTCGTCAAACGAATTCTCCGCGAGAAGTCGGTTGACGAATGGAATCGGCGATACACAGAGGGCGGGGTCGCCGGCGTGACCAAGTTGTTTTTCCCTGACGTACGCGCAGCCCACAAATTCGTCGTCAAAGTGGGTACTGAGTACCTGCTCACACAGATACTCACAGGGCACGGCGGGTTCGCCTCGTACTTGCATCGTTTCAAGTGCAAGGCGAGTCCGTGGTGTGCCTGTGACGCAACCGTCGACGAAACCGTGCCTCACCTCCTGTTCGAGTGTCCCATCTTTGGGGCACCACGGTATGACCTGCAGATGTCCCTGGCAACTGACTTTAGTATAGTTAGTGTAGGGCAATTGTTACTCGATAGGATTATTAGGGGGAAGGTTATTGCCTTCCTCACTTATGTGGCAGGACGTGCGGTGGAGAGAAACAGGACCCCCGGCTGAACATCTATGATAGGCTTCGGCCGCTAGCATAAATCGCTCTCAGCCGGGAAGTTAACCGCAAGGTCCTGCTTCTACCCACCGCACAAATATCTCGAAATATTAAATAATTGGTGCTATATATTTTAGTTATTTTTAGGTATTATGGATGAAAAATTGGCATGATTTATTTGAATTTATACACCTTATTGACTATTTATTAACATTTTTATTTAACTACTATTTACAACTTTTATTTGACAATTCTACATTTTACTACCATATTTTACTGTATCGATGATTTTGTTTTAATAGATTCTAGAATAATAATTATACACCAATAATTTTAAGTTGCCCAATAAGTTTTACTGCCAAATTGTATGTACTCTACAACTATCTAGCCCCTTCGATTTAAGACTGTGTAATCATAATTTTGTACTAATAATAAAAGCTAGTAAAGCCTTACTCATGGTAGGGAAACAGTTCGCGGGCCAGGCCATAGCACCTGGACAAAAAAAAAAATAATCTTTTTTTTTTTTTTTTTAGTTCCGCGACCAAGACCGCGGCCGCTCTAACGTCCGTTGCCGGGCGTCTCTGGTTACAAGCAGAACGTATTTCCAGTGGCGCCCGGCGGACTTTGACCACCTCTGTGGTCTCTGCGGGGGTTGGGTCGGGATGAGAATCCCGCGTCGTTGGGGGTAGGGTTTTATCCCGCGTCAGTGAGTGAATCTGGTTGCGTGCTATGGGGCAAAGGCCCCGCAGCACGCAACCCTTCTAGCCTGCTTCTGTAAGGACGACGGGTGGCGATCCCGCCGTCCTCAGGCCCCGATCATGGAGGTCGATGGTCTTGGGCGTAGATGAGTCTGCGGCGGCCTCGCCGCTGACTACGGAACTCGGCGGGGAGGGCACGCTCCCTCTCCCTCTCGGCCGCCTCCTTCGCGAGCACGACTTGCTCGCAGAAGGACACGGCCGCGTTCCACCTACTCCCGCTGGAGACCATGGCTTGAAGCATGGTCTCCAGCGAGAGGGTATCCACGCCCAGACCCACTACGAGGTCCCGGCGCTGACTCGCCCACGCTGAGCACTCCACCAACGTGTGGAGTGCGGTGTCGTCGTCGGAAACCTCGCAGTGTTGACACCGGGGTGTGACCTCACGATGGATGCGAAACAGATAGCTACCGAAGCATCCATGCCCGGTAACGATCTGCGTCGCACGATACGTGAGGTCACCATGCTGCCTCTGCAGCCAATCGTCCATGATCGGTCTCACCGCCGCGATGATGGTGGCACCCCACTTGGGTTGCTCAAGTCGCACCCTCCATGACTCCATGAGATCCTGTCGGAGTTGGGACCGCCGGTCATCGATTTCTCGAGACGCAGGCCTGTGGTCCCGCTCCAGCGCCTCCTTGCGCCATTGGAACAATGACGCAAGGGCTCTCGCTTCCAGGTCCCATGGAGGGGTCCCGGCTAGGAGACATGCAGCCTCTCCGGAGATCGTGCGGTAGCCCCTTATTGTTTTGACGGCCAAGGTCCTCAACGGTCTGTTAAGGAGCGTTGAGTTGTTGGCCGTCAACCGCGCCGCCCATACGGGAGCCCCGTATAGGGCCATACTCCGCACGATCCCCAGGTACAGTCTCCTGCAGGAAGCGTTGGGTCCCTTTAGGTTGGGCATCAGTCGCGAAAGCGCGACCGATGCGTGTGTCACCTTGGGGACCAAACTTCGGAAATGTGGTCCGAAGTTCCATCGGCTATCAAGTACGATCCCTAGATACTTCATCGAGGGCTTGATGCCGATGCTAACGCCTCCCACATTTATGCTGGAACCTTCAGGTGGACCGTTCCGAGGTCTGTGAAAACACAGAACCTCGGACTTGTGCAAGGCCACCTCCACTCCCAGCCGCCGTATCCGACCCACGACTTGAGCAACACCCGTCGTGACCTTGAGTGCTGCCTCCTGGTACGTTGCACCCCGCGCCGTGACGAGGGTATCGTCGGCGTAGCACGTTACGCCGACGCCCTCAGGCAACGCACCCCACAGCACCCAGTCGTAGCCGATGTTCCACAGAAGCGGCCCCAGGACCGACCCCTGTGGAACACCGCACGACACATCCCGCCGAGCTGGCCCGAGCCAGCTGGGAAAGGCTATGGCCCTCTCCGAGAGATAGGCCCCGACAATACGACGGAGGTAGAGAGGCGTTTCGTGATACACGAGCGCCTCCCTAACGCAGCTCCATGGCAAGGTGTTGAACGCGTTGGCGATGTCAAGAGACACCGCCACCACCACCTTGCCCTGCGAGACTGCTTCCTCCGTCAGGCTCTTGACGCGCATGATCGCGCTCACGGTGGAGCGTCCCCGACGGAAACCGTACTGGTTATCCGCCAGGTCTGGCCCCAACAAAAATCTAACCTAACCTAACCTTCGGATCAGGGAAAATGCTTCCTTGTACGAATCGAAAAGGGGGGTAGGGCGACCAGTGCTGGCCGACCGGGATGTAGAGACACCGTTCCCATTCAGCCAGAGACCTCATCCAGCCGACCATATTAGCAGGCAATTCATGCGCCTCACCTCCCAGAGTGATGTGGCAGACCTGGTAGGCAATGCAGTACGTATTTTTACAGACGGCAGCAAGATTGATGGCAAGGTAGGAGCCGCTCTGTCGATCTGGGAACGACAGACGGAAACCAGAGCCATCAAACTTTGACTGTCGCCCTACTGCACCGTCTACCAGGCCGAATTGCTTGCAATATATATATATATATATGGGCTATGAGGCTCGCGGCTGAAAGGCCCGGTACACGCTTCGCAATCATCAGCGACTCCCGATCGGCCCTCGAATCCGTTACCAACCACGCCTCCACCCACCGCCTGGGCCAGGGCCAACATCAGGGCCGGCGAGGTCCAGGGCAGGGAAATATCCCTGTTCTGGATCAAAGCGCACGCCGGTCTGGAGGGTAACGAGAGGGCCGATGAGCTGGCGAAGAGTGCCGCGTTGAGTCTGAAAACCCGACCCTCCTACGATCAAGTGCCGGTTTCATTCGTCAAACGAATTCTCCGCGAGAAGTCGGTTGACGAATGGAATCGGCGATACACAGAGGGCGGGGTCGCCGGCGTGACCAAGTTGTTTTTCCCTGACGTACGCGCAGCCCATAAATTCGTCGTCAAAGTAGGTACTGGGTACCTACTCACCCAGATCCTTACAGGGCACGGCGGGATCGCCTCGTACTTGCATCGTTTCAAGTACAAGGCGAGTCCGTCGTGTGCCTGTGACGCCACCGTCGACGAGACCGTGCCTCACCTCCTGTTCGAGTGTCCCATCTTTGGGACACAACGGTATGACCTGGAGATGTCCCTGGCCACTGATATTAGTTTAAATAGTGTAGGTAGGTTATTATTAGATAAGAGCTATAGAGGAAAGGTGAGTGCCTTCCTCACCTATGTGGCAGGACGTGCGGTGGAGAGAAACAGGACCTAGGAGACCCCTGGCTGAACATATATGATAGGTATCAACCGACAGCATACATTGCTCTCAGCCAGGCAGTCAATCCGTGGGCCCTGTTTCTCACCATCGCACCGGAAAATGATTATTATGGTGTTGCTAGGGTTATTTGTTTGTATATAGGTATTTTTATTCGTATATAATTGTGACAGAGCTATTTAACTACCAATTGACGATTATTTTATTATGAATTTATACAATATTATTAGCCAGTAAGATTTATTTATATAAAATTTTATATACCTTTGTTTTTAAGTTTAAATTTATTCTATGCCAAATAATATTATGTTTTAACGCCATTTTTTGAGCTGCCCAAGTTATATCCGTATTAATGCCAATTATTTTTTTACACTATTTTACACCTTCGCTAGATTTAAGATTGTTGTTAACCCATATAAACTATTAATAAAGAAATGTTAGGAAAGCCTTACTAACGGTAGGGAAACTGTACGCGGGCCAGGCCACAGCGCCTGGACTAAAAAAAAACAAAAAAAAAAAAAAAAACCTAACCTAACCTATAAAACACAGGATGCTAAAAACAATATTATTGGCAAGGACATACCTATCATAAATAATGAAGTATCTTTCTCTCTCTCTCTCTCTCTTAAAATGTCTCTTTCTTTAAGTATTAAAAATAATAGAACAACATAATAATAAAGCCTCTGCACTGTCTTCCATTTCGGAATACGGTCGAAAACGAAGTGAGAAGGTCGCTGAGTGTGGACACCTCGCATCTCGCGCAACGTCTCGCCGTGAGTCTGTTTGAGGCATTAGATGTGCCTAGAACTCGATCTGTGCGTCGATTGGCTTTCTGCGCGGTGTATTTACCGTCACCCTTACAGAGTACAATGTTGAAACATTTTCTAGATAATTGTAACGCTATTAAAGAACGAACGGAAATGTCTACTTGTATAATTGGTGACTTTAATTTGAAAGAACTGGATTGGAATATGATGAATGACAAAGGTAATGGTTATCTTGTAGCAAGTAAAGGACAACCACTCATTGACTTCTTAAGTTTAAATGGTCTCATGCAACATAATCGTATAGTGAATTGTCAGGGACGCATTCTGGATCTTGTTTTAACAAATACACTACCAACTTCTGTCTCAGAGACGTTGGCTCCTTCAGAGGAGCCAACGTCTCAACGCTCAGGCGTTAAAGTAGATAAACTGCATCCTCCCTTAGAAATTAGCATCCCAATAGTTCATGAAGTTAAACTTGGGTATAATAACAATATTAGTACTTATAATTATTACAAAGCAGACTATGATCTGATTTACAAACATTTATCACAATTGAACTGGACAGAGATTTTTAACTCTACGGCTGACGTGGACGAAATGGTCAATATGTTTTATAATATTATCAGAAAGGCCATTGAATCATTTCCCCAGCGACGAGCTGGAACTTAAAATCGTCAGTAAGAGATGTCTTCTCTTATTAACTTTTGCCACTCTCAGTATATTGAAAGGTTAAAGGAAAACATTTCAAAAAATGTAAAGCATTTTTGGTCTTACGTAAAATCAAAACGAGGTAGCTCAGGTTCATACCCAATATCAATAACAAATGGTCACGACACAGCTTCGGATGGGACAAGTATATGTGAAATGTTTGCGACATATTTTTCATCGGTTTATACTACCCCGAATTGCACTGGCGTAGTTAAAACGTCTAGTTACTTAACAAATATGAACAATTTAAGTTTAGAATTGACACGCCCCGTAATACAGCATGACAGTTTATTAGCAAAATTAAAAAGTCTGGACTGTGGAAAGGGCGCGGGCCCAGATGGCATTCCACCCATTTTTATCGTGACATGTGCTAATTATCTAGTTAGTTAGTTGATAATTTTTAACAAATCACTGTCCACAGGATTGTTTCCCCAAGAGTGGAAGAAAGTTAAAATAGTTCCCATACATAAATCAGATAAGGACGATGTTGTGTCTAATTACCGCCCTATCTCGATATTGTCTACATTTGCTAAAGTCTTCGAATCTCAAGTGTGTCCGTTTATAAGTAGACATTTCAATCGGTACATTAGTGCCAGCCAGCATGGTTTACCTCAAGATCTACTAGCACAAATTTAGCTGCATTTTCAGAGACACTAATGGAAGCTATGGACTCCGGAAAGCAATTCCACGTAATATACAGCGATTTTAGTAAGGCATTCGACAGGGTCCCACATGAATTTCTCATTCAAAAATTATCAATGTACGGCATCACTGGCACCTTGCTGGGATGGTTACAGTCATATTTACTGGATCGTACTTTCTCGGTAGTCATTAACGGCTTTGAGTCCAGTACTCGAACAGTTACATCCGGTGTACCTCAAGGTTCGCATATCGGCCCAATATTATTCAATGTCTACGTAAATGACCTGCAAACTGTTTTCGTTATTCTAGAAACTATATGTATGCAGATGATTTAAAGTTTGGTAGTATTGTAGAAACCTGGGACGACGCCCGCTTACTCCAAGGGGACATAAACAAATTGCTCGAATGTTGCGATCACAATGGAATGCAACTTAACACTAAAAAGTGCTTTCATATTAAAATCTCTAGAAAGGTCCGTCTCTTGAATTGTGACTATTATATAGGCAATGAAAAGATTCAAGAGGTTGATCATATAAAGGATCTGGGCGTAATCTTAGATCGGAAGTTAACATTTGTTCCTCAAATAGAAAGTGTCATCAAGCGTGCATCTAGAATGCTGGGATTCATTATACGCAACGTAAAAGTATTTCGAAATAGTAAACCCAAAATAATATTGTATAATAGTCTGGTCCGTAGCATCTTGGAATACTGTAGTGTAGTCTGGAGACCACATTTTGCTGTTCATGCAATGCGTCTGGAGCGAGTGCAAAAGAGTTTTTTGTGGCACTTATCCCGTAACAATCCACGTTTAAAGAAAAAAAGAACTAGTTATCAATTTAAGCTGAAACATTTTAGAATGATCTCTTTATCCCATCGCATGGAGCTTCATGATAACATCTTCACGTACAAAATTTTACATAATAGTTTGAGCTGCCCACAATTGTTAGGTAGATTTAATATTCGCGTTCCGGCTAGATACCCTCGTCATTGCATCACTCCGTTCCACCCGCCTCTGCGTAGGACGGCATACGATATTATTCCGAGACTCTCAAAGTTGGCCAATGAGTCAAGCGATCTCGTGGATATCCACGCAGATTCGCTGATCCGTTTTCGTTGCACTCTAATGAGACATTATAATGATCAGTAACCACCATTTCACATTTATATTCGTTGTTATATATTACCTTTGTTTGTTTGTATATCACTCCCTACTATTCTCACATAAAAACCTATTTACGGTTTTAAGGGATGTTTGTGTATGCTAGTTCTGTAATAACATTATAGTTTGTCGGTTGTCATCACTCACTGCAGCTGTTAAGACAGACATGTTTAGAGTTAGGTTCCTACCTACGTTAAGTAGATAAGTGTGGTGGTATTGTATAACATGCTGTATTTACCTATAATTATTTGTTACATTTAGTTTCAACTTATTTACATGTATTTGTTACCCATGTAAGAGTGTATACAAATGTTGGTGAATCATAATAAATAAATAAATTAACCTAATCTAAATAGTTCAGTTCTGGGTAACCTACTAAAAAGAATCTCTTTTTTCTATTAATGCAAGTCGTTTCTGGCACTCGCCGGCCGCTGCCGCGGCACTGTTCGCTTCGCTCACTCGGCTCGTGCGTAGGTCACAGTTTTACCCTAACCTAACCTACCCATTTTATTTAAAGAAGAAATTAACCTAATCTAGATACTTGAGTTCCGGGTAACCTACTAAAAACCAATTACAATTAATATTTTTTGTCTTAACAAATCATTTCACCAAACGTTTATTGTCTGAATATTGTTTGCTGTAATAAATCATTTGATTAAAGACCAAATGCCATATTGACATTATACTTGGTAATATTTTGCCAAGTAAAAATATGCGTCCTAAAATCATTCGAAATATTGCAATGGTTTAAAAAAAGGTAATTTTGTCAAAATCTTTTCGGCAAAACGGCAGGCACCCGGAATAACAAGTTCTTCTGTGTGTGGCTATCAACTAATCAAGCATTACCTTGACATTGGCGAAATCATCGTGTTCCTTCGTCCAGCATACTCACCATGGAATCCTGATATTTCATGAATGCCAAAAAATTGTGCTGAAATAGTGCTAATTAGTGCCCAAAGGAAAAAAATAGTGCTTTTATACTTAAGAAATTACAGCCATAGTTCGATGAGTATGCTGGACGAAGGTTTCGCCCAGCATACTCACCTCCGTTTGTGGAATCTGTGTACGCTTCAACCATAATTCATACTTAAAAAAATTGTGCCCAAATAGTGCCAAATGGTGCCCAAAAAGAAAAAAACGGTGCTCTAATAACTCCGGAGTTATAGGCTTCGTGAGTATGCTGGGCGTAGGTTCTACGCCCAGCATACTCACTTCACTACGCGAATACCGAACGAGCTATAGGTACAATTTACGACTTAAAAAATTGTGCTTGAAATAGTGCCCAATATCAGTCCAATTTTCGCTTGACTTTTGACCTAGAAAACCATTAAATTTAATTGTAAACTTCTACATACTAACGTTAAATGAGGTACAGTCGTTCACACATGTTTTAAGATAAACATATTAAAAATTCTTATTGTGGGCGGTTATGTGATTGGGAATAATTGTGGTATTTTCTCACATATAAAAAACTGTCGATTAAATGCTAATTTAATTAATTTTAATTAATTATTTTATTTGTTTTTTTTTATAAATAAATGAAATTGTAAGCGTAAATGAAATCTACTCGTATTACTTCATTGCTTGTAGGGTGAAATATTTCCCAAAAAAAATGTCTGGGCACTAATAGTCTATTGCAGCCAATAAAATTAATAAAATAGGTACCTACCTATTTTATTAATTTTAGATCTATTTGAGATCTTGAAAATTTGTAAAAAGGAAATACGTAGGTCACACTATAAGTTTTGCGTAACTTAAAAAATATACATAGCATCATGCCTTTTTCCCCGAAGGGGTAGGCAGAGGTGTGCAAACACACCCACATCTCGCCAGCTATGTTAGGTCCCATGTAATAGGGGGCGAGCCTATTATTATTATTATTATTATATTGCCACTTACCGGGCACAAGTTCCAGACTCTGGGATAATTGTCTGGGTAAAATTCTAAAGAGAATTATACATTATCCACCAGACCCGGGAATCGAACCCGAGACCTCGAGCGTGGCAGTCCGTACATAGTACCATTGTGCCACCGAGGTAGTCCTTAAAAGAACTTATATAAACAACATGTTAAAACCATACCCCACATCCCGACTAATTCACCTTACAAAAAAAAACAAAATCCAAATCGGATCATCCTTTCGGGAGCTACGATGCCACAGACACACACATGTTCCAATGTGCAGACGATACTTGCATAGTGTCCGCCGGGACTAGTGTTATCGAGGCCCAAAATCGTCTTCAAGGGGACTTTGAGATACTCTTAATATGGTCACATGATGCTGGGCTGGTTTTGAATGCACAAAAGACTAAGGTTATGTATATTAGCTCGAGCCAAAACAGAAAACCTTTTACTCCCAATCTTATAGCACACTGTCACGAATGTTTACATAAGAATAATCTAAAAAATTCAAATACGCCCTGTAACTGTGACCTTATTGAACAAGTCGAAAATCAAATGTACCTCGGTTTAACGATGGATAACCGCCTTAACTGGAAAGATTATATTAACCTAGTGCGTAATAAACTATCGCATAGCAATTCTATCAAAATTTTCTATCATTAAATATAAAGTTCCTTATAAATCCCTCCTCTTTCATATGGATTATCAAGCTACGGAAGGACTCGGACTTAAGGGGCTCGTGGTCTAGTGGTAACTGACAATATTAACACATTGCCAAGGTTAAGCAACATCGACTCAGGCCGGTCTTAGGATGGGTGACCATTTCTTAAGACACTGAAACCCCTCCGTGCCTCGGAGAGCACGTTAAGCCGTCGGTCCCGGTTGTCATACAAACATCTATATGGCAGTCGTTAGGGGTAGTTAGAGCCCTAAATCGAAAATCCGACCGGTCTAACTACAGAACTTCGATATCGCCCATGGGTTGTGAAGGTCAGATGGCAGTCGCTTCACAGAAAATATCAGTTCAGCCGAATCCTTGTTAGACTGGAAAGTCGACCCCAACTGAGTTGGGAAAAGCCTCGGTGAATGATATCAAGCTACGGAAGGACATTTAAAAGCCACCTTGACCAAATATACGTACTTCAATTAAGAATCCTAAAAGAAATTGTTCCTGAAAATATAAAAAAGAATTACACAAATGACTATCATCAACTCTTCCAGTTCTGCAACATAATACCGATACAAGAAAGTGAAATTGAACATACTTAACGAAGAGTATTTCAATGAGAATTTTAAAAACCCTAAATCATCGGAGGACACTAATCGTGTAACCCGTAGTGTCACTAATAAGAAACTTTCACTACCTCACTATACGAACCTGTACGGGAAAAGAACACTTAAATATATAGTACCTATGTACCCCATTTAATAAACCAACTTCCTGTCCCTCAAAGATAGAATCACCAACAAAAATTTTAAACGAACTGTCAAAAAATATTTTCTTGCAAATTAAAATAAATAATTACTAAATGTGACTTTTTAGTGATGGAGCATCCTGTATAGTCACAGCTATGCGCTGTACTATGGTACCTACATCTATGTGTGGCTGTTGCTCGAAGTGGCGGCGGCGGTTGCGTCCAGTGTGGTGTCGACTCACTCGTCACCGATATGGCCCAACTTTATATTTTTCTACCTCCCATGATAATATTCATTAGGTGCTTAACGTAAAAAATTGTGCTTAGAATACCTACATTAGAATTAATAAGATTGACGACCCGAATGCACACTCGAAGGAGTTTTTGTTGCATCGTATTATTGCAATTCATATGTATGTGTTTTTCTTGTAAGATTTATATAAATAAATAAATAAACATAACACACGTCAAATTTCCGTCGTTTTTGCGCCGGGGGTTCAAAATTTGTTTTACAAAATGTAAGTTATTAGAAAGTTTTGAACTCGACTGTACTAAATCTAATGTTATGTAAAAGTTTACAATAAAATTTAATGGTTTTCTAGGTCAAAAGTCAAGCGAAAATTGGACTGATATTGGGCACTATTTCAAGCACAATTTTTTAAGCCGTAAATTGTACCTATAGCTCGTTCGGTATTCGCGTAGTGAAATGAGTATGCTGGGCGTAGGACCTACGCCCAGCATACTCACTTAACGAAGCCTATAACTCCGGAGTTATTAGAGCACCGTTTTTTCTTTTTGGGCACCATTTGGCACTATTTGGGCACATTTTTTTTAAGTATGAATTATGGTTGAAGCGTACACAGATTCCACTAACGGAGGTGAGTATGCTGGGCGAAACCTTCGTCCAGCATACTCATCGAACTATGGCTGTAATTTCTTAAGTATAAGAGCACTATTTTGACTGCTTCGGTGGCGTGGTCGGTAGTGTATCCGCTTTCGACGCCGGAGTCTCGGGTTCGATTCCCGGTCGGGACAAACTTTGTGTGATGACACATACGTTTGTACCGAAGTCTGGATGTTTCCTAGGTATAATATGTATGTATTTACAAAAAAAAATGTATATAAGTATTTATATCAGTTTATCTAGTACTCATATCACAAGCTCTGCTCAGTTTGAGACTAGATGGCGTTGTGTGGATTGTCCTAACATATTTATTTATTATTATTATTTACTATTTTTTTCCTTTGGGCACTAATTAGCACTAGGTATTTCAGCACAATTTTTTGGCATTCATGAAATATCAGGATTCCATGGTGAGTATGCTGGACGAAGGGACACAAGATGAACATCGATGGAGCTGGAGCCGTTTTTAAAGAAAGGAGAAGACTTCTTCAAGTTGTAGCTGACGTCACGTATTTTTTTTTTTTTTGCGATTTTTTGTCATAGATGTATGGCGGGCTTTGATTATATAATATGACACATATAAATATATAATCAAAGATGGCGGGAGAGTAGGTGTACAGGTAAAAATAAAAATCAATTAAATGAAATTTGAATCTGTAATATCAATTTATATTACTATAAAACATGATATGGTGTCTCTATATTGTTAAACATATGAAAAATATAACAATGATATCTATTTCAACAGTTGATTAAGTATATTTAGTTATATTTCACAAACATGTTATTAACAGATCTATACACTATGATGTACTAACATTATTAGTAGAATATTGCAGTTAATAAAACGATAATATAGTCAAAATATCATGAAAATTATATTTTGAATAAAAACTTTACTTAAAAACTAATTATTATTTTTATACTATGCTAATATAGGACTAGAAGATCAAAAATGTTATTAATAAGTATCAATATTATTGACAATAAAGGGACAGCGCGCTATGATAGGATTTTAAAATTACAACAGTAGGTGAAATTTAAATTTCGACTTCATTATCAGACAAAAAAAACCGTTCAACTGCGAGTCGGACTCTCTCACCAAGGGTTCCGCACCTAAATGGCAAAAAAACATGTTTGTTATATGGGAGCTACAGTAACTATTGATTTATTGTTTTTTTTAGTATTTGTTGTTATAGCGGCAACAGAAATGGTACATCATCGATGAAAATTAACTTTTTCACTATCACTGGGTTCCGGTTTTACACTTTCGGTACGGAACCTTAAAAAAAGCGGTAAACTAAATGTCGTAATGTTCTTGTGACGAGTTCGAGACGCCCAGGACTTGAATTGCCTGTGCCATAGCGGCTGGCACGTAAAAATTTGTTGCCTTTCGTCAACATTTCATCGCAAGACAACGAATTTCAAATTTAGTTTTCAAAATTATGATATAACTAAATAAATAAATAATTAAATAATTTTCGGACATTCTCACAACGTCATCTAGCCCAAACTAAGCTATAAGCTTATGCTATGGGATCTAGACAACTGATAAACATACTTATATATTTCTAAATACATACATATTATACATAGAAAACACCCAAACCCCGAAACAAACATTTGTGGATCACACAAATATTTGATTCCACTCGGGAATCGAACCCGAGACTCCGGAGTCGAAAGCCGATGCACTATCGACCACGCCACCGAAGCAGTAAAAAAAAACTGCTTATTTTATTAAATTAATTCGGCCATTTTGAACATAACCCACTTTCTGGAGTGCCCGATGACGGCAATAGGCTTGCCCCCTATGACGTGGGGCTTAAATACTGGCAAATTGTAAGTGTGTAATGCACCTCTGCCTACCCCTTCGGGATATAGGCGTGATGTGTCTGTAATGTTCTTCAACTCATTTCATTTGAAAAACACTTACTATACTTTATAGACACTCGTAAGGGCTCGTTTCTTTAACCTACTCATGTTTTAATACTGTTGTGTATTTCTTAAACTAAAATCATAGCGTGCTGTTATTCTACCCTCTATTATATCTGTATAGTTATTGCAAAAAAAAACTTAGGACTAAAAAATAAAGCTGGAAAAATTGCCAAGCTCGTTTTTAAGTTTACGAATAAGTTATGGTTAAGCTCAATGTCTCGATTTGAACCCTGATCACAAGCCATATACACTGAATGCATTGAACTATCCTTCTTCAATATAGTAAACAACACTTGAGGTTAATGTGTTTGTCCACCTCCCAAACGGCTTGATCGATTTGGGTACTTAAATTTTGTGTGTAGTAGATATTCATATGCCGTACAGCCTTTTTACCAACATTTAAATATTTTTCACTTTGTGTAGAAGAATAATGATTTCGGAACATTACAAGTCTTATAGATCTTAGACACTACTACTAGTTTTGTCACAACTTTGTATGGAAGCACTTTCAGCGCGTAAAGAAAGACTGTAGATTTTAGTGACAGCTGACATCAGCGCCTCTAGCGGATACGCCCATAAACTATGTGTAAAACTATGTTGTGGTAAAATAAAAAAAAAATCTCATTTTAAAATTTGAATTTGGATTAACATCGTAGTCATTCATTCCTGCGCGCGGTATATTTTTTTGGCGGGAACGCCATATTAATGTGAGCGTTTATCAATAAGAAATGAATTTTCATTACGGGGAATTTCAGTTTTTCATTTTAACATATTGCAGAATGTGACAGTTTAAAATTTCCATCTATTTGTTAAACTATATATAGCTGCTCGGTTAATGAGGTAGTCTGATGATTTAAAAAAGTATAGTGACTATACATAACCTTCTAAATTACAATTCTGAGGCTATGGTTCGATAAGTATGCTGCCTTCTATAGGAGTAACAATTTCTTTAAATACAATAGATATAAAATAAAAAATATGTCGTTACATTGTTGTACTAAATAGTCTGTTAGATACTTTGATTCATTACGATATTTAACTACCAATCTATTAAAATATTAAAAAAGTTGCAACATTCATGAAAGTTGTAGCTGAAATTTTACCTCAATAATTTTTATGTTTATTTTATTTTGAAGTTTTGTATTATATAGGATTATAATATATGTTTACATACAACTTTCGTAAACATTAAATTCAATGTTTAATATTTACCAATGCAAAAATCATTAAAAATAGTTTCAACGCTATTATAAAAGTATATCTACTATAACTTACAAAACTATACAATGCAATACTTATATTTCGTTCGTGATCGAACTCCTAATAAACGACTGGACCGATCTTTTTGAAATTTGGCACGGTCATAGTGACCATCACCGTGAGTGCATATATCTGAATTCATAAAGATCGGTCCAGTCGTTTAGGAGTTCGACACGGATCGACAAACTCAGCTCAATTATTGCAACAGCAGAATGCATTGCATACCTAGTTTAATTTGAAACCATCATGGTACATTGTACAAATAGTATGCTATCACTGGGTAGAAAATAAATAAACGTGCCAAAGCCTACTCCTTCCATTTTTTATACCGAATCAAACAAAAAATACATTTACTTATATATTGCACAAAAACACATATATATACTTTTCCACTGTTATAATTTTATTTCTACTGACCGGTTTAACACAATAATATCCATAATTCACATAAAAATAAGTATTTTTGTGTGAATAATGGATTTTATTGAAACTATATTGTATAAATATCTGATGGTGCCGTGATTTGAAACCGGTCAGTAGAAATAACATTATAACAGTGGAAAAGTATATGTGTTTTTGTGCAATATGTGTAGCAGATTCCACCAAATGCCGTCAATCGACAGTATAAAATAGACCTTTGCTTATTTTACCAAGTAATTATGAATATGAAGATTATTCAAACTTTTAAAGGGGAATGACAATTTTGGCCAAAAAACTATCATCAAAAGGATATTATTCAAAAAAATTATTAGAATTGATTATAGTTTGGTGTTACATTCGTTTATAAAAATAACTTCACGGAAATTAGTATCAAATTAAAAGTTATAAAAGGAGATAATAAATGAAATACCATAACTTCAAAATCCCCAGGGTTGCCAATTCCAAAATCCGATTTAAATCGATATATATAATGAATTTGATTAAATCGTTCCACCACATCAGGTAATCCAGCTCAATTTCTGGACAATAATATTAAAAGTACACACATGAATGAAAATATTTCCTTCTTCAAACAATTATAAAATATAATTCAGATTAAAGGCCTCAAACGGCGTAAATATGCTAACCTAGCAGGTGATTACATATTTGAGCCGTTTGGGGTTGAGACACTGGGGTCATGGGGTTGCAATGCTCGCCGCATTTGGTAAACGCTTAATCGATGCTTCTCAGGACCAGAAGGCTGGCTATTTTCTGGCCCAAAGAATAAGTATCCATCCAACGTGGCAACACAGCCAGCATTCTGGGAACCTTCCCAGTCGGCAATGACGCGGAGGATTTTTTAAAAGATATTTTGTAATATAAATATTTTTAGTATATAATTATGTATATTGTAATTCTTATTGTGAATAAAAATATTTCTCTCCCATAATGATAATAAATAGTATCATTTTAACATTATTTTAAGCGTGGACACTCTTAGCCTAAGTATGTATGAAAAGTGACCATACCGCTTTACTTTTACTGACGGATTTGCAACGCAATAAAGCCTGAGAGAAGAGAAGCCACTTGTTTCTTATCGCAAATATATTTAGTTGGTAGGTATGAGATTAGGTTGTAAGTATTTCTTAACCATTCCTGCTGGTTCATTTAATCTATATAAATTTAATAAAAATGAAAATCTATTCTGTTTGGCTTAAAGGTACGAAATCAAATCTCAAAATAAAAATCTTCCTCACTTCATATAATGGCTGGTTTACATTAGTCAAGTACAGTAGCCAAGTACAGTGAAAAGGACAGTGGTGTTGTTGACTCGCTACAGTGAAAAGGACAGTGGTGTTGTTGACTCGCTACAGTGAAAAGGACAGTGGTGTTGTTGACTCGCTACAGTGAAAAGGACAGTGGTGTTGTTGACTCGCTACAGTGAAAAGGACAGTGGTGTTGTTGACTCGCTACAGTGAAAAGGACAGTGGTGTTGTTGACTCGCTACAGTGAAAAGGACAGTGGTGTTGTTGACTCGCTACAGTGAAAAGGACAGTGGTGTTGTTGACTCGCTACAGTGAAAAGGACAGTGGTGTTGTTGACTCGCTACTGTCCGATTGGTTTACACCACTGTCCTTGTTCACTGTACTTGACTAATGTAAACCAGCCATAAGGGCTGGTTTACATTGGTCAAGCTTTTAGTACAGTGGCGAGTATTTCGAGTTTGGACAGTGACTGTTTACACTACGGCCAGTCAAGTGTCTTTCCTTTAGGAAAATGGACGAGGCTCGTCAAAAAATACGTCTGATGAAATACGAATGATCGCCGCAATACCTATGTCCCTGCATTTTAAACAATTTATTTAGGGTACTGTATGCATTGTGGTGACCTCGGACCATTTTCCCGCCATTTCTTTAGAAAAAGGAACAAGCTATGAATTAAACAACACGTCTTGAAGCCGCTCACTTATGCACTGTACTAAATTTTACTGTTTACACTACGCCAGTGGCGAGTCAAGTGTCGGGCGGGGGGGGATCACTGTCCAAAAAATAGAAAGCCATTCTATTCGGATCCACTTGCAAGCCAAGTTGACTCGCTACTGTCCGATTGGTTTACACCACTGTCCTTGTTCACTGAACTTGGCTACTGTACTAAAAACTTGACCAATGTAAACCAGCCTTTAGGCTTAAATACTTTATTTATCCAAACTTTTGTATTGTCGAAAATTAACATTCTATTCTGCCTGGCACAAAGTTTTGAAGACATTATGTACTTATTACCAATATATTAAACCCTTGTAATATACGTTAAGTAGCCACTTTTTGGCACTTTTCAAGGTCAGATTGATAATAAGGCGGTGATAAAATTAATGTTTAATTTCTGTTCTGTTTAGTTTTAAAATATAAAATCGATAAAAAAACTAAATTTTATTGAAAAAAAAACGTCGCAACCTACCTCTTTACCTCTACCTCCGGGTGCCACTGTAAATACCTTCTGCGAGAACCAGAGAAAAAAAAGGGGAAAAAACCTACGTCTTTAGTGAACAAGGTAATTATTTTCACGCCTTTGATATTTCTGTCATGAATGGTAATTTAATTATTAAAAAAAATGGTATTTATTAAATAAAATTATTATTATGCATAATTTATATTAAATGGTGGGGCAAACATACAAGTCACTTAACCAATAAAAATATATAAACTATGCAAACGTACTAACATAAAATAAAACCGAAAAATTAACACTTAAATTGTAGGGTAGTTTGATAATTCAAAAATTTTACCGTTTGGAAACATTTAAATTAAGAATTTCGTTGAGATCTCGGTATTGCGGTGTGTTGCAAGAAATATGTAAGTAAGTAACTTATAGTGTGTACAGAGCACAAAAGTATTAAGGCAGGTTTTCACAGGGTCAGTGCACAAGTCAGTATCGGCGCCAGTGTAGACGCCGATACTGACTACAAATGACTTCCCACCGCTGTACTGCCTTCAAATCAGTTTACATTGGGGTTTTCTCGGGTCAGCGCTGACTTGTCTCGAATTCGGAGTCAGTAACTGACCCTGTGTAAATCAGCCTTTAAGGTACAGCTCTCCAAGTATAAGTTGGCGCGTGGCATAAAATGGAACTAATTTAATTGTACATTGTTCTGAAATCTCGTTCTTGACGTTTTTCAATGTAATATGAAATGATTTATTCATTTGTATAGCCCATCAAATGACTGTTACAAACCTCAGTAAGTACTTAAAATAAAAATTATTATTGCTTCTGTATTTACATGTACTGCCAGATTCGCAAAGCAATAAGTAGAACCGAGAGGAAGACCCTGACAATAAAAGAAACTGGCAAAAATAAATGTGGCTCTCCCACTTATATTTGGCAACCTGGGCTGTATACATTATATCTTTGCACTCTGAACTATTACTAATTTTGACTTCTTCTATAAAGTCTGTCAAAATATGATCGGTAAGTTCTAGAAGTTTTCTAAAAAATTAATGGTAAAAATAATTAAAATGTACATAATATTAATTTTCTTTTAAAATGTATGTACCTAGTTTATTTATTTAAGTAGGACTAAAGTTAATAAGCTGCTATTCGTATTATTATGTACTTGAAGTACTATAAATATAACAAACACTATAATGGATTAAAAAAAATATCTACAAAATTAAAAGTAGAAAAAAAAAATTAATTCATATTATAAAAACATTACACGTAATTTTTTTAAATTAAGTACATATTTACATGTCAATAACGTTAAGAGATTTAAAATAATATTGTTGATCTGAGATTTATAGTCTGCACTAACACTTTACTTTGTACTTTCAAGTAAGCAAAATTAAACAGTATCTGTTTTACTTTACTTGAAATTATTTTAATCAATTATACTTAAACATATTTGGACATTCTCACACAACGTCATCTAGCCCAAACTAAGCTATAAGCTTGAGCTATGGGATCTAGACAACTGATAAACATACTTTAGGTATACATAGAAAACTCCGAAACAAAAATTCGTGGTCACACATATATTTGATTCGACCCGGGAATCGAACCCGAGACTTCGGAGTCGAAAGCCGATGCACTACTGACCACGCCACCGAAGCAGTTGTAAACTTAGCAAGCAGTTGTAATGCCAAAAATATATACTTTGGGGTCATCCAACATCATCATCGTCAATACTACTAGGTTCTGAAAAATATGAAATGCCCTGCCCACTTTCCATGTGTTTTTTTTTTTCAATTTTGCCAGTATTGCATGCATGTGTGACGTCACCAAAACCGTCTCAAACAAAGTAAAGTCATGACTATGAATCTCAGTTATAGTTTAAATTCTATAATATTCACTGCAACCTTGCACACCTGCTGCAATAATCCATATTAGCCTCACTACCGTAGTACATACATAAGGGCGCCCTACAAGGCTTCGGGGACGCCGGCCGGTCGTCATAAAACGTCGACTTACTTAGATACAAAGTGCGGTCGTTTGAACGTCCCAACGTAGGTTTAGTCGACGTCTCGTGACGTTGGACGTCGTTAGACGTCCTGTCGGCTTCCGCGTAGAACTGTGACCGACCTGTCCCGTAGCGAGGTTGGGAGGGTTGTGTTGATTCTTTACGGTTTTTCTCGGCGGTATATCTGTAATGATTATTGAAATTATTTTAATGATAGTAGTCAGTCATGTCCCGTTTGTCATACAAAAATCTGTCAGTCGTTAGGGGTAGTTGGAGTCCTAAATCAAAAATCCTCGCGGTCTAACTACAGAACTTCGATATCGCCCATGGGTTGTGAAGGTCAGATGGCAGTCGCTTCACGGAAAATATTGATGTTCAGCCGAACACAGTTAGACTGGAAAGCCGACCCCAACTGAGTTGGGAAAAGGCTCGGTGAATGAGTAGATGAAGTCGCGCGAAATGGTATTATTTTTTCTAGACAGAGATACATCATGCCTATATCCCCGAAGGGGTAGGCAGAGGTGCATTACACACCCATAGTTTGCCAGTAATTTTGTCGGTCCCACGTAATAGGGTACAACCTTATTGCCGTTACCGAGCACTTTAGACTATTAAAAACTTTTTTGTAATTGAAACTAAAATTCTAACACATTACTATAATTATATAAGTATACTTAAACTTTGAACGAACAAAAATGAATACTTAGTTCCAAAACATAAAAAAAACATTAAAGCTTCTATTTTTAAATTATACAAGTGAAAAAAAAAAGAAAATTTAATTCGAGTTACGAAGTTGGATCCTGAGAGTAGAGAAGGATTCTAGAATAGAATCCCGGGCGTACCGAGGGTTTCTAAAGTAGAATCCTGAGCGGAGCGAGGGATACAAGGAACGAGATAAATTTTTTTTTTCACGACTAGTCTACTCTACTTTATACCATTGACTGCGAGAAAATAACGTAAAGGTTTCCATCCAACACCTACATTGTCTGATGGGAATGGGGGAGGGGGGGGAGGTAACCTGTCCTGTAAAATATCTAGTCTAGGAAATGTATGGTTGTCGAGATATGGGGGGAGGTTATGATTTTGTTTAAATCACTGGAAGAATTCATTTTATTAGTTATTTAAAATTTTCCAATGAAACACTACGATCTAAAATTGGCGGGTTGTTTTTTATACCATTTTGTTTTTTTTTTGTCAATGGAATGACTTCATTCTGTCTGCCAGTAGTTACGTTCAGCTTTCTTTTTTGTTTGTAGTATACTTAATTACGTCTATTGAAGCTCGTTCCAAATTCCAATGTCATTATTCACTTGTGAGTAAATGAGCGTTTTATTCACCGTTATCGATGAATAAAGTTCACTTTTTCGAGGGCAATGGTATAAAATTAATTATTTAACCATTTTTGAAACTTCGAATTATGTGACCGAAATAAACTCCATTTGACAACTTACTTAAAAAAAATACGTTATTTTTAAATTAGGAAGTTACAAAATACCAACTTACCCAATCCATGCCTCATTCAAATAATTTTTCACCATTTCCTCTTGCACAGGCGCTCTTGCCGCCAAAACTCTACAACAAAGTACTTCACAAGTCGACTGACTTCTAGAACTTTCCTCAGGATTACTATGACTACCACTTTTCCCTGTCAATTTAGCCATAGACCCGAAATTTTTCTTTATTTTACTACTCATAGACCTGCCTATACTACCAAATTGTTTGGCGACAGAGTTCAATTGCTTTGAACTTTTGGTCGACAAAGCGTCTAAAGATCTTCTTAGTTCCTCAGGCGGTTGTGTTGGTATTACTGAGTCGACTCGCTCTAAATCTAAATATGCTGCCAACATTGAGGAACGTTGGTATTCGTCTGGTAGGATATTGTTTATGGTCTTTTGATCCGGTTCTACGTCCCAGCGGAAGTCTTCACCGGGGTCTACATTGAATCTGGAATTATGGTAAGACATTGTTATGAATGGCTTTTATAGTAATTATCTTCTGCAATTTAATAATAATTAAGCAGAATGCGATTTTCAATGTCATAGCCCATTTGTTTAGACGTAATATTTATTGCCAGGTTATTTTCTCACTGGCTTTACCTTACCTTATGAATCTGGGAGTAAAAGTAAATGCAGAAGCAACAGTCTTGACGATCATAAGTGTTACTTTATGATCCTCACGAAAAGAATTGTGCGGTCGGGGGAGTTAGACGCCGATGTGAAATTTCAAAAAAAAAAATTAAAAAAGCGGACCATATTTTGGCTTCTGCGAACCACCGGTTGGGATTTCTACTAAATAGCACTATCCGTAAGCCGAGTTCAAAAAAATATAGATCTCACTTATATGTGAGTCTACTGGGTATATTTACTAAAGCTCAGTGACTTGCGGTACCTGGAAGGGTCCCTTAACACTTAATAACAGGAACACCACATACCTGATAGGCATAGGGTTGCCAGCGTGATCTTCCAGCGGCACTCTAGCGCCATCTGTCGGCAACGGCTCGCAAGGTACTAGTGCGGAGAAGTGTCCCGCGTCGTACGCTAGCAGTATGGGCGTCTTGCTACATTGTTCAGGGGATAACTCCAGGGGGAGGTATACTCCGCCGAATGGGATTGGGGCTATTGGGTCTCCTCGGAAATCCTGGAATATAAACACATTATGAGTAATAAATCAACTCATTGCGACGGCAAGGAGTAACCGTGAGCCGCGGTATGAAGGAGCGCGTGACAGCCGCGGAAAAAAGGGCGACAAGAATTATGCCTTCGGGAAAACCGGCGTGATTGCGACGTGTATTTTTTATAATTAGGTGAGTTTTCCTTGAAGTAGTAATGATTCCTACAAGAAAAATTAATCATATGTAGCAAAAATAAAAAACCAAACTTAGTTCGATATTAAATGGTATAGTGTGTAGGTCCCAACATGAAAATAATTAGTGGTCCGCCATATTGTCTAACAGTAGAACTCGCAAACATAAAAAAACATTTGGACTTTCGCCCCAATTCTCTTCCAATCATCGTGATTCGTGGCGATCGGACTACAAATGTAGCCGCCCGGAACAAACATCTAGGCAGACAGAAGAAAGCAAAATTGTCCAATTACGAAATATAGACGCTAACTACAATTTTAAGACACTTACCCTAAGTGCGACATCAGCGAACACAATAACCGGCCTTCTCATAACATGAGCCAACGCGAACACATGCAGATGCTCCAGAGCAGAGTAGTGCGGCGCCGCCTGGGGGTTAGCGCGGGCGGGCTCGGGGGACGCAGCTAGCACACAACCACTCCATTCCCTTTCCCATTCCGCCTCGGTGGGTGTTAGACCGGCGGAACGGAGGGATACGCTCTCTGACCAGCGCCAGCGGCGTTTTAGCGCATCTAAAATACAATAATCTATTTAGAATCGTAGAGGCTAAAGGGTACTGGAGACCATGCTTCAAGTCATGGTCTCCAGCGGGAGTAGGTGGACGCGGCCGTGTCCTTCTGCGAACGGGTCATGCTCGCCAAGGAGGCAGCCGAGAAGGAGAGGGAGTCTACCCTCCCCGGTGAACTCCGAAGTCAGCGGCCAAGGCACCGCAGACTCATCTATATTCAAAACCATCGACCTCCATGATCGGGGCTTGAGGACGGCGGGGGATCAACCCACCGTTACAGAACCAGGCTTGACGGATTCACTCACCGACGCGGGATAAAACCCGACCAAACCCCAGACAGGGCCACACAGGTGGCCAAAGTACGCCGGGTGCCACTAGAAATTCTTTCTACTGCTAACCAGAGGCGCTCGGCCGGCAATAGCGTAGGGGCGGCCGCAGGGAATTAAAAAAGGGTTTACAGAATAACTAATTGATAGTAGGCCTATAAAAAGCCCATGAATTTAGGTTTTAGATGTAAAAAAGTTTTTCTTTTGTAGTCTTATATCATTTAATTATCTTGCGAACTTAATTAAACTATTACTTATTCAGCCTCTGCATTGTAGCCCTTTGTCATTCAAAAGGCGTCAAGGTTAAACAGTTATGCATATTAATAATCTGTACAAAAAACCAATTGTCAAAGTTTTATTACCTTAAAAGGTTTATCCTTTACATTGACCTTGGCCAGTGTCCAAGACAATGAACCTTAAAACATTTTTTGTTAGAATCAAAAGATGTTTTTGAAACTGATTAATAGGGTTTAACGTACTGATACAAAGTGGCAACATAAATGAACAAAGCGTAGTTTTCTTTAATGACAGAAGTAGTTAACTGTCAAGTCAAATTAGCTTTTTTTTTTGAATAACAGAACGATAAATTGTCGAATCAGCTAGCATTTTAGTGCGCTTTTATTCGTCAATTAAAGATCAAAATTAAATAAAACCAAGATAGATGGCTCCATCGACGCCGCGCCGTAAGTCGAACATTTATAATAATACGAGTATGATCGGAAGGTTTAAAGTCTTGGGCTAGTGGTCAATTGGCAGAATGTTCGTCCTCGAAAGGGAACAGTCCCTGGTTCTGATCGAGCCCCAAGATTATCGTTTTAGCGATTCATATTATAAAATTACTCATGGTTATAAAATTGCGTATAATTGTAACTATGATTTTAATGCTATACCTTCTAAATAAGTAAAGTGGCTTTGACACATATCTCTACCAAAATAAAGGATAAGTATAAATAAAATATATAAATATTTTTGGACATTCTTACACAACGTCATATAGCCCAAACTAAGCTATAAGCTTGTGATATGGGATCTAGACAACTGATAAACAGACATATATATTTCTAAATGCATACATAATATACATAGAAAACACCCAAACTCCGAAACAAACATTTGTGGAACACACAAATATTGGATTCGACCCGACAATCGAACCTGAGACTCCGGAGTCGAAAGCCGATGCACTACCGACCACGCCACCGAAGCAGTTGAAGAAGAGTATTATAGTAGTTATAACCAATGAGGACCATATCTAAGATAGATAAGAATTTAAAAGTAAACTAACTTGTTAGATTTTCCCCCCCTTCTCCCGACAGCAACGCCTGAACTTTCGTCCTTAACGCCAGCAGTCTATCATGGAATCCATAAGCAGCTAAGGAAGCAGCATGCGGCAGGCAATTGCCGTCCCCAGAAGTTGCCAACGGCAGTAACCTAGCTGAACCGGGTACTCGGCCGTATTGTTTCCACCAGTTTAAAATATTAGCTGACTCCAGAGTGACCAGTGTGGCTGTTTCCAGTAGATCTTTCTCCAAGAATGTTCTGAAAAAGTAAGATTTTTATGGTTAATTAGAGTAAGGTCTGAATTCCTTTCTTAAGAACTCACTTCTTCTACTGTCCATTTACTGATGCCTCTTCGGACCCCTGTACTCCTTCGGAAGGATAACCCTAACGGACTTTGGCCACTTTTGCGGAATTTCCTAAAACTGTCTAAGGGCGCTATTTCATCATGCAAGTCATGTATGCAACTTGTGTCGTCAAACTTGCATAAGACTTGCAATGGAATAGCGCACTAAATAACGTTTAATCGTCCCCGTTAAATCATTATTTCTCAGACATCTTGACGATATACAAAACCCATGTGACTAGAAAAGGAAACTCACCTGCCCTCATCAATTTTGTGCTATCAGAGATTGGGTCAATACAGGACTAAAATGAGAAAGCAGGATCTTTCTATCGATATTGATTTATTATTTAATTTGTAGTATACTGTAGAGTAAATCGGACCATACTCTATTTTACTTGTACAGTTATACAAAGCCAAAATTTGCCGAGCCTTCGTCAAATTGATCGGTGTGCATTATTTATCATCGAGACCGTCTATAAAATGATATAATTCGAATTATTCAGACGTAGTCGGAATATTTGGTCACGGCCACGCTGACCCCGGCTGATAGGCGTGTCGTCGTCAAAGAAAGTAGAATAGCTACCTACTGCCTACAACAATCAGTCAGTCCGTTCTTTTGTCGCGACTCAAGGTCGACACGGTCAGGTCATAAGTTAATTAGTTTCAATAGCTATGACCTTGTGTGACTGTCCGAATATGTCCCAGGTATAATTGATGTACGTACGTCGTATTTTATGTGATCTATAGTTCCTGTTTATGGAAAAGTTATTTTTTCAAATACAGGTTAATATAAAACGAGGATATGAAAACAAATTGTGTGCAAAACACCAATTCCAGTAACCATTGGAAACATAATCATAAACATACTCGCCAAAAACTCGTTAAAAATCTTAATGAGCCGAGGTCATAGAATATTTTTTGATGCATGGCAGACATGAAAAGGTTAAAAAACAGTAAACAATAACAGAAAAAAGGTGAACTGCGGTCGAAATAGTTTCATCGCGTGTTCTGTCAATAGGTACCTAACCTATATGCGGTTCGATGACGACTGAAGCCACGATAATATAATTAATTGGCAGATGCAATCATCATTGACACATGCATCATTACTTAACCAAAATCTAAATAGTTTAGGCACGGATTCTGAATGATAGTTAGCACACACCTCAATCGTTTCACACACTTACAATTCGTTCTTTCTGTCGGTCTGTTTTCCTACCCTAAAGGAAAACCATGGCCATTTATTATAAGTTATAGACTCTCGAATTCGAGAGTCCGTTCAGAATCTGAGTACTTTGGCTTATGGATTCTCATTGGTGGATTCCCCAAATCCGTAAGCCTATTGTTTATGCGCGGGCTAGTCCGATATTTTGACCACTCTATCTTCATATTCTATCACTGTTCTTCATAACATCACCACATATCGTACCTTTCAGTCGTAACACTTAAAAAAATCTTTTATTTTTACGTTTATCGATTATGTTATATAATTATATATTCCACGTTGCTCAGGAAAATTTAGATCCTGTTTGAAATTTAACCCTGTATAGGCTGGCAGTAATCTATACTTATAATAAATCTGTAGAAGTGAAAATTCTGTATATTGAAAATATCAATAAAATATATGGCAGGGGTGTTACTAGACCGACACCAAATCCAAAAATGTGATTAAAAACAATTTTTGTTTGTCTGTCTGTTTGTTCAGGCATCATGCAAAAACTACCGGTTCGATTACGATGAAACTTGGTATAATTATTCTTTAATATCCTGGACACCACGCTGGATAATTTTTATCCCGGAAAAGTATATACAATAAAAAACAAACTTAATTTTGCGGTTCGATCCCTAGACCCGATTACTGTACCAACCGCAAATAATAAGTTTGTCGTAGGTTACGTCACCCGCAGCGGAGTTCACTAAGGGGGCACTAAGGGCTGCACACGGCTAAGATACTATAATATTTTATCTTAAGATACAATATCGCTCAACATAATAAATCAGTAACTGGTGATCAAGAAAGCTATAACACGCAGACAGAGCTGCGGGCAACAGCTAGTTTCTACATATATTTATAAGGTGTGACCAATGTAAAGGGCAACAGTCCAGAAAACGTTCATTAGCACGTTTTAAGATATTTTTGGCAAACGCCATCTACTAATATGTGACACTGTTTTTGTTAGTTTTCGTAACAATTAGGTTGTATAGTCTAATTAACTTTTTGCGAGCTAATGGCTCAATTTCTGTGTCCGCTTCATTAAACTGATAACGTTTTTACACGCATAACTACTAAATAAGAGATCCTTGAGACAGGAATCATAGTTATTGTCATTCTTATGCGTTTTTTGGATGTAACGTAAAAACCAGATCAATTAGCTACGAAGATTATTTTAGATTTATTCTATTAGGCTACTTTTTTACCCTACTTACTTGCTCTTGACCTTTTACTGCCTCATGGATTACAGTAAGTACAAGGGCATCAGTTATTTATTACTGCCAAGGCCAAATAATATTTTATTTCTACTGAAAATAGTGTACTTAATGCGGTTATTCCATCATAAAAAAGCTAAACTTTCGTTCTTATTGTTGAGACCAGCCCCCTACCATAGTTCTCGGAAGAGTGTCCACAGCCAATGACATCATAGGCAACTAAAAAAATGTGTTAATAGGGTCACGTGATACATTTTCTGCGATGCCATTGGTTATCGACAAACTGTTCCGATGCCATGCTCATAGGGCAGAAAACTGCGACTCACCTGAAATCTGGTGGGTAGACAGATATATCGGGGAGCAGGAGAATGTGATCTGACGACAATGTGCTTGGATCGGGTTCGGTATTGTTGCGAAGCGCCCACACTAAACCCTCGTTGTCAGTGGCGCGGGAGATGCCTCTAGACAGCTTACGACCTGATATAAAGCATAGTGATATTTTAACTAGCATTGAAGTACCGCGCTGCTGGAAGATTACAGTCCTAATGTTTTGGAACTAACATCCGTAACACCAATTATCAATTGCTAGAAACCCAAAATTTTCTGGACCTGGATGTGGACACGGGCAATATTAACTAGTGGTGGTTAGGTGAGCTCAAGCCAACCTTACCTGTTAACTGTTGCACATTCGGAACAACAGGAAAGACTCTGACAAACATAAAAAGTTCCTGGTTATCGGCAAAAGGCATGCCACTTATTACATGGGCCTAATAAAGTTACTGACCAAAAGTGGGCGTGTGTATGCCAGATGTAGATGCGCAAGAATGTGAGCAAAAATGCCATAGGATGACAATCAAGTTATGTAACTTTCTTTTGCAATATCTCGTCACAACAAGACATCCAGTGTGTATAATTTCGAATCAGCGATTTTTATACTGATACTAACTGATGATTAAAAGATAGGTAATATCATTTGATATGATAAGGTATATATTAGAAACTTAAAAAGTGCAAGTACACAAATTATTTATTTTGGTTTGGCAAGTACCCAATTCTATTAGTCATTTCAACCATTTTTCAGCGGTGTCATGTAGTTGGACTAAATCAGAGAAACGAGTGCACAAACGTGGAGTCTCTTGTAGTTCTTGAAATTCTCCGGTTTGACTACTTTACAGAAAAACTTACAATTCAGAATACTTACATTCCGGTGCCGGTGTCAACACCAGGTTGGAAGGAGCTGTGAAAGACATTTTCAAGTCGAGGGTACCGACTGATCGTTCCGGAGATAGCACATCGCCTCCCGCTCGTGCCTTTAACGAAGTGCTGTGGACTCTTTCTGCAACAAGGATATCTTATTTTAAATACCTGAAGTGCAGTAGCCAAGGAGCAGTGGCGGCGACTGATACAGACAATAGTTTCAGAGCACATTGACCAACAAGGAACTACCATGCTAGAAGATGCTAGAGAATCATGCTTTTTGAAGCACGAATGAGTCAGCTCGACAGAGTTACTACGTCACTTGAGACTGACGACAAATTCCTTTCATGAATCTATTTTTTTCTTGGCATTACAAGTGTCATGATAACCATTTACACCAGATGTAACGTATGCTTGTTTACGATATGTAAATAAAAATAAAATGAAGCATCCGTCAGCAGACTTTCGCACAAGTCACCCAAGATATGCTAAGTTGACTAGAAGTTTATACTTCTAGTCAACAAAAATAATGACTAAATGAGAATATTTAAAGAATTTATGAATGCAAGATTGCTAAGCAATGCAGGAGACGTAGTTGTTTTTAATTTTGAACGATGCATTGAGCTCATATTGATATTAATAAAACAGTGAGTCGATTATTGGAAATATTTCAAATTTATTTCAGTCTTCAGTCTATTTCCAGAATCCAATAAGCATACTTTATCCAATATTTGGTAAATGTTCAGACTGCAGAGGCTTTTGGCATTCGACATCCTGGTTTTGGGCATTTAGGTTCCGATTTTAGAACGGCTACTCATTCATGTTAACAAAATGCGAGCCTGTAATGCACCGCTACTTCCTCAGGTAGGCATATAGGCGTGACGATGTGTATATTTGGTAGATACTCTTATTTATGAGCGGGTTTATAAGTTGGATAATATAAAAAGGTTGTATTCATCAATATCACCAACCCACTGCAGTACACTGCTGGACATAGGCTTCTTTTCCATGACATGCTATTCCACTCAACCCCAGGCCACTTGTATCAGCTAGAGCCTATCTCACGCACAAATCATATAGCTAGATAAGTATCTAAGGTATAAATACACTTACCATAAATATTGGATAGAGGAAAACCATAAGAGTTACGATAAATAGGATTCGAATATCCATTGTTGTGAGTGCGATTGGCAATAATGTCTGTACTCATTTTGTTGTATAATATGTATGTCACGAACAATAGTAGGATTTTACGCTTTGAAACAGACGTGTTCTCTAACTAATGACACTTTGTTTTGTATACAATATTTGAGAGGACACTACAAAATATACTATAAGATAAGATTAGTGTTATCGTTCAAATCTTTATCTTATTCGCGATATGATTCCAAATGTAAACAGTAAAGTGCAATGAATCACTCTTTTGAATAGCTACATTTCAACTGTCACAAACAGATAATTATGACGACGAAGATCTTGATACAGATTTTGTGTCGTTACTGATTCCTCCAAGAATCAATTACAAATCGAGAAAAACATATAAGGGTTCCAAGACTTGAACTACGGAACCCTAAAAAGTAACCCAATGTCTGTCCAAGGTCTTAATATATCGAGATCTGTCCAGCCGTATCTACGAAAGAATATACAGAAGATATATAAGAATATACAATACTGACGACAGTATGTCTTATACATTTCAAACTTTCCACCATACTGACCCATTTTTTTTATTTACAAAGTTACAATGCAAGTTTTTTTATACAATTATTTTACCTCGGCAAACTTTGAATGTTACACTCTGTATATTCTTTCGTAGATACAGCTGGACAGATCTCGATAGATAGTTTTTTAAACATTCGCATTTTGTATACATTATAAACTTAAGACAAACAGGTCTCCGTTCAACAATCGCTTCGACCCTGTTACATGACTGAAGAGCAATGAGCTGAAGCCAGTCCACCCGTGACCACAGCTCTTGTAACGGGGTCGAAACGTCGTGTAATAAAGAGGTACGAGTATGTATATATCTCAATAATCACGTAAAATACCCTTTTGTCTTAAGATCTTGATAGATTAAGACCCTAGACAGAGACTAGCTGATTTCAGCGGCTCACATCTCTACTTTCACCTTATCATGATCCACAGGATCCACTGCATCACAATACAGGTAGAGACTGCATAAACCTTTTTCCGAACCAGTTGGGGTCGGCTTTCCAGTCCAATTGTGAAGCGACTGAACTTTGTATATTTTTAGTGAATCGTCTGCCATCTGACCTAAACAACTTTTGCTTTACGCCGTTTTAATATTACTGTGGTATACCGCCGGATATCCTTGACCGATTGACCAGTTCAAATTCTTTTTAGTCTAGTGTATTTCGGTCCATCCATCGTGAGGTCACTCCCCGGTGTCAACACTGCAAGGTTTCCGACGACGACACCGCACTCCACACGTTGGTGGAGTGCTCAGCGTGGGCGAGTCTGCGCCGGGACCTCGTAGTGGGTCTGGGCGTGGATACCCTCTCGCTGGAGACCATGCTTCAAGCCATGGTCTCCAGCGGGAGTAGGTGGAACGCGGCCGTATCCTTCTGCGAGCAAGTCGTGCTCGCGAAGGAGGCGGCCGAGAGGGAGAGGGAGCGTACCCTCCCCGCCGAGTTCCGTAGTCAGCGGCGAGGGCGCCGCAGACTCATCTACGCCCAAGACCATCGACCTCCATGATCGGGGCCTGAGGACGGCGGGATCGCCACCCGTCGTCCTTACAGAAGCAGGCTAGAAGGGTTGCGTGCTGCGGGGCTTTTGCCCCATAGCACGCAACCAGATTCACTCACTGACGCGGGATAAAACCCTACCCCAACGACGCGGGATTCTCATCCCTACCCAACCCCCGCAGAGACCACAGAGGTGGTCAAAGTCCGCCGGGCGCCACTGGAAATACGTTCTGCTTGTAACCAGAGACGCCCGGCAACGGACGTTAGAGCGGCCGCGGAACTAAAAAAAAAAACAAAATGTGTATTTCGGTCGAAATCGTTGACGACTTTGATAGGTAAAAGGGCTCGGGTCAGGTGGGTTTGGCAGGTGTTTTATGAGACAAACTATAACACAGGTATTTGTGTATATCTGTTCCCTTTTAGTAACCGAGCGAAGCGTCTACATTTCGCGACTAAACTGGAAAATTTAACTTTTTTTCTGTCTGGTGTGCACATTTTTTATCGAATCTTCACGAATCTTGGCACAAATGGTCCTTGATTTTCAGCAATGGGGAAATTGGGGCAATACCCTCAATTTTTTTTTTAATTCGCGACATCTACATCTACTGTTTGACTATAGGATGTCAATAATGTTATGAATTACATTGAGCTTATTCCACACAATTATTTATTAAATTTTCGATTCCACTAAGTCAATTTCCTCGTGGCTTAGACAATGTTAACACTTTCCAAAGGTTAAGCAACATCTAGTCAGGCCGGTCTTCGGATGGGTGACCATTACTTAAGACATTGAGACCCCTACGTGCCTCGGAGAGCACGTTAAGCCATCGGTCCCAGTTGTCATACAAACATCTCAGCATCGGCAGTCGTTAGGGGTAGTTGGAGCCCTGAATCAAAAAAAAAATCCTATCGGTCTAACTACAGAACTTCGATATCGCCCATGGGTTGTGGAGGTGAGATGGCAGTCGCTCCACCGAAAATATCGCAGTTCAGCCGAATCGCAGTTAGACTGGAAAGCCGACCCCAACTGAGTTGGGAAAAGGCTCGGTGGATGATGACTAAATCGATTTCCGATATGAAACAAAAAATACGGATAATCTACAATGGGTGCGTTCATGCCCGGATTACAATTTTATTGTGAGCATCAATAGCCAATTCGTATAATGAACTGTGTTCCACTTTATTGGGTAAGTTCCGCAACATTGGGCATCGTGTGGAGTTATGTGTTTAACCGACAGCACTTAAAAGGACGGCGTTCTCAATTTATATTGGCATACTTTAATTACCATATTTTACAATAAGTATGTTTAGAGAAGGAAAACTCGACACTGCACCCTATACCAAATTATCAACCCGTCTGGCCAGCGTGGTATATGTAGACTAATGTTTCCCTGTTTGTTTCCATGTTTCCCTCCCTCTTTGGCAAGTAGTGGGCGACATGTGGGCTGAGATGATGATGAATTATTTTAATACTAGATGATACGCACGCTCACATATTACGCCTATATAGGCAGAGGTGTATTACACACTTACAGTTTACCAGTTATTTTATTGTAAAGTTTCCCCTTAGCAAGGGTGCTAAGCTAAGGGGCACTATCTTTGGGTGGAAGGCAACATCACCAGCGCGCGGTGCTCTTGCTGTGCTGCTAGAAGTTCATTTTGGACTCGATTCTCACACACACAAATAATTACGTCATTAGCCACGAAAGATTACGTCCGCATATTGCCTGTCGTTGTTGGTCCCGTCCCGTAATAGTATGAAAGTGCTCTTACGTGAAAACAACAAAACCCACGACACTATAGCTAATAAATAATAATCCAAATAGCTTCGGTTAAGACTTGATTTATGTGGAACAAGTGCTCAAACTCGTGCAATCTGAGCGCAAATCCGACAATAGACCTAGTATAATAGGAGCTTAAGTAAATTCCAGGTCCAAAATATATTAAGTACTTATAAGCATTAACATTTTGAAGGCAATTACTACTAAGCACTAGGTACTGGAAATAAATGTAGCCGCTCTGAATACGAGTATAGTTAATATACTTTTTAGCTGCATAAATATTTCACATTCAGTAGGTAATGAGAGTTCGTTGACCTCAGGAGGTCCTCGCAAGGTGATTAAAATCGTATGATAAAAATATTTATTAGGTAGATTGCGATTTTTTTTCTTTATTTGAATATCGGCAGACACCAGACATCTAAGATCAAAAGACTTACGTCACGTTACGCTCTGATTCTTGTGTCCAGACAGTTTGTCGGCACAAATTAGTTAGGTGATACTGAAATTAATTTAGTATATAGGCGACCTAGTAATGTCACGAACTAGAAACTTTTCGGAATTTTACAACATAACTCTGTCAACATTTCAAAATCAGCGTGCTGTCATTCAAGAGTGCAATGGCTTGGCAGTCTAAAAAGCACGTGAATAAATTTTGTATCAAAAAGGCTTTGAAAGGTTGAAAAAGGTTTTAAAAATTTTATACTTAAGCGGTCAGTGTACATACTCCTTCGAATACACCTAGTTACTTTTTAAATATGTATTATTGATTACACCTCTAGAATTTCGCGATAGTTGCTATTTTTGATTACTTTTCGTATTTTGTGTTCAGCTCTTATTTTAATACGAAAATAAAGATAATTTAGAAAAATGTGAGTTCTTTTTATTTGACCTCTAATAGGTTAATGAAATTTTATGATATCATAAGGTTTCATGATATTGAGCCAGATAATGCCTAGAACTATGTAGTCGTGGTGAATTTGCTTTTTACACACACACACACACACACACACACAAATACACGTCTTTATCTTCAAAGATTAGTAGACTCAGGCACAGAATAGGGAATGGTACTTACATACAGAACTTGCACTCCGACGACAATTAAAGCACATTCTTTTGTTTACATAGAACATAATTCGAACGCTAGGGTCATCAGGAAAGTGCCCGCATAATTTGACCAATTAATTATGACGTTAATGCTTTTGTTAGGCGAGTGACATAGGCCTGACTCAGGCGTTTATTTTACCCACATTTAGCCAATTTGCTGGTACCGCATGCAGGTTACGATGACTTCGGCCTCAAAGCTGTTGATCTTAGCACTCAGGGTGAGATTTATAAAGCGTACTTCTTTAAACTTTCGCGTTTTGTACACATTATAAACTTAAGACTAATATCACCACGGAAGAACAGCAGGCACTAAAAGAGTTACGTTCTAATACGAATATTTTAGTGCTGAAAGCTGACAAGGGTAATTCTACTGTGGTGATAGACTCGATGGACTACGATGGGAAAATAAAAAACCTACTTAGTGACGCTGCAGTTTACAAACCAGTGACTTATAACCCGACATCCAGAGTCACCAAACGTATACGTGCGGTTATTAAGGACCACGAGGAACTGTTTGACAAGGATGTGTTTGAGCGTCTACATAGACCTATGGCGGTCCAACCACCAAAGCAATATGGTTTGCCTAAAGTCCATAAGGAGAATGTACCTTTGCGCCCTATTGTGAGTCAAATCAACTCACCAACGTATTATTTGGCGAAACACATAGCCAAGGTACTGCAACCATTAGTAGGTAACACCACATCCTTCGTTAAAGACTCTCGGCATTTTGTGGACATAATCAAGAGCGTGAAAGTGGAACCGGATGATGTGATGGTGAGTTTCGACGTGGAGTCACTCTTCACCAACGTTCCCGTTCAAGATTGCCTTGAGGTCATCGAGAAGAAACTGAAGGACAATGGTCTGTCCAACAAATTCATTGTTCTACTTAGACATTGCCTAGAGGGTAATTATTTTCTTTATGGTGGACAGCATTACCTCCAAATCGACGAAGTGGCCATGGGTAGCCCTGAAGCACCGGTGATGGCAAACATTTGGATGGAACACATTGAAGATTCCATAGATATGTAGTTAGCACAGGTGAAACTGTGGAAGCGATATGTGGATGATGTCTTCTGTATTATGAGAGGGGGCCCAATAGAAGTAGAACAATTTTTAAGCCACTTGAACTCCATACACCGGAACATCCGGTTTACTCATGAAATGGAGTTGGACAGATCATTGGCTTTTCTCGATGTCAAAGTAACAGTGAGAGAGAGCGGTTCTCTCGGACACACTGTGTACCGCAAACCTACACACACGGACAAGTACCTGAATGCCGGTTCACATCATCATCCGCGACACTTGAGATCCGTTACGGTGTCGCTGGTAAGTCGAGCCTATGATCTTTGCGACCCTGAACACTTACAAAAAGAGCTCGCTCATGTTCAGGAAGTGTTGAAGCAGAACGTTTATCAGGGACATACACAACACCGTGAAAGGAACAAGGTACAACCCTTGGGAGTAAGCAGACCACCAGCATTTATGCCGTACGTGAAAGGAGTGACGGACAAAATTGGAACAGTACTACAAAGATACTCCATATAAGACTGTATATAGGCCACACTCCAAAGTCGTAAACCACCTGCGAACCCCTAAAGATACCATTTCTCTACAGACACCGGGTGTTTATAAGGTAGACTGCAGCTGTGGTAGTTCATACATCGGACAGACCAAACGTACTATCGCTGAGAGGGTCAAAGAACACATCACAGCTGTAAAAAACCGCCAAATAAACAAGTCTGCGATTGCCGAGCATTTGTTGGAATCGGGTCCCAACCACTGGATTGAAACTCCACAAGCCACAAGTCCTATCCACTGACGGACACTATTACTCCAGGATAGTGCGGGAAGCCGTCGAAATAAAAAAGTATCCCAACTTTAACCGGGAAGATGGATATCGACTATCTACGTCGTGGAATCCGGTGATCAGCAAATGTACTCGCCACCTCACCGAACGCCCGCGTGCTGATACTATCAGTGTGGTATGCCGTAGTGGCTCTCCGAACACAATAGTTAGTGACGACGAAGTGAGGGTAGTTGAACAAACCCGCACTTCACGAAGACGACGATGAGCTGAAGCTAGTCCACCCGTGACCACGGCTCTTGTAACAGGGCCGAAACGTCGGGTAATGAAGAGGTATGTATATATCTCAATAATCGCGTAAAAGACCCGTTAGTCTTAAGTTTATAAAACGTACTTGGACTTAACCTTAGCCTTTACTTTACACTTGAGACAAAATCGGGATTTATAATGCGATCTTCGTCTTTGTCTTAGCTTAAGCTAAGCAAGTCTAAAAAAAAACTCTGAAATAACTGTACTTATCTAATGAAAACAAAGTTTTCAAATATACTTTACCATATTCTTTATTATTATTATAGAAGTATCAGATATAAATGGCAATAAACACTTATAACTTATAACCATGTGCTCAGAACTTAGCTTGAGCTAAGCCAAGTCAGACTATAAATTTCAAATCAAAGATTGCTAGCTAAGATTTTGCTTAGCCGAGCTTGAGCTAAGTCCAAGCACGCTTTATAAATCTCTCCCTCAGAGGGATTTGCGTGTTAATTATGGCTAATATTCCCCAAAATCTTATTCCAATAAGCCCTATTACGTGAACTATCTAATTATTGACGTCGGCATTAGTACTTCGGGGTCTGCTGGCTGACATGGACTTGAATTTTTGGCTTAGTACCTGACATAAAGGTATCTCAAGCTATAGCTAACTATAGGTAACACAGACAAGAAACGAGACCACAGTCCAGTATTTATAGCATTTTAGGTTAGGATTTAGGTCAACGACTTACGCATGAAAGTGAAATAAAGATTGGACAAATGAAGGAATAATGAATGATAGTTGAATGTATTTTAAATACCACACCAAGTCGCGTGTTAATCTATACTACTATTATTTGAGCTTCGTCACGACCTTAATTGAAATAATTTTTAATTATTGGTCAAGAGGTTGCTCAGAAACGAACATCCGAACATTTTACATTTAACCTGCTCCATGGGAGCTCCGCTTGCCTTCGGCTCGCTTCGCCCAATAAAAAGGAAAGATTTGTATTTTTGTGTGTATGTTTGGGAAAGATTTGTATTTTTGTGTGTATGTTTGTAATTAATAAACTCAAAAACTCCTGTGCTGATTTCAAAAATTCTTCCACCGTTGGAAAGGTACAATCACCTTGAGTTATACAGGCTACTTTTTATCCAGATAATGTGTTCCCACGGGAAACGGGAACGAGTAAACTAAATCACGCGGGCGGAGCTGTGGCGATCGGCTAGTGTCGAATAAGTAACTATTACCAAGTAGGTACTATTACCAAATAGTTAATTAAATCTATATATTTATTACGACAATTTGTCTGTCTGTCTGTCCGTGCGTCGCGTTTTTGAATTTACATACATTTGCATGAAATATTAAAATATTCTTTTTTTTTTTTTATATTAAAATATTAATTTTTTTATATTTGAGTTCGTCGGGATAACTAGTATTAATAAAACCAAAAAAATACACGTCGTCATAAATTGACACAACAACCGACTTCAAATTACCGAAATGGAACCATATAATTGTCGGAATGGGACCAAATTAAAATGGTACCACTTGGGAAGTAGTAGTTTTCAATTTAAAAAAAATCAAATTCGGTTCACCCAGTCCAAAGATAAAAAAATAAATAAAAAACATACAGTCGAATTGAGAACTTCCTCCTTTTTTGGAAGTCGGTTGATAATAGACACATCTAGTTTTCTGAACAAATATCCATCCGTCAACACAAGATTTCGCGTTTATTATATTATATTATATATTAGTAGGAAGTTGGATTACATAGCTTAAAGCTATAGCTTAATAATAATATATAGAAATGCGTAATGTCCCTCTTAGCTCTCGAGAACTGCTTATGCTCCAATGATGGTTGAACCCTCTATGGATAGCCCTCGATCTGGAGGCAAGACAAAAAGTCGAAAATTTGACCTAGCCCTAAGGGGTCAAAAGTTATAGGCCAAAACCAATGGCGTGGAGCGGCGCGAACATAAGCACCGCGCAAGTCACCGTACTAGTTAACATAAAAAACTCAGTCTAACATACTATGTTAAAAAGTAAAAGGAGTTCATTTTGTGTAATATTTATTCGAAATGTTATTTTTATTATTAATTCCAAAAACTTACGAGTTAGACAGTAAATTATATTATTTACTTAGATAAAACCGCTAATTAATGTTATTTTATTAACATATTTAATACATAATCTAATTAAAAATATGAAATTTTAAAATATTCCCAATATAAACATCTCAGGTCACGGTATGTTTGTGATAGGCTGATGGCGCTCTTCCGAAACGACTCGAATATAAACATTAGGTATATCATGTTGTTTTTTTTTATATTTTTGCTATATTTGGTATTTTTAAATCTAAAACTCATTCGTATTAAAAATAATAATTAAACAATCCGTAGGCGTAAAAATACACGTCAAAAATTGACACATCAACCGACTTCAAATTACCGAAATGGGCCCAATTAATTCCCGGAATAGGACCACTTCCAAAGTAGTAGTTTTCATTAATAAAAAAGAAATCTAAATCAGTTCACCCAGTCCAGTGATATGAGGTAACAAACGTAAAAAAATAACATACAGTCGAATTGAGAGTCGGTTGAAAAGTTAGCGTAAAATGAAAAAAGCAAGTCGTAAGGCGTATCAATCAGCGACCGTGAACTGGGGAAAGAAAGGTTTGATGACGTCACAGGAAGTCCATCAGGTATGGTAATGACAGCGGCTAATGGTGAAGGGCGTAGTCTACCTTTGTTTTATTTTAAACTAGCGGACGTCCGCGGCTTCCTCGAGAATCATTATATCCATTAGTGAAAACCGCATTAAAATCCGGTGCGTAGTTTTAAAGATCTAAGCATACATACGGAGGAAAGCGACTCTGTTTTATAATATGTAGTGATAGTGATGAGTTTATGACGATTATAGCTAGCTGCTACCGCGGCTATACTCACGTGGTATTGGCTCAAAGTAGAAAAACGTTTTCAACCGACTTCAAAATAAGGAGGAGGTTCTCAATTCGACTGTATGTTTTTTTTTATGTTTGTTAACTCATATCTCTGGACTGGGTGAACCGATTTTGATTTTTTTAAATGAAAGCTACTACTTCCGAAATGGTCCCATTTAAATTTGGTCCCATTCCGATAATTATTTGGTCCCAATTCGGTCATTTGAAGTCGGTTGTTGTCTCAATTTTTAAGGTGTATTTTTATTTTTCTACTTTGTGATATTGGTTTGATTGTTTCCACGTTCTCCACACTGAGGCACACTGCTCTATTGTCATTATTAGTATCGCTACTGCACCTGTGCCTGCCTGCCTGCTAGTAATTGGCGCGATTGACATGTTGAGTGACATATTAACAGATATTGCGGTCTGAAGTATATACAGGATGCAAATGAATTCATGAGAAATAAATTAAACTTGGATAATATTCTCATGGGTTGTGGAGGTCAGATGGCGCATCGCAGTTAGACTGGAAAGCCGACCCCAACCGCGTTGGGATAAAGGCTCGGTGGATGATGAATATTGTCGATGTGGATTGCAATGGGAATTTTTTTTTGTATTAACTATACCAAGACAAGACTCCGTCTGTCGGGTCGCCTTTTGTAGTAGATTCAATTATTTGTTTAAGTTTTATCTACCAATTTTGTTTAATCGCGAAAGCTTTTAATATAATACTACAATAGGTACATGTAATTAAAGTTCAAATACATATAAATTTATAATGAATTAAAAAATGTATTTACCTTCAGTGTGTTTACCAGCTATGGGATCAGCCTCCATAACCATGCCGGCTTCAAATTCTGGAACAAACATCGAAAAGTTACTGATTTATTCTACAACCTTTCAAAATAATATGTAAATATTTCTGGCTATGATCTTAAATATCCCCCAAAGTTGCGGGATGGCATCCGCACACCACGACCACAAACATGGCTAAGTCCGCTGGGGGAACTATCCATCCGAGGGTGTACAGTACCACGCAAAACCGGCACACTAGCCGTGGAATTGCGGAAAACGGCCCGTCTTACAAGTACAAGGTGTACACAGTTCGCGAGGCCTGAGCTTTGCATTTGTGTGTGATCACGAAAAGTAGAGTAAAAAGGCTGTGTGTTAAACTGTTCACGTACGTACACTCACGCAAATGCAAAGCTCAGCTTATGCCTCGCGAATTTTACCTGGGGACGCCACACTGGACACTGAACGGTTTAAAACAAGCTCGATTCTAATTGAAATTAAATTAAATGATTTATTTATTTGTATAGGCAAAGACCTTATAATACAACGGACATAGGATCTAGAACAAATCGCAAGAAAATAATGTCCCGAGTCGACCTATACATTATACATAGGCATACATAGATATAAACAAATTTCATATTAAAATTTAAACCTTGATTCAACGGAATAGTGTTCACTTTTGTTTGCACTAATTTATCGCATTACGTAGCTTCTATCTGTCCGCCTGACTAATTCACCTTATGCAGCGTATACTTGAACTACGTGAACATAGAAACAATGGAGTAGGTTTATTTTGTTAAAGTTTTTTAAGGATTCCATGATATGTACCTACGTAGGCGTAATAATTAATGTAAGACTACAATAAATTCCATAATCTTATAAATTGTAATTACTTGTTTATGTTAGACGAAATAAGCTGAAAAACTAATTAACGACTGACAAAGATTTTTTTTTTTCGAGTCAGTTTCATAATAAGTAACTGTAGTGTATGAATAACAAAAAGGGAATTAATGAATTTAACTAATTATAATATTATAAATGCCAAACTTCTTGCGGGTGTCAAAGTTCTTCCGCTTTCATTACTATTTTCATAACGCTATGTCGCTACGTCTACTACAAGATAGCCGTGTTTCAAGTGACTGAATTAGTTGCTAAAACTGCGCATCATTAATTTATTTTTATCTTATGGTTAATTTTTGGGATACGAAATTATTGGCTACTAGCTGATCACCGTGACTCCGCCCGCGAGATATAGTTATCTCGGCCCCGATTCCCGTGGGAATACATTACCGAGAATCCAAATAAAAAGAAAATAACAGTACATACACGAAATAAAATGACATGTGTAATTATATTTATGACAAAATAATGATACCCTGTGAAAATTAAAAACATTTTTGGGCTTATCTCCTCCATTCAATCAAGGGATTCTTGTACAAGTTTCATAAAGATCGGACCTCTTTTTGTTATGTCCATAAAATGAGCCGAACAAACAAGATTGTTATTTTTTGGATCAAAATATTCTTCTCGCCGTGCTAGGGCAATAATATTTTTCCATTGTGCACAGTGTACTGGATCCCGAGGAAAACTGAAATAGATGTTGGTTCATATAACGAAAAAAAAATCATAAAGAGCCAAGGCGTCTCCACTATAATCTTTGTTCCAAATAGTTTTATCGCTATCGGTAATCCGAATAAATCTGAATGGTCATTTTGTTAGTACATTATTCAGTGAAAATGAAATGGTCTCTTTCTTTTTACTGAGCTTGGGATGAGTTCGAAAGAGACAGATAGGTACTTCGGTATTGGACTGGATTGCAATATTTACTTTTGTCTTTTAATTTATTATCGACGAAATACTGTATTTTAAGTGAAATAATAAATTGCAAATAATAAAACAAAAGCTTATTTACTGAAAATATGATACACCGTCTTCAATTTGCTTTTTTTTCGTAGTTTTTACACGTTTTTACAATACAGTACGGCATTGTGCAACGTGTTGTCGTTCAGTTGTCAAAATCAAGACTGGCGCGCGATTGTTTCTCTTTTAGCGTTTTGTTTCTCTTTTAGTGTGGACACTTTTGAGTGATGATCCGAAATCCATTGTATTTAAAATCATTGTGTATAGGTCACTAAATGGCTCTTACAAACGTCAGTAAGTACTTAAAATAAAAAATATCATTGCTTCTATATTTACATACAATCTATTAGGCGCCTTATTTAGCAAGATTCGTATGTAAGTACGATGTCAGATGCACACGGCACCATGCAGAAAGTTATATATCTCTTGATATGGGAATATGACAGCATAGCTTTAGCATTTAAGCATATTATTTTATCTATGGTTATGTTGTTGTTTTTTATGTGGGTAAAGTGTCTGTACGTTAGATGTGAGATCATACATATTCCTTAGTTAGCAATGATTTTAAATACAATGGATTTCGGATCATCGCTCAAAAGTGTCCGAACTAAAAGAGAAACAAAACGCTAAAAGAGAAACAATCGCGCGCCAGTCTTGATTTTGACAACTGAACGACAACACGTTGCACAATGCCGTACTGTATTGTAAAAACGTGTAAAAACTACGAAAAAAAAGCAAATTGAAGACGGTGTATCATATTTTCAGTAAATAAGCTTTTGTTTTATTATTTGCAATTTATTATTTCACTTAAAATACAGTATTTCGTCGATAATAAATTAAAAGACAAATGTAAATATTGCAATCCAGTCCAATACCGAAGTACCTATCTGTCTCTTTCGAACTCATCCCAAGCTCAGTAAAAAGAAAGAGACCATTTCATTTTCACTGAATAATGTACTAACAAAATGACCATTCAGATTTATTCGGATTACCGATAGCGATAAAACTATTTGGAACAAAGATTATAGTGGAGACGCCTTGGCTCTTTATGATTTTTTTTTCGTTATATGAACCAACATCTATTTCAGTTTTCCTCGGGATCCAGTACACTGTGCACAATGGAAAAATATTATTGCCCTAGCACGGCGAGAAGAATATTTTGATCCAAAAAATAACAATCTTGTTTGTTCGGCTCATTTTATGGACATAACAAAAAGAGGTCCGATCTTTATGAAACTTGTACAAGAATCCCTTGATTGAATGGAGGAGATAAGCCCAAAAATGTTTTTAATTTTCATAGGGTATCATTGTTTTGTCATAAATATAATTACACATGTCATTTTATTTCGTGTATGTACTGTTATTTTCTTTTTATTTGGATTCTCGGTAATGTATTCCCACGGGAATCGGGGCCGAGATAACTATATCTCGCGGGCGGAGTCACGGTGATCAGGTAGTAACCAATAATTTCGTATCCCAAAAATTAACCATAAGATAAAAATAAATTAATGATGCGCAGTTTTAGCAACTAATTCAGTCACTTGAAACACGGCTATCTTGTAGTAGACGTAGCGACATAGCGTTATGAAAATAGTAATGAAAGCGGAAGAACTTTGACACCCGCAAGAAGTTTGGCATTTATAATATTATAATTAGTTAAATTCATTAATTCCCTTTTTGTTATTCATACACTACAGTTACTTATTATGAAACTGACTCGAAAAAAAAAATCTTTGTCAGTCGTTAATTAGTTTTTCAGCTTATTTCGTCTAACATAAACAAGTAATTACAATTTATAAGATTATGGAATTTATTGTAGTCTTACATTAATTATTACGCCTACGTAGGTACATATCATGGAATCCTTAAAAGACTTTAACAAAATAAACCTACTCCATTGTTTCTATGTTCACGTAGTTCAAGTATACGCTGCATAAGGTGAATTAGTCAGGCGGACAGATAGAAGCTACGTAATGCGATAAATTAGTGCAAACAAAAGTGAACACTATTCCGTTGAATCAAGGTTTAAATTTTAATATGAAATTTGTTTATATCTATGTATGCCTATGTATAATGTATAGGTCGACTCGGGACATTATTTTCTTGCGATTTGTTCTAGATCCTATGTCCGTTGTATTATAAGGTCTTTGTTAGTTAGGTACGTTTTTGGTTTTATCTGACCTCAACACAAGTTGGAATAACCGATCAACTGCGAGTCAGACTTGCGCACAAAGGGTTCCGTACAGACAAATCACGTTTGTTGGATGGGAGTCCCCTTAAATATTTATTATATTCTGTTTTTTAGTATTTATCGATATAGCGGCAACAGAAATACATCATCTGTGAAAATTTAAACTTTCTAACTATAACGGTTCATGAGATACAGCTCACGACACGGACGGACATCGAAGTCTTCAAACAAAAGCAACAGAATCAAAACCGGTTCAACCGTTTGGGAGCTACGATGCCACAGACAGACTTACAAACACACCCACACGTCAAACTTATAACACTCCGTTCGGGTTTCCGTCGGGGGTTAAAAATAGAACCAAAATCGAAAAATAAAACAATAAAAACAAAATTAAAAAACAATAAAAACAAAATAGGTATAAAGAGAGCAAGGGCGTAGCCAGGATTCCATCAAGGGGGGGCAGGCCTAAATATAACGACCGGAAATAAATCGGGGTAGGGGGAGTCCCCCCCCGTAAAGGGGTAAAACCTGTACCCCCCCTAAATGGGGGCTATTAACAGTATTAAACATGATGAAAAGACCTTTTTATTCTCCGCATCGTTCGCATCCCTAGACCGCGGCCGCGCTACGTCCATTGCCGAGCGCCTCTGGTACGCACTAAAAGAATTTCCAGTAGCGCCCGGCGGACCTTGGTCACCAGTGTGGCCCCTGCGTGGTAGTAGGGTTTTACCCCGCATCCTTGGGGTTGGGTTCTATCCCGCAACGGTGAGTGCACAACGCACTACACATCTTGCCGAGCTGGCCCGAGACAGCTAGAAGAAGTTAATGGCCCTCTCGGATAAATATGCCCCGACAATACGACGGAGGTAGAGAGGCACTCCGTGGTAGACCAGTGCCTCTCTAACGCAGCTTCAGGGTAAGGTGTTAAAGGCGTTGACGATGTCAAGAGACACCGCCAACCTCACCTCGCCCCGCGACACTGCTTCCTCCGCCAGGGTATTCGAGTAACACGATCAGCCGGTAGTCGGACGGTGATTCCGCCGGTTCCGAATCAGGACCAGTTTCCCCGTCCTCCACACCTTGGGAAACTGGTCCCTTTCGAGGCATGCGCTGAATAGCCCCCTCAGTCGAGGTCCGAGTTCCTTGAGGGCCACGACCCATGCACGGCCCGGAATGCCGTCGTGTCCAGGGGTGGTGATTTTCCGGCGACTGAGCCAAAGTACCACTGCTCCTATCTCTCTGACTTCGTGTATGTCGTCTTCGCCGCTGCTATCTGCGTTGGGCGTCTGAGACCAAGCCATGCGCGGAGGGATGTGCTCCTCCGCGCTCGTCGGAAACAGAGAGCCCTAGACCCCCTCCAGCTGATCCGCCTGGAGACTCTGGGTCAGTGGGAGCGCCCTCGGTCGGAGTTAACCTCAAGGTACGGGCGCCCCCATGGGTTATGCTCCAGGGTCTCCAGGAGCTCCTCGTGGGCTGATGATGGCCATATACCTATCCATTTTTTAATTAATACTGCTCTTCAGAAATTGCACAATGATGCTGGTATGAAACGGGCGACACTTGCACCACAGAATCAACAGATGAAAATGAAAAAGGAATTAGATTTTTTCTTCAACTAATGTGCTTGCACTTTTGCACTACCCTTCCCAGCCTCGCCTGTCGTGTTCGACACAAGGTGCTATACCAGGTGGTGACCATTGGTGACCCGTACAAAAAGTGCATCATAGCCATCCCATCCCGCGTAAAAATCCAGGAAGTGAATACATTTTGAAATGCGATACTGCCGCGTTGCTTTTATTATTGATTTTTACTTCTGTCTTTTCTTATCCTTTGTTTTTAGATTTATTTCAAAATATTAACAAACGGGTTTATGAGGATTCTAGCTGAATAGTATAACATAGAGTAGAGATTCGTAGGGGGGGGGGGGGGGGGGGGGCTGCCTGTACCTGGCTACGCCCATGAAAGAGAGTAATTACTGGAGTGTATTCCCCTCAGTAACCACTCTCCTTACGAGATACTTCCAGAGCGGTGACGTGTATCGATCCGCTAGGGTTTGGAACTCTGGACTAGAACGTATTCTGCTGATCAGGATGTGTTTTTTTTTAATGATGGCTGCAAAACCATCAGTTTGATATTCAGCAAACATCCCCGATGCACTACAGAAACGGGGCAATCCCAACAACATCCTGAAGATATTGTTATATATAATAGGATATATTTAATAGGATTCCCGATTTACCCTTTGGGTAACCGGAACCCTAAACAGGATATTAAATGGAAAATGTTGAGACGAATTACAATTACGAGTACTGCAAAGAATTATGGCAGCTAAGGGGCTCTGTCGAAATCTTCGAGGTCAAGTTATCACGTGCTCGCTCTGATAAACATAGGCGGAAATTACATTAGGCTCACCCCCTATTACATGGGACCAATAAAGTATCTGGCGAAAAATGGGCGTATTAAACACCTTGTCTATCCCGTCGGGGATTAAGATGAGATTATGTGTGCGTATGAATCTTTTTAGAATTTTGGCTATACCCAGGGATAGTAGAGTCAATCCAGGGCACTTTTTGAGAGACCTTAGCAACTTTGGCAATATAATAGAATAGAATAGAAGGACATGAAGGTTTCGGAATGGCGATCATGAATAAATCCTACTAATATTATAAATGCGAAAGTTTGTATGTATGGATGTTTGTTACTCTTTCACGTAAAAACTACTGAACGGATTTTAATGAAACTTTACAATAATATAGCTTATACATCAGAATAACACATAGGCTACAATTTATAATGATACGGCGACGGGAACAATAATCACGCGGACGAAGTCGCTGGCGACCACTAGTATTTTATAAATAAATATGTTAGTTTAGGTTAGGACAATTCACACAAAACCATCTAGTCTCAAACTAAGCAGAGCTTAAAGGCTTTGTGGCTAAGGCGTACGTCTTGCGCATGGACAGTCAAACGTCAAACGTCAGTCACTGCGACGTGAGGTGTAGCACACATATTCTAAGGTGTGAGTCGAACGTCGCGGGTTCGATTTGGGTCTGACTGTGATCAATGAATAAGACCGAGAGGCGTAACTCTTTTAATGTATTACTTCTAGAATATTCCTACCTCACTTGCATGCCAGCCAACTGGCGCGACAACTTCACTGAATAATTCGTTAATTGTCCAACAAAAATACAGTGTTTACAACTCGTATTGCTAACATTGAAAATCACGATTTAATAACAAAAATATCTGCATGACCAATAACGACACGTACTCACACCCACACACAGTTCAAAATAGATCAGATTGCCGCTTATGATCGACCAGTCATACTTGAGCTGGGTGTCGAGGAATGATCCATCTATTTAAATCTATATTTAGAAGTAGCTGTGAGGTCTTTGAATACTGGTATCAATTATATTAACACGTGAGCGATACTTCACCAACTTCACACTTGAGACGTAATTATATTATAATCCTACTAATATTATAAACGCGAAAGTTTGTGAGTATGTATGTATGGATGGATGGATGTTTGTTACTCTTTCACGTAAAAACTACTAAATGGATTTTAATGAAACTACAATAATATAGCTTATACATCAGAATAACACATAGGCTACAATTTATAAAGATATTGTGTGAATTGTTCAAAATATGACGCGTCGCGACGGGAACGGGAAAAAATCCAAATTACCACGCGGATGAAGTCGCGGGCGACCTCTAGTAGGTAATAATCGCACATGTACATAACGTGACAAAGAAATTATTTTAAGGACACTTTTGTTTGAAGAACGGAATCTGACTTTGACTTTGACATCGACGGGCGAGATTCGCAGGCTGGTGAAAAAACGCATGGTAGAAAAAGTTTTCTAAATGCGAATCTTTATAAGTGAAACATTTCAATAAATATGATATACGATGATAAACGACGTCCTTATGAACCTTCTACTCCACCTTCAGGACTGTCAAACAAGAAAGTGGAAGATAACAATAACTCTTTAAAGTTATTGACAAGGCCAAAAACACAGAAGTGTTATTGTAAAGCAAATAAGAAGGGTTTGTGGCGAGGGCATGGTTGGAAGCTTTTTAGGTTACCTCTGGAGGTGGGCAAAAACCCAGGCCCAGACGCTCAATTGCAATACCGAACAACGTTTCCTTGTCCCACGCCGTAACCTAGTTCGGAGTAACTAGTTCTTCTGTGCGGGAACTACCTACCTAGCAAGAATTACCTTGACCTACCGTACCTAAAATAAGAAGAAGAATTTAAACTTTCTCGGTTAGAATATAACTTGTAGTCTTGAGTCTCTTTCCTTTCTGCAGGGGGAATACTTTAACCCTAGACAGCAAAAGATGGATGGCAATCTAGAAGTCTCTGTATAGTCTTGATGCTACTTGCTTCCCTTCTAGATAAAAACCTTTTGATTGATAGATTCACATCGCTTATACACCGTGAGGCCATAAACAATACGCTTCATTTCGAAGCTACGGTTAAGTGCTTTATCAAACGTTATCAATCAAAATACAACATTCCAAGATATTGATAAGCACAGTACTACGATTGAATGTGACTCATTCTTATATTCGCTCTGCAACATAACAAGGAAACATGCAACCATAGCTTCCTCGTTTAAAAAAATACAACAGCAAGTAAAAGGTATTGTAGAGGTCAGTGTTAATGGAATCCCTTTCTGGTTTCTTTAGCTACAAATTATAGAGAAGCCACGGCGACACGACCGCGTATTAGTTTTCTCATTCTTGAATCTCAGGATTATGTTAATCACTACATATATTATAAAACAAACTCGCTACCGTCCGTATGTATGCTTAGATCTTTAAAACTATGCAACGGATTTTGATGCGGTTTTCACCAATAGATAAAGTGGTTCTTTACAAAGGTTTTTGTGTATACTTCGTCAAGCGGGCGAAGCCGTGCACGTCCGCTATAATAAATATAGGGTAATAAAAGTATATGGTTTTAAATCTTTGTCAGTAGGTACCTACATATATTATTACAGTGTCCACGGTAAAGTATAAACAGTATGTTAAGAGTCCGTATGCAGAATCGAAACGGGCGGAATTAGGTATTTGAAACATTTTGTGCGTGAGTCCGGAGTTACCGATGGTAGTCAGCCAGTAGGTACGGCGATTACATGGTTTTGATCTTTTTTTTTCATTTTATAATAATAGTGTCTTGTGTGGGGGAGGTGAAAAGAGGGCTAGGAGGGGGGGTGTTTTTTCTCTCTCCTTAAATTCCTCCTAGACCTTAAGACCCTCTATACTCGTATGATCCCGTAATCAAAACTCCTCTACCTTTCCTCTGTCGTTGCACTCTTAAAGGGGGGGCGAGGGCTAATTTTTTTTCCTAATCAACATCATTTGACCTCCTCTATACAAAGGGGCTCTACTAACATATTTAGGGCCCCAGCGAACTCATCTGCTAGTGGCGCACCTGCTGATCAACGGACGAGGCTCGTTAATTTACGGTACCTATGAAGTGGCTTCGGTCCCTACGTGGGTACCGGGTGTTGGTCCGGGGGGTGCCACCGTGCAACTCTGCTAAAGCCCCACAAGTAACCCAGCCCAGGCTGGTTGCGTAAGGGGTTCAACAGCTGCACCGCCGGGCCCGGGGCCATGTATGGTGCAGCAGGCATGGGACCAGTGGGGGCAAAGCGGAGTTTAGTGTGGGTGGTGTAGGTCGATTCGCCGGCCAGGGAGACCCTTAGCAACGGCGTTGCCGCGGACGCCCGCAACACAGTCATGGGGCCCGCCTGGGACCAACCACACCAGGAGGCTGCCCCACATGTTCTCGCGAATAATCCTGATGTGGGATCGCCGCTCCGGGTGGTAACTGGTGTGGGATAGCGGCGGCCTTGCACCAGGGGGGTTTGGTAGCCCTTCCGCCCGCGGGTCAGCTCCAACCTAACCACACGGTTCCAGACGAAGCTAGCCCCTGCGCTTTGTCACTTATTACTGCTGCACCAAATGTCGCCCTGTCTTCACGATTCTTCTTCAAATTTATAATGGCAGTGCAACAGAAATAAGTAAACGTTCCACAGCGGCCCCAGGAAACCCCACAGCTTCACTTTTCGAGCGTGGACTCCATGCGAACCTCGATGCCGTCCACCATACCTTGAGACGGCTCGGCCCGCTGTGACGTTCCTCACGGAGACACAAATACGCCGCCCTGACAACACGCCTTACCTGTGTTGCCCCGGTTATGTATATATGTATCGAGGAACAATACCGGGGTGCCGCAGGGGTCCGTGCTGTCACCAACTCTTTTCCTTCTGCAAATCAATGATATGCTATCCCTCGGGAACATTCATTGTTATGCAGATGACAGCACATTGCAGGCGTGTGCATTTACAGCGAAGAAATCCCCTTTCATGCATTATTACCAATGAAGGGCAACCTTGAGATCCTTGACATAGACGTTCGTCAAGAGCTCAACAATAAAAACTACATCGAAAGATGTATAGGGCTAGCTTCGTGGAAACTAGGAATACTGAATAAGGTAAAAAATAAAAACGTTTTAAACGTTCGTTTCTGTGCCGAACGATACTGGCCTGGAACGCCCTGCCTGTGCACGTGTTTCCTCCCACATATAATCCTGGGTTCAGTAGGTCGTCAAGTTGAGGGCCACTCTCTATAGTATAGTGTGCTGTGAGTGACCCACAATCGCTTGACGTCGTCACGACTTACTACCAGGCGGGTGGCGTCAAATTGGCGAACCCAATACAAAAAAATAAAATAAAAAACTACTTCTATAAAATTATTACTCAGTTTGACTCTACTCGGGAGCCCCCCTTGGGGGACTGGAGGGCAAATCTCAAAAACTCGGAATTTTCCCTAGGTCCCCGAACCCCCTTTACATTTCTGCAAAAAAAAACATAGGTACCTTCCCCTCCACCATCAAGGAGAACAATAAAATTGTGTCAGTGAGTGAGTGAGTAATCCAGCTTTATAAAATATAACAGCTTTTTTTAACAAAAACAATGATAAATACATTCTACATAATCACTTGTTGTATTTAAAAAGAAGCCTAATCATCCCAAAATAATAACTAATATTACCAAAGTATCAAAATCTCACGCCACGCTATATTCGTCTGTAGACGGCGTCGAATTTTGGCGCGCAGAGCGACACGTCCTCTCCCTGTAAGCGCTTGGCGCGGACTGCTTACTTGAGGCATGCGTCGAGTATTATAAAGCGAAATTTAGGTGTTTTTAAAAGATTATTTACAGCCTATTTTTTATTATTTAGCTTTCTTTTTTTTTGGAAATGGATTGATTTTGAACCAAGGTTTATTTATGTTGTTTTAATTTTATGAACGAGAGTTTTATGTAGCCGAAATAAGAACCAATTCATTGCCCATTTTCTCTAAAATTTGACTAACTTAAATATTTGTTTACTCAATTTTTTTTTATGAAAGTGATAAAAAGTAATCCATACATTTGATAGATGACTTATACAAGAATACACTGTATTTTTGTAATACTTTTTAGACGTCAAAACGATTAGTGAATTTGTGATATTCTAGACCTCTTCCAGCAAGAGATACGAAAAACTACCGATTGTTTTAGGTCGATTAATCAAAATTTAATGACAAAAATAAGAAAGTAGCTCACTTATTAGATCATTATTGAAATGATATTTCATGTTGTGCATTAAAACTTATAAAAATACAGTATTTTCAGTGTAAAAACACGTCTGTAAAATCAGCGAAAACGGTAAAATTTAATAGGAGGACTCTTAAGCAATATGATGCTGATGTTAAGAAGAGCATTATGTCTATAACTTCGAATGCCGTTGGTAACGACTGTATTAGCCGTAACATGATCCTACCTATCCTCAACCAAATCCTTTCTATCATAACCCATATCCTGAACTTTTCAATATCTAATAGCCACTTTCCAAATGCTTGGAAAGAGGCTGAAATTATTCCTTTACCTAAGATACGCAATCCTTCCTCTAACGCTCATTTCCGTCCTATATCTATCTTGCCTTTCCTTTCTAAAGTGTTAGAGCGCCTTGTTCACACTCAGCTCACCAAATTTCTTAACACGAACTCTCTTCTCAATCCCTTACAATCTGGTTTCCGTCCTGGCCATAGCACTGTTACGGCTCTAGTTAACGTTACTGATGATATAAGGGCAGGCATGGAGATGGGGAATCTCACGGTGTTGTGCTTGCTAGATTTTAGCAACGCGTTTAATACCGTGGATTCCCAGGTTCTGCTTGGTATACTTAGCTCTCTTAACATATCTCTAACGGGAATTGACTGGTTTCGTAGTTACCTGTCTGGCCGCCGGCAGCGAACGCGTATGGAGAATTCGTTTTCTTCTTGGTCTGATGTTGCAGTCGGTGTGCCGCAGGGCGGCGTTCTATCTCCACTACTTTTCTCTATCTTTATTAATTCCATCTCTAAACATCTGGTCTCATCCTACCACCTTTATGCAGATGATTTACAAATCTATACACAAGCTCCCTTGGAACAGCTGCCTAGTGCTATTAATATCATAAATTCGGACCTGGAACGCATTTGTGATTGGAGCACCAAACATGGGCTACAGGTTAATCCATACAAATCCCAGGCGATCATTGTAGGCAGCCCTTGGTTTGTGTCACGCCTTGATCTAACGCAATTACCCGAAGTAACTTTTAATGGTACCCCTGTCATATTAAGCGATACTGTCAGAAACTTGGGTATCTTTATCGACCAAACATTGTCCTGGGACCATCAGCTACAGGTGGTTAGACGCAAAATATTTGCAGCAACGGGATCGCTACGGGGATTGCGAATGCTGCTTCCAATTGCCACCAAAACTGCGCTGGCACAATCGTTATTACTTCCTATCCTTGATTACGCTGATGTCAGCTATCTTGATCTCACAGAGGAGCAACTTGATAAGCTTGAGCGACTCCAAAATGTTTGTATTAGATTCATATTTGGTCTTCGCAAATATGATCATGTATCAGAATTCCGCAAAACGCTTAAGTGGCTCCCTATTCGCCTTCGCCGGAATACTCATATCCTAACTCTATTATACAGTATACTGTTCAATCCTTGTACTCCCCGATATCTTAAAGAACGATTTAAGTTCCTACATGACACACATTCGAGGTCTCTAAGGTCATCAGAGAATTTAATGCTGGAAATGCCAGTGCATTCCACAAGATTTTCTGACAAGTGCTACACTGTTCAAGCAGTTCGTCTATGGAATGCTCTGCCGCTACAGATTAAACGCGCACAAACACTTGCATCTTTTAAAAATATGTTAAAAGATTTTTAATCTCTATTCCTCTAATTAGTGCTATTTGTTTCTATAATATATTTTTTGTGTATATTTAAAGTTAGTATATCCTATTATTGTTAGTATATTCTATTGAATTTCATATATATGTACTTGTTTCTCCTGATAAATATTCATTTATCAATGTATTGAACATTTTGCTCTCTTCTATAAATCCTATTAATTTATTATTTTTAAATATAATTATATTACATTGTACACAACCCCTATCATTTCTTGTAACTTTCATTCCATCCTAAGGTTGCCTGGAAGAGATTGCTCTTTAGCAATAAGGCCGCCTGTTGTACATTATTTTTTTTAAGACTTGTCATAAACCATTTGTTGTTATATTATGTACAATAAAGAGTATTTATTATTATTATTCTCTTTATTAACACTTAACACATATTTATTACATTTTTAAATAGATTTATAAAAAAATACATTTAAAAATATAAAAAACAGTAACCCACCGGCATCGGGTACAGGGACCAAGCTACCGGTGGTTAGGGCTCCAAAGACAGGAACTTCCGCACAATACGGGCCGTATTCAACAGAACCGCCTTCTGCATCAAGCCCTTGATCCAGCTGCCTAACGCGAGCCTCTGTAGGTGGAGGTCGAGGCTCTTGGCTATTAGACCATGCGCAGATACGACTATCGGAACAATAATCGCCGAATCCACATCAAAACATGTCGACAATCTCGTGAGCTAGGTCTAAATATTTAATTTGTTTATCTTTTTCTGCTTTCACGAGATTCTCGTCATGTGGCACAGTGATATCGACAATTACTGCAAGGCGCTTTAATCGATCCATTATCACTATATCAGGTCTGTTAGCTATAACAGTCCTATCAGTGATAATAGATCGATCCCAATACAATGTGACATGACCGTTCTCAAGAACTGGGTCGGGCACATACTTGTAATAAGGTACCTCCACGTCGACAAGATTATACTTTAGAGCAAGTTGCTGGTGGATTATCCTGGCTACTTGGTTGTGTCTGTGCAAATACTCACCGTTCGCAAGACGGGAACAACCAGAGATAATATGTCTTAAAGATTCTCCGGGACGATGACATGCCCGACAGATGTCTAGCGTCCCATCTTTGACAATAAATCTCCGATAGTTATTCGTCATCACGACTTCGTCAGTGATTGCACAGATAAAACCCTCAGTTTCTCCGAAGAGATCACCAAATCGTAACCAGGATACCGATGCTATTGAATCAACATCGGGCCCATTTAGAGCCCGATAAAATCGACCATGCAGTTCCTTGCTTTTCCATATTTCCTTCCGATCAGATACACTTAATATTACAGGTTTGCGCCAGTTCTCTTTCGCAAGGGACAGCGGGATCAGTCCGTTGTCTATTGCCACAACATCTCGATGCACATCCACGTCCACCTGTAGGAAATACTCTCTAAGGTTGCATATCTCACGGTTATGGAGAGTTTTGGCATTTAAAAATCCTCGACCCCCACATTTCCGTGGTATATACAACCTCATTACTGACGAACGTGGGTGGTGTATTCGATATGAAGTCAATAGACAACGCACCTTCCTATCCAGAGCTTCTAACTCCGTCTGAGTCCATCTAAGTATGCCAAAAGAGTAAACTAAGACTGGCATGGCCCAGCCGTTGACAGCACGCACCTTGTTACCGCCTGATAAAAGACTTTTCAGTATTTTTTTCAGGCGGCCAAAGAAACGATCCTGCAACTTCTGTTTCATGTCAGTCTCAGCAATACACAGAGCTTGAGACATACCTAGATATTTGTAGGTTTCGGTTGCGGAGAGCGACCCAAATCGTGTGAAATCTGAAAGATTGACTCCTTCAGATTCCACAATCCCGCCCCTTTTTACATGCATGACCGCACACTTATCTACCCCAAACTCCATACTGATGGCCTTACTAAAAGTTTCAGTAACTTTTAGCAAAGCCATCAAATCGGGGCCATTAGGGGCAAATAACTTTAGGTCATCCATGTAAAAAAGGTGGGACAAAATTTGACCCCCTCTGCGCATCCGATAGCCTAACCCTGAACCCTCTAGTAACGTACTGAGAGGATTTAGTGCTAGACAAAACCACAACGGACTCAGACTATCACCCTGGAAAATACCTCTCTCAATCCCTATTGGTACACCACCTCCTAGAACCTGACGACACCCTGGATAAACAAGAACCGTACTCCATTGTCTCATACATGACCCCAAAAAGGTGCATAGAGTTGCATCAACTTTATACAGCTCTAGCACCCTCCGAAGCCATGTATGAGGCACAGAATCGTACGCTTTCTTATAGTCAATCCAGCATGTCGCAAGGTTCTTTCGGTTGCGGCGTACCTGCTGGCAAACAGCCATGTCAATAATAAGGAGCTCTTTCGTACCACGTGCCCCACTTTTACATCCATTCTGAGAGATTGACAAGATGTTATTGTTTTGTACATGTGAATATATTTTTACTCTCAGGATGGATGTAAAAAGTTTGTATATGGTAGGTAGACAAGTTATAGGTCTATAATTTTTGGGGTCTGTGGTACTACCAGATTTGTATAGGAGGTGGGTTACTCCGGTAGTCATAAAAGCTGGAAGCGACGATGACTCAAGGGATGACTGGAAGCAAGATGCCAAGCAAGCGTGTGAGCTACGGAACCATTTTAACCAAAAGTTGTGCAGTCCGTCCGGTCCAGCAGATTTCCAATTTGGCAACGAACGAACTGCACAACCAATATCTTCTTCAGATATGGTTATAGGTTCCATAGCTGGAATTGGTTCACACGCCCGCTCAACATCCCTAATCCACGCATCCTGTGTATGACTGACGGGCGTCGACCAGATGCTTTTCCAGAAGTTAACTGTAGAAACAGCATCAGGTAGACTCCCATCAGTCACATCCGAGTTAGGTCGCTCCCACCCTCTATATACCCACATCTCATTTTTTTGGAACAAGCGATTCTGAGTGTATCTGTCCACTCTTTTTTTGTACCGCCTTATGCGGTTCGCCCACGCATAAACTTTCTGCTTCAGGTAATCGATGCGCTCTGTGACCCGAACAGAGTATTCACAGGGCCTAATATTAGTTCCCACGAATGCACGGGTCACAAAGCGCATGACTCTCGGGCGTGTATTGCCCGTCCTGAAGCAGTGTAGCTTGCCAATGAGCACCCTAGCCTCGTTGATGCGCCGTTCAATTCTGCACTGCCAAGCTGGTACAGCAGGCTTTGGTCGAATAGCTGTTTCTTGTTTAAAAAATTTAACACCAGCTATTCGACATACTGCAACAGCTGCACAGTACAGAATGGAATGGGCATCAGTAATGTTTCTGCAGTTGTTAAAAAACGATGTTAACATCGAGTCTAGGGCACACACTAGCGCCACGTTTTTTTTATGTGTGGGCAAACGCGGAAGCCGCGGTCTACACTCAATAGGGACAGATTGAAACTCACCAATCGCTCGCTCCAAAGCGCTCCTTAATTCCTCATTGTATTGAGTACTTACAGGTATAGCAGCATCACTCACTTCTTCACCAACATGTGAGATGATGTTTTCTTGCGTTCTTTCATTACGGTTACTTTGTAATGGCACAGGTAATGGTTGCAATGAAGAAGGCGTGATACCACTACACACTTCTAAGCGTAGCCTTTCAAGTGTAGCGTCATCCAACAGGTGACAGCGTTGTATGGCGCGCACCTGATCCGATAGGCGTTGTGCCGATACGTTGACATCTGGTTCAAGTACCTGAAACAGAGGTAGCATGCGAACACGGTACGCAGTGAGGTTAGTTCCCCCCTCTGTAGCCACAAAATATGCCCGCATCACGTTTTCATTCATACCGAAGTTCCATCGAATGCGGTGCACATTACCACCGGTAGCGGGGTCCGTAATCGAAGCCGGAGGGCCTCGGGGTCCCAAGCCAGTCGGTGGCCGGCCTCTCCCCTGCCGACGTACAGGTAGAGGCGACGTCGGCGGAGAGAAAAACTCGTCGCTGCTTGAGCTCGACGCCTCACCAGTAGTCACAGTTGTCGACGACTGTAAGGCGGAGCTGTGCGACAAGTCCGGGGTTGGTAATTGTGCTTTTTTGGCGCCAGCTCTGGTCAACATTATATTTTTTCTTGATTATCATCTTATTTTCATATTATCATTTTCAGTTTGTTACACTGACATAATGTGTCAAAGTGTACTATAATTTATAAAATATTTGTTTGTGTTTTTTCCGGATTTTCTTCATGCTGATTTTTTTGTTATAGATATATATTTGTACTTTTATTATGTTTTGAATGATATTTTTGTATTATTGTAGATTAAAGGTAAAATATTTTAGTAAATGCTCCTCAAGAAAAAAATGTGACTGTTTTGTAGCAGTGTTGCCAGGTTATTATTATTATTATTATTTCGTTTATTCAATAACATTCTTATTTTATACATTTTTAAATAGATTTATAAAAAAACACAAATACATTTAAAAATATAAAAAATAGTGTCCCACCAGTAGCGGAGTAGGACCCAAACTACCGGCGGTGGAGGCTACAGACTAAGAAACCTCCTAACAATACGGCACGTGTCGAGGATAACAACCTTCTGAATCTGACTCTTGATCCAACAATCTAACGAGAGTCTCTTGAGATGTTGATCGAGACTCTTCGCTATTAATCCGTTTGCCGAAACGACCACCGGGACAATGATCGTCGAGTCTACGTCCCACATGGCGGTTATCTCGAAGGACAGATCGAGGTACTTACTAAGTTTGTCCTTCTCTGCCTTCACGAGATTCTCGTCATGCGGGACGGCGATATCGACGAGCACTGCCCGACGCTGGGTCCGATCAACCAACACGATATCGGGCCTATTGGCAACAATAGTCCTGTCCGTGATGATTGATCGGTCCCAGTAGAGCAATGCACGACCATTCTCAAGAACTGGCACTGGTGTGTACTTATAGTACGGTACTTCAAACTCAATAAGGCCATATTGAAGAGCAAGTTGCTGGTGGATGATCCTGGCTACTTGATTGTGCCTATGCAAGTACTCGGTGTTAGCAAGATACGAACAACCGGAAATAATATGGCGAAGTGATTCACCAGGACGGTGGCATGCTCGACAAATGTCGACCGTACCGTCCTTCATGATGTATTTCCGATAGTTGTTCGTCTTGATAACCTCATCTGCAATTGCACAGGCAAAACCTTCAGTTTCCCCAAAGAGGTCCCCAAAACGTAGCCAGTTCACCGAAGCGAGCAGGTCTACGTCGGATCCTGTTAAGACCCGGTAGAACCGCCCGTGTAGCTCCTTACTCTTCCATACGTCCTTACGGTCTTCAGTACCTAGCACCTTTGGTTTACGCCAGTTCTCGTTAGCCAAGGAAAGAGGTGTTAGGCCCTTGTCAACCATCACGACATCGCGATGAATATCACACCCGTTCTGTAGAAAGTAATCTCTCAGACTGCACACTTCACGGTTGTGGAGGTTCTTGGCATTCAAAAAGCCTCGACCCCCCCACTTCCGCGGAATGTACAGTCTCATGACAGAAGATCGTGGGTGTAACATTCGATGCAATGTCAGTTGTTGACGGACTCGCCTATCCAGGGCGTCTAGTTCCGTTTGAGTCCACCTAAGTATGCCAAAGGAGTATAACAATAAAGGTATCACCCAACCGTTGAAAGCCCGCATTTTGTTACCACCGGACAAAGAACTGTTAAGAACTTTTGTCAGGCGGCCAAAAAAACGTTCTTTCACCGATTTCTTAATATCCTCTACCGCTATACCCAATGACTCTGACATACCTAGGTATTTGTATGTTTCGGTCTCGGAGAGAGATCTGAGAGTTATTATCTCAGAAAGTTGTAAATTCGGTGAATTTACAACCTTCCCCCGTTGTACATGCATAACCGCACACTTATCAACACCGAACTCCATCTTAATGGCATTACTAAAAACTTCCGTGGTTTTTAATAATGTCACTAAATCTTGGTGCTTCAATGTGAACAGTTTGAGGTCATCCATGTACATCAGGTGAGATATAACCTCACCCCCTCTACGAAACCGATAGCCAAGCCCTGAATCCTTCAGCAATGTGCTAAGTGGATTCAGTGCTAAACAAAACCACAATGGACTCAAACTGTCGCCCTGGAATATACCACGCTCGATCCTTATCAAGCCTTGCGGGTCAGAGGCGTGCCCACCACTACCTGGTTGACGAAGGACTGTGGTCCACTGCCCCATACACGAGACTAAGAAGGATTTAAGAGTCGGATTAATTTTATACAACTCTAAAATCCTCCTCAGCCATGAATGAGGCACCGAATCATAGGCCTTCTTGTAGTCAATCCAGGCAGTAGAGAGGGCGCCCCTACTCCGCTTGACTTGTTGGCTAATGGCCATATCAATGAGGAGTAGCTCCTTAGTACCACGAGACCCAGCCCTACATCCATTCTGAGCGTTATCTAAGATATTATTAGATACTATGTCCGAGTTTATTTTACTTCTCAGAATAGATGTAAGGAGCTTGTAGATGGTAGGTAAGCAAGTGATGGGTCTATAGTTTTTAGGTTCCGTGGTACTACCTGATTTGTGGAGCAGGAAGGTGATGCCAGTGGTCATGAAAGCGGGTAAGGAACCAGACTCAAGGGCTTCTTGATACTGTGTTGCCAAGCGTTCATGCGAGCTCTGCACCCACTTTATCCAAAAGTTGTGCAATCCATCCGGCCCAGGACTTTTCCAGTTCGGGGCCGTACGCATTGCACAACTAACGTCTTCGGAGTCTATGGTAATAGATTCCATGGGTTCGATGATACTGCATTCACGCTCGACGACACGGATCCAATCGCCCTCCGAATGTTCGACGGGCACCGACCATAAGTCACGCCAAAATTGATTCATGGCGTGAGCATCTGGCAGTTGTCCGTCGTTCAAACGTTGTCCAGTTCCCTCCCACTCTCGGTACACCTTCCTTTGGTCACTTTGGAAGATGCGATTCTGCCAGTATCTATTTACACGCTCTCTATAACGACGGATACGGCTTGCCCATGCATACACTTTCTGTTTCAGAAAGTCAATACGTTCCGTGACATTGGCTAAGTATTGCTGGGGGCGAATACCGGTCTCAGCAAATGCCTGAGTCACGAAACGCATGACCCGGGGACGACTATTTCCCCGGCTGAAAGAGATAAGCTTTGCAATGAGAGTCCTAAATGTACGTGTGGACGTATCGGCACGTCGCTCGATTCTTGCCTGCCATACGGGAACACCATCCGGTCGTGGTGCACGGTTAGCTTCGGGGAATTTAACGCGTGCAACACGACAAGCGGCAATGGCTCCACAGTAAAGAATCGAGTGAGTATCAAGCAAATCACTGCTAGTCCGTAAGTACGGCTCTAGCAATGCATTCAGGGCTCCCATCAACGCCAGATTTCGTTTATGCATTGGCAAGCGTGGTAGCCGCGGTCTAGAATTAGGTATAAACCTATACTGCGAGATCACATCTTCCAAAGTACTCCTCAATTGCTCGCTTACCTGGATAGATGTATCACTCGTATCATTTCCCGCGTCGGGTGCGGGCGTCGCTAACGTCACACTTGTAGCAACCGTCTGTGTCACAGGTGACGGTGCTCTCGTTGACACTGGAGCTGTACGAGTAGATAATACTTCCAGGCGTAGTCGATCAAGCACAGATTGATCCAACAACTTACATCGTTGGATAGAACGCACTTGATCCGATAGCCGTTGGACGGCAACGGTCATTGTTGGTTCAAGAGCCTGAAACAAAGGAAGCATCCTTGAACGGTACGCAGTCAGGTTGGTTTCCCCATCTGTGGCCTCATAATATGCCCGCATGACGTTTTCATTGATGGATGAAGTCCATCGCATGCGGTGCACAATACCACCGGTAGTGGGGACCCTACTCGAAGCTGGTAGGCTTCGGGGCCCCAAACTGCTCGGCGGCCGGCCTCTCCCTCGCCGGCGTACAGGTGTTGGCGACGTCGGCGGAGAGAAATACTCGTCACTTGAAGAGCTCGACGCCTCAGCGAGCACCTGTGTCGGCGATGTGCGGTCCGGTGCCTGCGAGGCGGAGTTTAGTGACGAGTCCGGGGGTGTTAGTTGCGCATTTCTGCTTCTGGCTCTTGTTTGCATCTCAATCACTTCATTTTGAATTTAGCCATAATATTGTTGATATTTTCGTAGGTATTCATATGACATGTGTCAAATCTTCTATGTTAATTTTGTAGACTTTGTTTATTGTTATAAAATAGTATAAAATCCTTTATTTATTGACTTTTTGCTTATATTAATTTTGTATCTGAAGTAATTGTATAAATTTAGGCAATAATATGTAAATAAAAATATTAAAATATTTTAAGAATGAAAATGATGTATGAGATGTTCAGAGTTGCCAGGTTATTATTATTATTATTAAGCTGCGATCAAATAAGTTTCAATAGGAAATGGTCTATTTTACTGTGGTCTGTTTTTGGCCAAATATTAGGACAAATATATACGAATGTACTATTAACAAAATCTTCTACATATCATCATCGTGTACTGAATCTTTTCCCAACGGTTTACAGCTGTGCGTATACTGCAAAGTGAACATGGTTTCAGAACAGTGTTTGTAACAGCGATGTGGCTGAATTTCGGTATTTTCCGTATAGTGACTGACTACATTTATGACACCCATGTTTAAGTACATTACAATTTGTCAACTTCTTCTTTTCTTAAAAACGTGGCTCCCTCGATGTTTATCGATGATTTCTCCAATCTCAAGGTAATGCTTGATTAGTTGATAGTTCCACACAGAAGAACTAGTTGTTCCTAACTAGCTCCAGGTGCAGGACAAGAAACGTTGTTTGGTATGACAGTGTCTGGAAACCCGATTTTTGCGGAGCGCCAGAGGTAACCTAAAATGCCACCAGGCACGCGCTATGCAAAAATCCAACTCCAATTAATTTGTGTAATTAATGGGATACCTTTGCCATGGGTCTAATATTATGTCCTTTATGACGTCCGTCTACGTCACCACTTCAATAAACCAACGGTCAAAACCGGAATGAGGATGACATTGAATTAATAAATAAACAAGTCAAACAACAAGTTGAGATCTGCATATATTATTGTCGCACGCATTCAGAATAATTACCACAGATGATATTAACGAACTCATATTATGACGTCACGGTTGTCCAAATGAGGGTATGGGAACGGAAACTGCTTCCCGAAGCCAAATACAACATGTTGGAAAATATTTTTTTATTCTGTTACCGAGTAATAACTCCTACGCGAGGGATATAAAAATAAAGAAATGGACCGTCTTAAACTAATTTATTTTTAGCCAACACAATGACGTTGATCTTAGTGTTAATTTGTTCTTTTTGGATGACAGTGAGTTGAGGCAAGTTCCAATACATATTTGGCTGGGCAACGTATGCTCTGTCATATTTATTACTAGCAGACGCCCGCGGCTTCGCGTGCTGGACAAATTTTATACTAAAACCTTCCTCGAGAACCACTTTATCCATTGGTGAAGACCGCATCAAAATCCGTTGCGTAGTTTTAAAGATCTAAGCATACATAGGGGCGGATAGAAAGTAGAAGCAACTTTGTTTACTACCTACTATGTTATGATTATTTATCACTAGTGGTCGCCCGCGACTTCGTCCGCGTAGTAATTTGAATTTTTTCCCGTTCCCGTCGCGCCGCCTTATATTTTGAACAATTCACACAATATCTTTATAAATTGTAGCCTATGTGTTATTCTGATGTATAAGCTATATTATTGTAAAGTTTCATTAAAATCCATTCAGTAGTTTTTACGTGAAAGAGTAACAAACATCCATCCATCCATACATACATACTCACAAACTTTCGCGTTTATAATATTAGTAGGATTGTCTCAGCGCCAGTTCTCTGAATAATTAAGTAGTAGACCGATAATTACGAATTCATTGTGAATAAATGGGCCCTCTCTGAAAACCAGCGCTGTTTTACAATAGCATTAAGCTAAGAGAGGGCCTAATTTTTGCATTGGGATGACACTTGATGGCTTTACCGGGGCTGGCGTATAGGTGCCCAATTCCCACTTTTTTATATATTTTTCGTTTTGTCTTCCTCTTTTTTGTTTTGTTCGGAATTGTGTACCTACCTAGTATCTATTGTATTGTGTCATTCTATGTTCAAATTAAACGTTTTTTCTTTCTTTCTTTCTAATTATTTACTACTGTACGGAAATTTAATAACAAAACTAAACTTTTTTATGCTAATCTGATAGATCCGTGCAGTGAAAATCAAGGCTGTACCAACAACAGTAGTTGAGTTCAATGAAAATTTCAAGTTTGAGTTCAATAGTCATCAGTCAGTGCGGGGTTTGTAACGTATACGAGTATAACCGGTACCTGTAGCACTTTAACAATTTATCTGAATAACTACATGAGTGACAGAAAAAAAAAACCAGAACTTATGACAAAATAATCGGCTCTAATATCGATACATACCTAATTAAGTACGAAACTAAATGACGTCACTTATAAAGACCTTGCTTAAACTATTGAGAGGCCAGACCAATGCTAAGCGTCTCATAACGTGAATGGCTTCAGATATAATAAAAGCAGAAAACTTAATGGGGCGATTCTCGAGAGAGCGAAAACGAACTATCGATGAGGAAAGACGAAGTTATGTTAGGTACTGCAACTGTACTCGTGTGAGGACAAATGACATGTCAACTTATGAGTCTTGTTTTAGAATATAAAGTTCTAACCTGCCCAGTGAAAATGGCCGTGTCGACTAAAGTCGATGGAAATTCAACCAATGATATCGCAAAAAATGTCGGTCACAGGATCCAATTACTATACTTATCAGCTGTATTAGCCCTTATTGAGTCAGTTCACCTTTTATATAAAACTATCGGACGTCCACTTGACAAATTATGTATACAAAAACCTTCCTCGAGAACCACTCTATCTATGATGAAAACCGCATCAAAATTCGTTGCGTAGTTTTAAAGATCTAAGCACACATACAGACTTGACTGTTTTATACTATGTTATGATTATGATGATTAAAATGTTGCATGGAACTCATGGCAACTATCTTCTATACTGCTATAGATGGTTGCTCTGAGGTAGGGAATGATCTATTTAATGGGATGGGGCCTCTGTAACAGCAAGAATGTTATACTAGATAATATTCTTATATGTGTTGCGAGTTACTTTTTGTGGAAGAGTAAAGAAAAGAAAAAATGAGAGGCAAGGAAGGTGGGTCCTTCGAAGCTCACAGGTTACGTGCAAAACCTCAGTTACCCGCTCAATATTATCAACCATCAGCTGATGTAGACATACATTTGTAAAGTTTCAACTTTAATGAGTTCAAAGTACCTAGTTTTACAAAAAAAAAAAACTTTTTACATTCACATGTTATCTGTATTAATACTTCTTCTTCTCGTGTCAACGTACAACACTTTTTTTTTGTTCTGTACTAGGTACTTATATTTACACATCGAATCGAGAAAGTTCATACAAACCGAGGAATGTTATTAGGAAGTGTTAGTGCAAGCTGGCCACTAGCCAACAGTTCGTCATCAATTTCAATCCAATCACTACCATGACTTTCAAATGTTTGCGTGACATCCAAGTTGACTGGCCAATACACATTCAGTTAGGTGTCCATTTAATACATGTTCTTATATAATTTATGCTTTCGATTGTCGGCACTTGGTGGAACATATAGTAATACATTATGAAAGGACTCACTTGTACAGATATTCCACAATTTTTAATTATTAGTAGGACCTGACCTGGCCTTTAATCAAGTATGGAGGCCAGTGTTAGCTTCACGATTATTTAACACAAAGTATGTTGTAAATGTTTTTTAAAATATGTAATGTGAATAAGTGTGGAGCACCTTTGAAGATGCCATAGAGCGAAACCGGTCAGGTCCTACTAATAATTAAAAATTGTGGAATATCTGTACAAGTGAGTCATTTCATAATGTATTAATAATGTTCGTTAGACTTTAATCTCCTCTGTAAATTTGGGCCAAACTCATGCGCTAGTTCTGGTAATTCTAACTAATGAGTTGGTGCTCTCAATAAAAGCAGTCTCCAAGGAAGTATTGCTCAATAGAATTTAGTTCCACGAGTACTTAGAATAGCAAATGTACGATGTATGGGCTATATTAACTCAAATAACGTGACACTAGTATCGCCCGTCGCGATAGACTACGGTAGGGTTTTGTCAGCACGAGTACGTCTTCGAATCGATAGTTGCACACGTGTCGTGACATTGCCTTTAGCGAAAGTTGTATTGTATAGAACATACGACGATGTACCTCACGAATAAGTGGCATTTTTATTAATACCTATATCACGACAGTCAATTTACCGGTGTTAGGGTAAAAGAGAACAGGGATCTACTAAGATACCTACTAAAGGGGACAGCTATTCCATTTGGAATAAGTCTAAACTGAAGATTCTTCAAAGCTGGAGCGGAATCTGTATGGAATTAAAGTCGCAATATCTTCAAGGAAATTATTGATTTCAGGATTCTTGATTTCCTGTCTAAGAATTCTTACAGCGAAGCATAGTCACTGAGATGTAAAAATGCAGATCCATGCCCTTGACTGTGGTCTTCGATTGATATAATAGGTTGCTGGACTTTCACGAAGTACCTAAAGATTGAGGAACTGAAATCGACGTCATTCGAGATATTAGTATCCATGTTTAGTGCTGTGGCTTCGATTATAATATGATTCGCTCTGCTTGTGTTGGAAGTTCTTCAGGTCATATGCAGGGTCTGTCTTTAGTCTTTTTCCTATGAACCTGTGTCTTAAATGTTCCGCAGACAATTTCTTCTGATCAAACAATAATATTTATAAAGGTGAGTAATAGCAGATTCTACAAACGTGACGCATTATATCACTAGCAGATAAGACACTATCAACACAGTTGTTACGTAGCACAATAATACAATGGATTACCGAGTTTATTGTAATTAACTTAGAGCTGTAATGTTATACACGTTAAAATAACATGAAGCACCGCGCACCGCGCTTGACATGATTTGCCTATGACAACTAAACGGGCGGCGAAAGGTTCGCTCATAGACGTGATTCCATACAAATGAATACTTCAGTAGTTTAGTGGCTGTCGAGTGGTATTCCAGTTGCGTATCACGGAGAAAATCTATTGGTAGTGGAAATGATCTTTTATTACCATACATTACACACCAGCGCCCCTAGGGGTAAAGTCAGGGAACTGTGTGAAATGTTTAGAGGAATACGAAAACGTTTTTCGAGCAAATTAACGTAAGGAATTGATACTGGACACACTTGGGGTCAGTTTCCTAAATCTTATGTAAATTCAATCGTTAAATATGCAGGTACCCGAAGCTTTCCCGAGTCGGCCTTCCTGCTTAGAGCTCACTTATTTCTTGGGGTTTGACCATCTATAATTGTCAGTCTATTACCACTTATGTCATTTGCAATCTCTTCCACCTGACAGGATCTATCAGATGTGGTATAACTAAGCATATGCCCTATAACCTGGCTATACTGGTTTGTAAATTAGGCCTTGGATTTTATTTATTCAAACACAACAAATGAAGTCACTCTTATTTTTCTAGTTTTGTATTATTTTCCAAGCTAGATAATATGATGTTTTTATACAAGTATTTTAATTGCTTTTTTTTATTATAAGATATATTTTTGTTTTTAAATCAAGTTAATCATTTTTATATATCTATAAATAAATAACTTTGATGCCCATTAATCATCATGTTCTGAGAATTTACCCAATCCCATCAGGGCTGGTTGTTCACTCCATTAAAATGTTGACTAAATGACTATTAAAGAACACTCACATCATATTTAAAATTAAATTCCAGAACTGAAAACCGTCAGACCACAGGGTATCAGTATCACATTATGTATGTGAGAGAGCTGGATCAACAACACTCTGCTCAGAGGGAGAATTGGGGAAATGGCCCGCAAACATTACAGGTGAATCGTCCCCATTGGAAATAATAAATAATGTATCATGTTACTGCCTACAAAATGTAGAAATAATAGGTATATATTGTAGTATATGTAAGTATTGTATGTGTAGCTCAGTATATATTTATCTATGTATATATTATAGCACCCATAGTTTATGTAGGTTTATTTATTTACTTGCACTGCACACACTTAGCCCTTTACTCTTACTTCTCCTCTCAGGCATGCTGGAAGAGATTCCTTTAGGAATAAGTAGTGCCCTTGTACTGTGCTCACTTTATTCTTTAGTACTTCTGTTTCTTGTTTTTTTATTGTATGTATGTACATAAATTATAAATAATAAATAATGTATATACTATATAGTTACTGCCTAAAAAATGTAAAATAGTTTCTATCATGATCAGATGTATAGGGCTAGCTTCGCGGAAACTAGGTATACTGAATAAGGTAAAGCGATTCTTTACACCGCACCAGAGGTGTCTGCTGTACAAGACGCAGAATAGACCCTGCGTCGAATACTGCTCTCACCTCTGGGACGGCTCCGCGAAGTATCTGCTGGACGCTCTCGACGCTATGCAGCGACGGGCTATCCGTATTACAGATTGTCCGGAGGTAACGGGAAGCCTTGAGCCGCTAGCTCAGCGCCGAATTACCACGGCGAGTGTTCTGAAGAGCTCTTCAATCTGATCCCACCCTCTTCCTTCCGATCTCGAACAACGCGTGCCGGGCAGAGATGCCACTCCCACACAGTGGATAGCATGTTCGCGAGAACCGAACGTTTTAAACGTTCGTTTCTCTGCCGAACGATAGTGGCCTGGAATGCCCTGCCTGTGCACGTGTTTCCTCCCACATATAACCCTGGGTTCTTTAAGCGGAGTGTGAAGAGGCACATCAGTACGTCGTCAAGTTGAGGGCCACTCTCTATAGTATTGTGTTCTATGAGAGTGGCCCACAATCGCTAGACGTTGTCACGACTTACCAGCAGGCGGGCGGCGTCAATTTGGCGAACCCAATAAAAAAAAAAATATCAAGATGTTCTTATTTAGAAGTTGCAAACAACGGACATGCTCGCAGACCTCTTTGCGGCTAATTCCCGGGTCGATGACCGTGGCCTGCAGCCCCCCGCATCGCCAACTGTGGCCACACTATGCCTGATATTGTTATCAGGCAATTTGATGTACGGGCAGTGCTGCGGTCACTCGACAAGCGGAAAGCCAGTGGCCCTGACGGCATTCCGGCGGTTTCTCATTCTCGGGAACATTCATTGCTATGCAGATGACAGCACATTGCACGGGAGTTACTCGGTTCGTCCGACGGCGGGGCGATCTGTGATAGAGGAGGAGAGACGACATCTCGTGGCTGATCTCGACCGAAACCTCGACAGTATCTCCTAATGGGGTGCCGAGAACTTGGTCGAGTTCAATGCCCACAAAACACAGGCGTGTGCATTTATAGTGAAAAAATCCCCTTTCCTTCCCCTACCCACTCTTCAGAATGCAATATTACCAATGAAGGACAATCTAGACATCCTTGGCATAGACGTTCGTCGAGAGCTCAATAACACAAAATACATTGAGAGATGTATTGGGCTAGCTTCGCGGAAACTAGGAATACTGAACAAGGTAAGGCGATTCTTTACACCGCACCAGAGGTGTCTGCTGTACAAAACGCAGATTAGACCCTGCGTTGAATACTGCTCTCACCTCTGGGACGGTTCCGCGAAGTATTTGCTGGACGCACTCGACGCCATGCAGCGACGCGCTGTTCGCATTATAGACTGTCCGGAGGTAACGGGAAGCCTTGAGCCGCTAGCCCAGCGCCGAACAATTGCTTCCTTGGCCGCGTTCTACCGTATTTACCACAGTGAGTGTTCTGAAGAGCTCTTCGACCTGATCCTACCATCTCCCTTCCGATCCCGAACAACGCGTGCCGGGCAGAGATGTCACTCTCATACCGTGAAAACCGTCTTCGCGAGCATGGTGGCTTGGGACGCCCTGCCTGCGCACGTGTTTCCTCCAACATATAACCCTGGGTTCTTTAAGCGAAGCGTGAAGAGGCACATTACTGGGTCGTCAAGTTGAGGGCCACTCTCTATAGTATTCCTGTGTACTGTGAGAGTCGCCCTCAATTGCCAGACGTCGCCTCAGCTTACCATCAGGCGGGTGGCGTCAATTTGTCGACCTAGATATAAAAAAAAAACAACTTTGTATCTTTATGTTAAGTAGGTATTTTAATATAAGTAAGTAGGTACCTAGTTAAGGCCTACAAAATTAAAGTAGACTCATAACAGCACAAAACTAAACCTTAGTGGTTTTTAGTGCTGTTTATTTCATAATTGTGTAATATATTTTGTGAAACGATAAAAAAAAGAAAAAAAAAATCTAACTGACACTCTTTAAAATTCCAATTCTTACTTCGAAATTGAACGAGTGCAAGAGAAGCAGAAATTCGGTATTGAGGTACAAATTTAGTATATAAATATACAAGACAAGGTTTTTGTAGCAAACGTTTCGGTACTATACAGTACAATACAGTCACATTAAAGTACAAATTTAAGGAAGTCGATTTTTGTTTGGGATGACATCTCTATACTTATGTATTTATACTTTATCACTATGGAATTCGGCTAATAGTAACTCAATATCTGACTAGGGCATTCGAAGTATACACACTGTAAGGGGTCCTTCCAACTTAGAGCCCAAGCTAATTTAGCAGTATGGTTTTATAATTCCAAATTGAAATTAGGTTCCTAGTGTTTCTAGAAATGACAATAGTCAATAGACTCATCTGGTGATTATAGATTCAGTACAGTATTATGTGGAAAAATAGCTTTGAGTGCATAATTTGTAATTAGTACTCTTGAGAGTATCTAAAATATTTTTATCTGTGGACTTTTTCGAAATCTAGTTGGATTGTGTGATTTGAGGTCGAAGTACTCGAAATTTAAAATTGGGAATTCGTATCTAGGTATATTGCCAGTGTTACGAATTTTGCAAATTCGTATCTAGATATATCGATGGCAGGTGATTTTATTTTATTTTGATTACATAATTACTCTTATTATAAAAGATGCTCACATCTTATTTGTACTTACACGAGTGGTGTTAAGTACAAAATAATAAAAATCTTACTCAGAATACAGGTTCAACAAAAAATATTCATTAAATGTTTCGTATTATATATACATATAAAGTATGTATTTATTATTTATCACATTGCTTTAAAAACATAAGGCCGAATTAGCTGATGACGGTGTTAAGTACAACTAATAAAAATCTTACTAAGAATATATACAGTATCAACAAAAAATATTCATTAAATGTTTCGTATTACATATGCGTATAAAGAATTTACATTGCTTAAAAAGGGCATAAGGCCGAATTAGCTGATGACAAGACACTCAAGGTCAAAACTAATAAAACATCTGGCAAATTTTCATACACTTCTTTTGTATAGCTATGACAGTATGGTAATCATATAAGGCTAAAGACTTGTACTGAAACACAAATATAAAAAATACACACGATATGTACGACAAGTGTTTGGTGATCAAACGTAAATATCTCACCTTAGAAAAGTTAAAAGTCTTCAAAACACGATTTTATCCATAAAACACTTTCACACTTGTTAAAATTATAAAATAAGAGTTAAACTTAATAAAATAACAATTATTTACAATTTTTCAATATTTACAAATAAACATCACTTTCCAATGCGCAGATCACTAATAATAAGAATCCAAAAACAAAATAGACCGACCGACGGACTGGCTGTGACGAATGACATAAGAATGACAGTTGTAATTTAGTGTTGAGCCTTTCATAAATCTGTGATTGTTCAGCATTCTACGGATAATAAATAAAACGAGACGATTACAAATTTAATATAAGTTAATAGTTGGGCGCATGAACGTACAATAAAAAGAGTCTTTTTTCAATAATAATACTAATGGATATATAAGTTTATCAAGTAAGTAATAAAGTTCATTATTCATAGTTATACGCTATAATCGATTATGCTACTCGATTGTTAGAAGTCTATAGCACAGCGTATTGTCTCTGGAAATAATGTAGCCAGATTATTATTTTAGCCGTAAGTCAGGGTATGTTTTCATAATGGCATGCTTAGTTACCCGGAGTTTGCCTGTATTGTACCAACTGCACTTTAAACCCTTGAACTAATTTGTTCAAATTAATTAATTCAAAGTTATTACTTAGTTTCATCGTTTAAAATATATACCCTTCTAGTCAAATATACTATGTTTTCTTGAAATCACCAGTGGTAACTAGGTTGCCGCAGTCGCGAAACGTACCGTTACGCTGCAGCATATATTTGAGCGAAGCGAGTTTTGATTCAAAATTAACTCTGTCAAAGTATTTTTTGTCATTACGCTATGGGAATTTTTACATATATAAACATTTTAGTGAACACTTAAAATTAGTTAGTATTTTGCAAGTTGCCGATAATGCTTCATGTTTTATGATAACCAAGTACACAAAAATAAAATATTCCGCGTTTACATACAAGTATAACAACATTACTGAGTAAAACTCCATCATCCTCGAAATGGGTTAGTTCTTTTTACTGTAAGGACTGTGGCTCAATCTAAAACAGCCATAGAGCAGCAACAGCTCATACAAAAGGCGATCGTTCTATGTTTTATAGAACCATCGCCTTTTGTTCGATTTTCAACCTTATCAATTAACATTCGCAGACAACTTCAACCTTAACGACCGATCGAACAATCTGAGACTGCACGTGGACTGATCATTTGTGAGTCTCTGTGCAAGCCTTTTTGAAAATGCAAACTGTCAAGAAGCTGCTGTTTTATACACATCATCATTGGGGTAGTTAGCTAGTAGTACCAAGAACAATAATAATATCCAAAACCATTTTAGGGCAAAATGAATATTACACAGGCAACATTATATTGAAGTTTCCCGTTCTAGTGGGCGGGGCTTGTGCGCTGTACTACGTCCAATTAAATCGTAATAATTCAGCTCAGCTGGCGAGACTGTGTAGTGTCGTGTGTGTGTGTAATGTCAAAACAACGATCTCATATTATTGAAACGCGTGTTATAAATTAAAATATCAAAACATTGGCTGAATATATTGAACGATTCATAGTTTATGGACGTGCAGTGAAGATTTAGGTGTAATTTACTATAAATAGACGAATTATTGTTTAAACCTACAGTGTTCAAAATATATTTTTGTGTACAATATGACCGCGTCTACTATGATTGAATTGGAGTCCTGGATTATCTACCAGTGTGTGCTGAATGAATGCAATGTGTCCAGCTGTGAGTACAACTACATATTTTTTATTTATATTTTAAACAACTCATTATATACCTAGTTGAATAATTCCACGCGTCGTCGAATGTCTCTCAAAAATGTTTTTTTATTAACTAGGTATTTGAATATATAATTATTATTTGTGGTTTTAAAATTTTTAAATGTTTCTTAAATTAAAGTCATTTATTATAACACGATTTGCAAGTATAACAGTATAAATAAAGTTAAGTACGAAGGTAGTAGTAATGAATGTGATTTCTTTTGTCGGACATGCAATGGATAAAAATAAAGTAGATGACTAATCCGGGACGGGATATTTATTACTTATAATAACTAACTGACCTAACTGATGTGATGGAGAGGCGGTATGGTTAAAGACCCTGTCCATAATGTAGTTTACGAAATAAAAACTAATCCGCAGTAGGTACTGTTGGTTAAGTCTTCTTATTTCGTATTTATCAAAAACACCAAAAATTATTCAGAAAACGTCTGGCACCCTTTTTATTTGCAGTAACCATTAGCGTATCATACACATTCCAGGGCCCTTCATTAATCACTAATCAAGCTGTTCAGGGGTTCCACCAACAGGCTTGCTGAGGGGCTCGTGGTCTAGTGGTAACCGACTATGTTACCACATTGCAAAGGTTAAGCGCCATCTAGCCAGGCCGGTCTTATGATGGGTGACCATTTGTAAAGAAGACGTTGAGACCCCTCCGTGCCTGGAAGTGCATGTTAAGCCGTTGGTCCCGATTGTCATACATAAACAATCGTTTGAGGTAGTTGAAGCCCTTAAAAACAAAAATCCGACCGGTCTAACTACAGATGGCAGTCGCTTTACGGAAAATATCGAAGTTCAGCCGAATCGCAGTTAGACTGGAAAGCCGACCCCCAACTGCGCTGGGAAAAGGTTCGTTGGATGAGGCTCGCTCGAAACAATATGACGCTGCGTGCCTACCCTACCCCTTCGTGGGAAACATAAAAACTACAAAAATTCAGCGATTTATTTCAGTTGAGGAATTAAACCACTATAGAATCTACTAAGTCCCGAGTGGTAATCTTCTCCATCTTTGAAAATCTCGGCAGCTTTAAATCCTATCGACTGACTTCGTTCTTGATCTTAGATCAATTACTAGGGACCCATAATCGGGGCTATTAATTAACGCACTTACTGACGATCAGATGACATGAATTCTACCCTATGATAAAACTTTTGACCTCTCCAGTGAGTGCTTTAGGTTAGTGAATTCATCACTAACCTAAAGCACTCACTGGAGAGGTTAACTATAATACTAAGAACTTTTGCCTACTTGTAACTTTTGCCTATACTTGTAGTACTATAAAAAAAATATTATTCTTGATTCGATATTTAAAATATCTGTCAATAATGTAGTTTTATAATTTATTCTTCTTGTTCAGGGACTACACTAGGGACGTTACATGACAGACAACATGGCTGGCTGATGTCTATGCTCTAGTTCATTAATTAATTCAAATAAATATATTCTACGGAAAAATACTAAGTAGCTACCTATTACTTTTTGTAAAAGTCTAAAATACTTACCATCTCCATCAAGCATCTCCATTTACTTCTAAAGATAAGTATCGTATCGTTCACGGCTAATTCGTTGTTGATAAAAACGCTTAATAAAGTTTAATTGGTCGATGTTTCGCCCGACGTTTATAATGACCATATGCCCCGTTCAAGGCATCTGTTGCTCCTCAATGTGGCATATCAAGCAGGAGTGTGCTACTAATGGAATATTTTGTTACATTACAAATTGATGCCCGTGGCTCCGCCTGCGTATGACGTTCGCTTCGATTACAGAAAGATTGTACGTATGTACTACAGGATTGTAGTACATACGTACTACAATCCAATTTTCTGAAATTTTACATGTAAAACCTTTCTCATAAATCACTCATCTTTTGATGAAAATCGCATCTAGGTTTATTCCGGTGGGATTTATTGCGAACAGACTTGCTTTGCAATATGTATTGATTTAAGGATAGTGACTAGTGACACTTAATGCTTTTAAAATAACTTTTTTTTTTTTTTTTTTTATATTTAGGTCGACAAATTGACGCCACTCGCCTGATGGTAAGCTGAGGCGACGTCTGGCAATTGAGGGCGACTCTCACAGTACACAGGAATACTATAGAGAGTGGCCCTCAACTTGACGACCCTGTAATGTGCCTCTTCACGCTTCGCTTAAAGAGCCCAGGGTTCTATGTTGGAGGAAACACGTGCGCAGGCAGGGCGTTCCAAGCCACCATCGTTCGGCAGAGAAACGATCGTTTAAAACGCTCGGTTCTCGCGAAGACGGTTTCCACGGTATGAGGGTGACATCTCTGCCCGGCACGCGTTGTTCGGGATCGGAAGGGAGAGGGTGGGATCAGGTTGAAGAGCTCTTCAGAACACTCACCGTGGTAAATACGGTAGAACGCGGCCAAGGAAGCAATTGTTCGGCGCTGGGCTAGCGGCTCAAGGCTTCCCGTTAGCTCCGGACAGTCTATGATGCGAACAGCGCGTCGCTGCATAGCGTCGAGTGCGTCCAGCAAATACTTCGCGGAGCCGTCCCAGAGGTGAGAGCAGTATTCAACGCAGGGTCTAATCTGCGTTTTGTACAGCAGACACCTCTGGTGCGGTGTAAAGAATCGCTTTACCTTGTTCAGTATTCCTAGTTTCCGCGAAGCTAGCCCAATACATCTCTCAATGTATTTTGTGTTATTGAGCTCTCGACGAACGTCTATGCCAAGGATGTCTAGATTGTCCTTCATTGGTAATATTGCATTCTGAAGAGTGGGTAGGGGAAGGAAAGGGGATTTTTTCGCTGTCAATGCACACGCCTGTGTTTTGTGGGCATTGAACTCGACCAAGTTCTCGGTACCCCATTGGGAGATACTGTCGAGGTTTCGGTCGAGATCACCCACGAGATGTCGTCTCTCCTCCTCTATCACAGATCGCCCCGCCGTCGGACGAACCGAGTAACTCCCGTGCAATGTACTGTCATCTGCATAGCAATGAATGTTCCCGAGGGAAAGTATATCATTGATATGCAGAAGAAAGAGTTGGTGACAGTACGGACCCCTGCGGTACCCCGGCATTCACTTGCAAAAAGCGAGAAGCCTGGCCATCGCAGAGGACCCGCACTCGGCGCTCGTTTAAAAAACTGGCAATCCAGCTGCACAGTTGAGGAGGTAGACCATATGCCGGAAGCTTGGAAAGGAGCGAAGCATGCCAGACCCTATCGAAAGCTTTGGCGATGTCCAGGCTAACAGCCAAGGACTCGCCGAACTTTTCCATAGCCTCACCCCATACATGCGTGACGAATGCCAGGAGGTCACCCGTTGATCGTTTGATAACTTAGGTTATTCTATTACATTTTCGCATACTTATGGGGCAAACTTCACCTGCACTCCTTCAACATGAACATGGCTTCGGAAGAGTTTGTCAATAACCAAAGATATCGCAGAAAAAGTCGATGACGTGACATCAATTCTCTGACAAATCATTGGTTTTCAAAAAACTCTTCCTACCTTTATTTTACCCTACTGCAAGTTTTTCGTTCAGTGGCAGCCACCCTGGGTACTCACTACACTCCTAAGGATAACCTCAGGGCAATAGATGAGTCTTAATAGCGCCATAATTGCTATTTCCGAAGAACTAAAATAGTGACGACAAATGCCTCTGCATACCAAGAAAGGAAACAAGCGTGATTATATAATATATGTATGTATAGTGTACAGATCGATGAAGTAGTCTTAACTTGACAAGAGAATATTGAAGGCCGCGTCCTTGTGGAGTACTTTACGTTCATTACGATGGAATCGGAGGTTTTACAGCCTCAGGTCTCAGGTATATTATAGGTACAGCCATTGTAATCAATAACATAACCCATTAGCTATAATTTTGTCACAACCAAGATATCTGTCATCTAATACATTTTTGAAAGAAAAAACTCACTTTTACACCATTCCTCAAATATTTTTATTTTTGGTAAACCGCGGTTTCGCCTTATATCAACATCAGAGGTATCTCATACTCAATCACTCACACAATACACTTTTGTAACACATTTTCTACTAATATTATTTACTTTTAGAACACATTTCGCTAATATTATAATTAAAAATAAATTATATCTATCATCATCATCCACCGAACCTTTTCCCAACCCAGTTGGGGTCGGCTTTCCAGTCTAAACTGCGGTGCGGCAGCTCTTTGAAATTTTCCGTGGAGCGTCTGTCATTTGACACAACCCATGGGCGATATCGAAGTTCTGTAGTTAGACCGCGAGGATTTTGTTTTAGAACTACAAATACCCGTAACGTTAGTAGGCACTCCATATTAATTAACTAATAAACGCGAATATTTCTAATGAAATGAAATACCTAAGCCTTGAGTATACAACAATGCGCTTGGTCGGATCGTGACCTTAGGCTGTATAATTCCCGTTGATGATTAATTCAAGATATTCAAAGTTAGAATACTTAACAATCCACGACTTTTAAGTAATGGCGGCCATGTTATAATTAAAATTCATACTGGGTCATTTAAATACTACTGTCGCAGAGGCGAGTAACTTTAATTACTTCAGTTTAAATCTAAACCCTCCCTTGGGAATAGTCGGAAACTAATAATAAAGCTATTTATTGCCGAAAGGGTTGACGGACGCGTCTATTACGCTCACATTTAGCTTGTCACTGCTTTGGTCCGTAATTACGGGCGAGTCGATTTTTGCTGAGCGCGTGGTGGGTGGTTTTTAGGTTACCACTGGTGCTCCGTAAAAATCGGGTTCTAGACGCTCACTTGCGATACCGAACAACGTTTGTTATATAGTAACTAAGATGACTTCGACTCCTTGAGGTCCCACCAGGATATTAGTGCGTAGACGTCACCATCAATTGATGCATCTATAGAGTTCCAAGTTTTTGATCACAGGCTATTTAACACATATCACACCTATATCCCCGAAGGGGTAGGCAGAGGTGCATTGCACACCCACAATTTGCCAGTATTTTTAGTCTCACGTAATAGGGGGCAAGCCTATTGCCGTCACCTCACCGGACACATTTATAATTGGTTGTTTCCAAAATGGCCGAAGGAATTTAATATAAAGTAGTAGCTACATTGTAATTTGGGAACGTGTAATTTGGGAACGTGGGTTATAAGAATAGTAAGGACGCACGTGCGGTCACCCGACCGTTAGTTATGTATAGGGTTGTCTCTTGTTTAAACATTTTTGAAAATAATATTCTTTATTTTATCAGATAGGTTAGCTGTCTATCTGTTGCAGCCCTGGGTATTATCCCGGGATGGTCAACATTAGACGTAAAGGCGGACATTTAAAACGAAGTAAAAGTTTGTTTCTTAAATAAAGCGATAAACTGTTGAACAGATTTTGTTTTAAAAATAGATTTAATCCTGAAGGAACATATAGGATATTTTTTATCCCGGTATAGTTGTCCCGTGGGAATTGAAAACGAGAAATTTAATAAATAATCGAAGAAAACGACATTAATGTGAATCTATTAAAGTGTGTAAACAGCCATATTACAGTAAACTACAGGTTTGCTTTTATTAAGTACTAGCTGACCCGGCGAACTTCGTACCGCATAAATTTTTGTGATCCGCACAATTGTTTTTTTCGAAAATATCCTTCTCCTGATAATAACGAACACAACATAAAAGAATTAGTGAAATCGGTCCAGCCGTTCTCGAGCCATTAATCTCTTAACCAACACGACTTTGTTTCATATTACATAGATATACAATTACTTTTTGATTATATTATAAAATTACACAAATCTTGTATGAATCTTAACTTGTTACGAATTTATAAGAAGAAGGTGCCAACCCTACGTCGTAAAGGTAAATACAGCAGCTGTTAACCACACCTGCCGTCTGACAGCTGATTGTGTGTACCTACCTTCGTTCAATAACTTATCAGGGGGTAGTGTATTTAAATTGCGATCTCTATATTATTTTAGCTCTCTTTGCAAAAGTTACAGTTAAATGTCTACTAGAACATTCCCAGGACCTGGCCGGCCGAATTCTTTTATTGCTTACTAGGGGCGTATAAAAAAAATATTGCCCCATTCGGCGGGATTCTCTACCCATATTATATTATGAATCAAAGAATCAATTTCATTTATTCAGTTTAGGCACATAAAGAGCACATATGAATGTCAAAATTTTACAATTTTGTCAAGTAATATTATAAAAATACTAAATTAAGTAAGTTCATAAATAACCATTAGAAAATTATTCTTTCGCTGGTTCGGTAAGTTGGTTCTCCTGAGAAGAGACCAGCAAGAAACTCAGGTAGATTATCCATTTTCTTTTTTAATATTGTTTTGTTTACATTGTTACAATTAGTTTATATTGTATTATACGTGTGGCCAACAACAGAAGATTAGGGTGACCATGCATTTTTATCATTAAGATATTCGTCTACATTATAATAGCCTTTCATCATCAAACATTTTTTAACTACTATTTTAAACTTATTAAGAGGCATGTCAACCAAATCCTGAGGAATTTTATTATATTTTTTATACATTTGCCAACATACGAATTACCAACTTTATGAAGTCTAATTTTTGTCATGGCCATTTTTTTTTTAATTTCTTGTATTAAAATTATGGTTATCGGAAATTTTTTTGAAGCGATCTATGTTCTTCCGTACATATAAGATGTTGTTGTAAACATATTGAGAAGCAACTGTTAAAATATTAATTTCTTTAAATAATTCGTTCAGCGAGTCACGGGGTCCGAGTCTATAGATTGCTCGTATACCTCGTTTCTGTAATATGAATATTGTCTCAATATCGGCAGCTGAGCCCCACAGCAGCAGACCATATGACATAACGCTATGAAAGTAGCTAAAATAAACTAATCGTGCCGTTTTTCGTCAGTCAGTGACCTTATCTTTCTAACCGCATAGGCAGCTGAGCTAAGTCTTCCTGCCAAGGCTGTGATATGAGGACCCCATTGTAGTTTACTATCTTGAGTTATCCCAAGAAAAACTGTGGTATTGACTATTTGAACTAATTCATAATTCATAGTAATATGAGTATCCACCTGTCTAACATTGGGCATAGTAAATTTTATGTGTATGGATGAATGCAGAAACTTTGAAATCTAGTATTTTTTTTAAATAGCACTTCCATTAACTGTCAAAAATTAATAGTACGTAGGACCTAGCACATTGAAACTTATTGATTAACAGCAAGCTCATTTTTCGTAAGTATCTTTATTTTACCGAGACCTACACCTATTTCTAAAAAAAATCTCAAATCAGGCAGCTAACAGACTAATCCAGTTAAAATATTCGGAATAAAATTATAAGGTTGCATTAATTCGTATAGAGTTGCAAATTGGTGCAGGTCTGGTCTTAACCATTATAAATCCATAGTTCCTATCGATCCGACTTGTGCTAAAAAAGTTATTCAAGGTTAAAGTTGAAAATTTTCGATTTTATGGATTTTCCCCGGATTTCCTAGCTTGCTGTTAATCAATAAGTTTCAATGTTCTAGGGTACGTACTATAAGATTTCATCTAACAACTTTGTATTTCTGTATTTCTCACGAAACATTGTACATATTATTGACTGAGGGAGCGAAGCGACCGAAGTCTCCGTTTTAACTTGCAGACTGGGGAGAATTTCTTTCGTCTGTACCTACCTCTACATCTACGGGTTCTATCAGGTCATGTTTGCGGTCGTATTTATCAACCGATTTTCATGAAACTTTACACACACACTCCTTGCTTACATGTGAATGATATTTTTTGGATTGGATGAAAAATTAAAGAGGAATAAAGAAAATTGAAAAATATTTTTTCTAAACAAAGCTCTCCGAAGTCTACGGTTCACAGAACCACTAGTTTTATTTGCATGTTCTACGAGTATTGCAAATATTTTTTAAGAAATTGCTTGTCATTAAAGATTAAATTTTAATGTCATTGCATACAAAATGAAGCTTACAACATGTCGATTAAAACTGGAATTAGAAAGAAAAAAAAAAGTGTGTGTGTCAGCTCCGACGCACGACTGGAGTTTACTCCTTAAGTACGAGTATCTAACCATAACAAATTAGAAAGTTGCGCACTAGAGGTGCGCACCAAAAAGCGAGCGTGGTATATTCCAGGGCGACAGTTTGAGTCCATTGTGGTTTTGTTTAGCACTGAATCCACTTAGCACATTGCTGAAGGATTCAGGGCTAGGCTATCGGTTTCGTAGGGGGGGTGAGGTTCTATCTCACCTGATGTACATGGATGACCTCAAACTGTTCACGCTGAAGCACCAAGATTTAGTGACATTATTAAAAACTACGGAAGTTTTTAGTAATGCCATTAAGATGGAGTTCGGTGTTGATAAGTGTGCGGTTATGCATGTACAACGGGGGAAGGTTGTAAATTCACCGAATTTACAACTTTCTGAGATAATAACTCTCAGATCTCTCTCCGAGACCGAAACATACAAATACCTAGGTATGTCAGAGTCATTGGGTATAGCGGTAGAGGATATCAAGAAATCGGTGAAAGAACGTTTTTTTGGCCGCCTGACAAAAGTTCTTAACAGTTCTTTGTCCGGTGGTAACAAAATGCGGGCTTTCAATGGTTGGGTGATACCTTTATTGTTATACTCCTTTGGCATACTTAGGTGGACTCAAACGGAACTAGACGCCCTGGATAGGCGAGTCCGTCAACAACTCACATTGCATCGAATGTTACACCCACGATCATCTGTCATGAGACTGTACATTCCACGGAAGTGCGGGGGTCGGGGATTTTTGAATGCCAAGAACCTCCACAACCGTGAAGTGTGCAGTCTGAGAGATTACTTTCTACAGAACGGGTGTGACATTCATTGCGATGTCGTGATGGTTGACAAGGGCCTGACACCTCTTTCCTTGGCTAACGAGAACTGGCGTAAACCAAAGGTACTAGGTACTGAAGACCGTAGGGACGTATGGAAGAGCAAGGAGCTACACGGGCGGTTCTACCGAGTCTTAACAGGACCCGATGTAGACCTGCTCGCATCGGTGAACTGGCTGCGTTTTGGGGACCTCTTTGGGGAAACTGAAGGTTTTGCCTGTGCAATTGCAGATGAGGTTATCAAGACGAACAACTATCGGAAATACATCATGAAGGACGGTACGGTCGACATTTGTCGAGCATGCCACCGTCCTGGTGAATCACTTCGCCATATTATTTCCGGTTGTTCGTATCTTGCTAACACCGAGTACTTGCATAGGCACAATCAAGTAGCCAGGATCATCCACCAGCAACTTGCTCTTCAATATGACCTTATTGAGTCTGAAGTACCGTACTATAAGTACACACCAGTGCCAGTTCTTGAGAATGGTCGTGCATTGCTCTACTGGGACCGATCAATCATCACGGACAGGACTATTGTTGCCAATAGGCCCGATATCGTGTTGGTTGATCGGACCCAGCGTCGGGCAGTGCTCGTCGATGTCGCCGTCCCGCATGACGAGAATCTTGTTAAGGCAGAGAAGGACAAACTTAGTAAGTACCTTGATCTGTCCTTCGAGATAACCGCCATGTGGAACGTAGACTCGACGATCATTGTCCCGATGGTCGTTTCGGCAAACGGACTAATAGCTAAGAGTTTCGATCAACACCTCAAGAGACTCTCGTTAGATTGTTGGATCAAGAGTCAGATTCAGAAGGCTGTTATCCTCGACACGTGCCGTATTGTTAGGAGGTTTCTCAGTCTGTAGCCTCCACCGCCGGTAGTTTGGGTCCTACTCCGCTACTGGTGGGACACTATTTTTTATATTTTTAAATGTATTTGTGTTTTTTATAAATCTATTTAAAAATGTATAAAATAAGAATGTTATTGAATAAACGAAATAATAATAAAAAAACAAAAACACCGCTGACAGGCTGACGTCTTTCACATCGTTTTATATTGTAATTTAATTTTTTTGGTGCAATTTATTACAATAGATTAGTTTTCAGAATCATTTTACACCATTATAAATAGCTAATATATATCACACTTCAAAATTATAAGGAATAACAAGAAAAACAGAATAAATTACGAACACAACAATGATGACAATTTGAACAATTTGACAACTCCGACAATAAGAAATATGAACAAAATTTTTACATGAATTACAATTTAAGATCAAAAAGACGAAAAGCGGAAACAACCAACGCACAACTAAGATCTGCGCCCGTCTCAACCCCGACGGCTGCCTCCTCCAGTACCTCTGAAAGTGACGAGTACGTCACTCCGAGATGTAGCAGTGCGTCGAGTGATGAGATTGGGCCCTCGACGCCGTCGCCACCAACACCTGCGCGACGGAGATGTCGACCACCACCGGCCAGCTTGGAGACCCAAGTGGGGCATGCCCCACTCTCAGTGGCTCCCGCTATCGGTGGTGTAGTGCGTCGCATGAAGTGGACACCAATAATAAATGAACATGTCATGCGTGCGTACTATGAGGCCACAGACGGGGAAACTAACCTGACAGCGTATCGTTCTAGGATGCTTCCTCTGTTTCAGGTTCTTCAACCGACAGTTACCGTTTCCGTTCAACGACTTTCGGATCAGGTGCGGGCTATCCAACGATGCAAATTGTTGGATCAATCTGTGCTTGATCGGCTGCGCCTGGATGTATTATCTACTCGTCCAACTCCTGTGTCAACGATGGCACCGTCGCCTGTAGCACAAACGGCTTCGATTAGTGCGACTTCAGTCGAGATTGCACTTGACACAGAAGATGATACAAGTGATATATCTATTCAGGTAAGGGAGCAATTAAGGAGTACTTTGGAGGATGTGATCTTACAGTATAGGTTTACACCTCAATCTAGACCACGTTTACCACGCTTGCCCACTCATAGGCGAAATCTGGCGTTGATGGGAGCCCTAAATGCATTGCTAGCTCCGTACCTACAGACTAGCAATGATTTGCTAGATACTCACTCGATCCTCTACTGTGGAGCTATTGCCGCTTGTCGTGTTGCACGCGTTAAATTCCCCGAAGTTAACCGTGCACCACGACCGGATGGTGTTCCTGCATGGCAGGCGAGAATCGAGCGATGTATCGGCACATTTAGGGCTCTCATTGCAAAGCTAATCTGCTTCAGCCGGGGAAATAATCGTCCCCGGGTCATGCGTTTTGTGGCTCAGGCATTTGCTGGGACTGGTATTAGTTCCCAGCAATACTTAACCAACGTCACGGAACGTATTGACTTTCTGAAGCAGAAAGTATATGCATGGGCAAGTCGTATTCGTCGTTATAGAGAGCGTGTGGATAGATACTGGCAGAATCGTATCTTCCAAAGCGATCAAAGGAAGGTGTACCGAGTGTGGGAGGGAACTAGGCAACGTTTGAGCGACGGGCAACTGCCAGATACTCACGCCATGAATCAATTTTGGCGTGACATATGGTCGGTGCCCGTCGAACATTCGGAGGGTAACTGGATCAGTGTTGTTGAGCGAGAATGCGATAACATCGAGCCCATGGAGTCTATTACAATAGACTCCGAAGACGTCAGTTGTGCAATGCGTACGGCACCGAACTGGAAAAGTCCTGGGCCGGACGGATTGCACAACTTTTGGATAAAGTGGGTTCGTAGTTCGCATGAACGCTTGGCAACACAGTATCAAGAAACCCTCGAGTTTGGTTCCTTACCCGCTTTCATGACCACTGGCATCACCTTCCTGCTCCATAAATCAGGTAGTACCACGGAACCTAAGAACTACAGACCTATCACTTGCTTACCTACTATCTACAAGCTCCTTACATCTATTCTGAGAACTAAAATAAACTCACATATAATGTCAAATAACATCTTAAATAGTGCTCAGAATGGATGTAGGGCTGGGTCACGTGGTACTAAGGAGCTACTCCTTATTGACATGGCCATTAGCCAACAGGTTAAGCGGAGTAAGGGCGCCCTCTCTACTGCCTGGATTGACTACAAGAAGGCCTATGATTCGGTGCCTCATTCATGGCTGGGGAGGATTTTAGAGTTGTATAAAATTAATCCGACTCTTAAATCCTTCTTAGTCTCGTGTATGGGGCAGTGGACCACAGTCCTTCGTCAACCAGGTAGTGGTGAGTGCGCTTCTGGTCCGCGTGACTTGATTAGGATTGAGCGTGGTATATTCCAGGGCGACAGTTTGAGTCCATTGTGGTTTTGTTTAGCACTGAATCCACTTAGCACATTGCTGAAGGATTCAGGGCTAGGCTATCGGTTTCGTAGAGGGGGGTGAGGTTATTTCTCACCTGATGTATATGGATGACCTCAAACTATTTACACTGAAACACCAAGATTTGGTGGCATTATTAAAAACTACGGAAGGTTTTAGTAATGCCATTAAGATGGAGTTCGGTGTTGATAAGTGTGCGGTCATGCATGTACAGCGGGGGAAGGTTGTAAATTCACTGAATTTACAACTTTCTGAGATAATAACTCTCAGATCTCTCACCGAGACCGAAACATACAAATACCTAGGTATGTCAGAGTCATTGGGTATAGCGGTAGAGGATATTAAGAAATCGGTGAAAGACCGTTTTTTTGGCCGCCTGACAAAAGTTCTTAATAGTTTTTTGTCTGGGGGTAACAAAATGCGGGCTTTCAACGGTTGGGTAATGCCTTTATTGTTGTACTCCTTTGGCATACTTAGGTGGACTCAAACGGAACTAGACGCCCTGGATAGGCGAGTCCGTCAACAACTGACATTGCATCGAATGTTACACCCACGATCTTCTGTCATGAGACTGTACATTCCACGGAAGTTGGGGGGTCGAGGATTTTTAAATGCCAAGAACCTCCATAACCGTGAAGTGTGCAGTCTGAGGAATTACTTCCTACAGAATGGGTGTGGCATTCATTGCGATGTTGTGATGGTTGACAAGGGCCTGACACCTCTCTCCTTGGCTAACGAGAACTGGCGTAAACCAAAGGTGCTAGGTACTGAAGACCGTAGGGACGTATGGAAGAGTAAGGAGCTACACGGGCGGTTCTACCGGGTCTTAACAGGACCCGACGTAGACCTGCTCGCTTCGGTGAACTGGCTGCGTTTCGGTGACCTCTTTGGGGAAACTGAAGGTTTTGCCTGTGCAATTGCAGATGAGGTTATCAAGACGAACAACTATAGGAAATATATCATTAAGGACGGTACGGTCGACATTTGTCGAGCATGCCACCGTCCTGGTGAATCACTTCGCCACATTATTTCCGGTTGTTCGTATTTTGCTAACACCGAGTACTTGCATAGGCACAATCAAGTGGCCAGGATCATCCACCAGCAACTTGCTCTTCAATACGGCCTTATTGAGTCCGAGGTACCGTACTATAAGTACACACCAGAGCCAGTTCTCGAGAATGGTCGTGCATTGCTCTACTGGGACCGATCAATCATCACGGACAGGACTATTGTTGCCAATAGGCCTGATATCGTGTTGGTTGATCGGGCTCAGCGCCGGGCGGTGCTCGTCGATGTCACCGTCCCACATGACGAGAATCTCGTTAAGGCAGAGAAGGACAAACTTTCTAAGTACCTCGATCTGACCTTCGAGATAACCGCCATGTGGGACGTAGACTCGACGATCATTGTCCCGATAGTCGTTTCGGCAAATGGACTAATAGCGAAGAGTCTCGATCAACATCTCAAGAGACTCTCGCTAGACTGTTGGATCAAGGGTCAGATACAGAAGGCTGTCGTCCTCGACACGGCACGCATCGTTAGGAGGTTTCTCAGTCTGTGACCTCTACCGCTGGTAGTTTGGGCCCTGCTCCGCTACTGGTTTTTTATAATATTATATGTAATTTTTCATATAAATATTGTAAAAAAAATTATGTTAAGAGAATAATTTGAATAAATGAGTATAATAATAATAAATAATAATAATAAAAGTGTGTGTGTCAGCTCCGACGCACGACTGGAGTTTACTCCTTAAGTACGAGTATCTAACCATAACAAATTAGAAAGTTGCGCACTAGAGGTGCGCACCAAAAACGTGACACGATTTTCGTTACTTGTTAGTAGGTTTTACCCCTCGGATTTTTCTCATACCGGGCGCCTTATATATGAAAATCGATTCTTAAGGAGTAAACTCCAATAATAATAATAAAAAAAGTGTGTGTGTCAGCTCCGACGCACGACTGGAGTTTACTCCTTAAGTACGAGTATCTAACCATAACAAATTAGAAAGTTGCGCACTAGAGGTGCGCACCAAAAACGTGACACGATTTTCGTTACTTGTTAGTAGGTTGTACCCCTCGGATTTTTCTCATACCGGGCGCCTTATATATGAAAATCGATTCTTAAGGAGTAAACTCCAATAATAATAATAATAACAATGAAGGAGGTACGGTCGACATATGTCGAGCATGCCACCGTCCTGGTGAATCACTTCGCCATATTATTTCCGGTTGTTCGTATCTTGCTAACACCGAGTACTTGCATAGGCACAATCAAGTAGCCAGGATCATCCACCAGCAACTTGCTCTTCAATATGGCCTTATTGAGTTTGAAGTACCGTACTATAAGTACACACCAGTGCCAGTTCTTGAGAATGGTCGTGCATTGCTCTACTGGGACCGATCAATCATCACGGACAGGACTATTGTTGCCAATAGGCCCGATATCGTGTTGGTTGATCGGACCCAGCGTCGGGCAGTGCTCGTCGATATCACCGTCCCGCATGATGAAAATCTCGTGAAGGCAGAGAAGGACAAACTTAGTAAGTACCTTGATCTGTCCTTCGAGATAACCGCCATGTGGGACGTAGACTCGACGATCATTGTCCCGGTGGTCGTTTCGGCAAACGGATTAATTGCGAAGAGTCTCGATCACCATCTCAAGAGACTCTCGTTAGATTGCTGGATCAAGAGTCAGATTCAGAAGGCTGTTATCCTCGACACGTGCCGTATTGTTAGGAGGTTTCTCAGTCTGTAGCCTCCACCGCCGGTAGTTTGGGTCCTACTCCGCTACTGATGGGTCACTATTTTTTATATTTTTAAATGTATTTGTTTCTTTTTTTATAAATGTATTTAAAAATGTATGAAATAAGAATAGTAATGAATAAACGAAATAACAATAATAATAATCTTAATACACTCACATCCAAATTAGAAAGTTGCGCACTAAAGGTGCGCACCAAAAACGTGACACGTTTTCTTTACTTGTTAGTAGGTTTTACGGCTCGGATTTTTCTCATACCGGGCGCCTTATATATGAAAATCGATTCTTAAGGAGTAAACTCCAAAAATGAGAGGTGAAAAAACACAATTTTATTTAACTACGAGTATAACGTCTGTATCGCTGACGGGGTAGACAGGGTGTTTAATTAAGATGGAGCTTGCGGAGTCTTCACAACGATGGGCTTAATCAAGAATGTATACGACACGATCAACTTGAAATTTGGCGTAAAGATATAACATAAGCCTGTGGTTTGCTGTATAGTTTTTGTTGTATGTGTTTCGTAAAATTTTTGAGTTATTAAGCATTAAAGAACATGCTTTTGACAGTGCTAAAAAAATTTGATTGTTGCCTTGCGCGCGAAATTAAAAATTTTAAATGCAGCATTTGTAGTACATGGGCCGTAGAACATTGAAAAATATTGATTAACAGCAAGCTCATTTTTCGTAAGTAGCTTTATTTTACCGAGTCTCCCACATATATCTCAAAAAGAAATCTCAAATCAGGTAGCTAACAGAGTTATCCAGTTAAAATATTCGGAACAAAATTGTAAGGTTACATTAATTTGTATAGAGCTGCAAAGTGGAGCAGGTGTTAAGTACATCATTATAAATCAAATATCAAAAGTTCCCATCGATCCGACTTGTGCTAAAAAAGTTATTCAAGGTTGAAAAGTTAAAAAGTTGAAAATTTTCGGTTTTTTGGATTTTTCTCGTAAACAGTGAATTATATAAAAAATTGGTTTTGTACAAAATTGTAGATAATAAAATAACCTACAAATAAGTCCTCACAACTTTTTTCCTAGGAATTACCATTTCTGAGAGATTGCGGTTATTAACGTCCAACAAGCTATAGTCTACACGCAATGCTGGTCCGCTCCTATTAACTCTGTCGTGATGTTATATAGCCTATGTTACTCGCTAAAAATGTAGCTTTAAATTACCGAAAGAAATTTTAAAATCGGTGTAAAATCGGCTACTTTATCTAGTAAGTCTGCTATAGAGTTTGTAGTGAAGTTTGTCCGAGGTAGTCTAGACTCAAGTCTAGACTGCCTCGGTAGTGTAGTCAGTCGAATGTTAGACATTCGATACTGCTACCTCAGAGGTTCTGGGTTCTGTCCCCTGGTCTGGTCAAATATTAGTAAGAACGTAAACATTTATTTAGGAGTTTTATTAGGGAGAAAGAAACCAAATAGAGCTTTGCATTTGTGTGAGTGCAGTGTACGTGAGCGTATATGTGACATCTTTTACACACACATGTGTTGTACACACAGCTACAAAAAGAGGTTTTACTCTACTTTTCGTGGTCACTCACAAAAATGCAAAGCTCTGCTTATCCCTCGCGAACTCATATCATCATTCACCGAGCCTTTTCCCAACTCAGTTTGCGTCGGCTTTCCAGTCTAACTGCGATTCGGCTGAACTTCGATATTTTCCGTGAAGCGACTGCCATCTGACCTCCACAACCCATGGGCGATATCGAAGTTCTGTAGTTAAACCGGTCGGATTTTTGATTTAGGGCTCAACTACCCCTAACGACTGCCATAGATGTTAGTATGACAACCGGGACCGACGGCTTAACGTGCCTTCCGGGGCACGGAGGGTCTCAATGTCTTAAGAAATGGTCACCCATCCTAAGACCGGCCTGAGTCGATGTTGCTTAACCTTTGCAATGTGTTAACATTGTCGGTTACCACTAGACCCCTCGCGAACTCATAGTAGGTATTTAATGTTTTAAATGCTCGCGAGGTCTCTGTTCCACCATAAGGGCTAATACTAAATAAGTATATAGTTATTATATTTATTAATAACTAAAGTTGCGCTGTTACATGATATCATAACAATTTGCGCAAATTATTCTGTTTACCAACTGCACCGTAAATCACACAACGATTCTTTTATACAAAGGGAATAATTGCGTTTTAAACAATAATGACGTCGCGTTATGTTTTTTCCTTTACAATTTACCTTATTCTGTGTCCTGTAAGCTTCTTTGCATTTGCGTCAGGCATCGAACCTTGTTTTTCAATATTTTCCATGGAATAGAAATTTTGGAAAAGTCGCCTTTATTGGGTGTTTTTTTATGTATGTACTCGTATTTAGAAATAAATAAGTGTGTTTATCAGTTGTTTAGATCCCATAGCACAAGCTTAGTTGGGCTAGATGACGTTGTGTGAGAATGTCCAAAATATTTAATTATTATTTATTTATATACTTATTGACTCTTTATCCTCCACGATACCTAGATGTACGTATATAGAGAATTAATATTTGGCTATTACACTTCCTCTAAATCTACGTCGGAGACTTTAGGAGAGCATAAGATCATAATCTATGACTACGATTGCTTCGTTTTCATAACCTAGTATTATTAGAATATAATGAAATATGAAATCTTAATTATATTATTAATACCGTTGCATTAATACTTACAATTTAACTCATATAAATACAGTTACAAACACGCATACAAAAGAATTATGCATAAAGTAGTTCGCATTTACACTCATTAACATTACATCATAATATTATTTAAAAAATACAATAGTTCCAAGTGTGTAATATTTTTTTTTCATTCTCACGAAACCAATTGTTCGCGTGTGGGGCCAACTTGGAACCATTTCACTGTAATGTTTCTATTTAACTAAATGCAATAATTATCGCGTCCCTCATGTAAAGTTTCTAGACCAAATTACTTTTATATGAGGGCTCATTTTGGTGTATTTTTGTGTTTATGAGTTTTGAGCTCTGGAATTTCAATGTGGGTAGGGGCTTTATTTAAGGAAGCCGGGTGGCGAGAACTAAGCAAGGTCGCTCTTTGATAGTAGGTATAACATAGCTATTTTCAGCTCTTATTCTACAAATGTCTAGGCGACACCAGCTATATCATATAATAATAAATAAATAAATATGTTAGGACAATTCACACAACGCCATCTAGTCTCAAACTAAGCAGAGCTTGTGATATGAGTGCTAGATAAACTGATATAAATACTTATTTACATTTTTTTTGGTAAATACATACATATTATACATAGGAAACACCCAGACTTGTACAAACGTATGTGTCATCACACAAAGTTTGTCCCGACCGGGAATCGAACCCGAAACTCACCACGCCACCGAAGCAGGAGGATATGTATTTATTATGATTAGATCTTTAAAACTACGCAACGGATTTTGATGTGGTTTTCACCAATGGATAGAGTGTTTCTCGAGGAAGGTTTTTGTGTATACATATAATTTATCAAGCGGGCGAAGTCGCGGATGTCCGCTAGATTTCATTATACAATATCCTAATAACAAACACAAAAAACACGATTACACGAATTAGAGAAATTAGTCCAGCTATTTACGTACAATAATGTACTGACCATGGGAAATCATCATTCACCGAGCCTTTTCCCAACTCAGTTGGGGTCGGATTTCCAGTCTAACTGCGATTCGGCTGAACTTCGATATTTTCCGTGAAGCGACTGCCATCTGACCTTCACAACCCATGGGCGATATCGAAGTTCTGTGGTTAGACCGGTCGGATTTTTGATTTAGGGCTCCAACTACCCCTAACGACTGCCATAGATGTTTGTATGACAACCGGGACCGACGGCTTAACGTGCTCTCCGAGGCACGGAGGAGTCTCAATGTCTTAAGAAATGGTCACCCATCCTAAGACCGGTCTGAGTCGATGTTACTTAACCTTTGCAATGTGTTAACATTGTCGGTTACCACTAGACCACGAGCCCCTCTACTCCCATGGTACTGACCATGGGAAATAAGGATATATATTTATAAAATAGATAATTTAAGACGTAGAATGGGGTAAACCATTTTATTGATATTGGAAATTAATATAATCCAACAATTTTCTAATGCAAATCATATAGGTACAGTTCGCGAAGGATAAGCGGGGCTTTGCATTTGTGTGAGTGACCACGAAAAGTAGACTAAAAAGTCTTTCTGTAGCTGTGTGTGCAACACATGTGTGTGTAAAAGAGGTCACATATACATTCACGTACACTGCACTCAAACAAAAGCAAAGCTCCGCTTACGCCTTTTTATCTGTACCATGCTAAATATCCCATACACAACCTTTATTTAGTTTGAGACTCTTTGGTAGTGTGTAAATGTTTTTACTTCTGCTGCACGTACGTAATTACTTAAATTCCTCTGAGTATCGCCACATAATTCTTATCAATATAAACATTAACAAGCACGTACGTCTGCCAATGCTTTAAATTGTTTTGATGCATAACAAATTCATTGTTACTCACCGAGTGCGCAATACTCGTGTTTTCAAATAAATTTATTCTGACTAAATATTTAGAATTGTGTTATTTTCCCGTGTTTTACCCATTGTTATCCGACCTATGGTTACGGGAATTCCATAAATAGTCAGAGTGAAAAATGCCAAATACTTTTTTAAACTTTCGCGTTTTGTACACATTATAAACTTAAGACAAACGGGTCTTTTACGCGATTATTGATAAATATACATATCTCTTTATTACCCGACGTTTCGACCCTGTTACAAGAGCCGTGGTCACAGATTCCTAAACGATAAATTTAATCCCAGACTGTGGTTAGCCTACAAATAGGTCACCTACAAAGAGGTCAAATCGTCACCTGCGAACAAATGTCGTCTGAGTGTTTCGGAGGGCATGTCACATAACTTAAAAGTCTCTGCCCCACAAACAAAAAGTAAGTAGATAGTGAGAATAGGTGTAATGTGGGAGTCCCACCCACTAAAGACTAAAGACAACTAGTTAGTTTTAATATAGACTCCGCTCAAGGGGGAGGTAGCCAGGAAAAAAAGAACTTCAAAGACTCGGCTTAAAGTCCTTAGGTCAACTCTGAGACATACATGCGGCCCGAATATCCGGCACGCACTTGTAACAATAAATACAATATAGAAGAAAAACCAAGATACATAGGTACTTTAATACTAAAATTCAAATTCTTAGAACCGAGGCGTTAAGATCATAAAATTTCACGTCAGAGACGATAGCAGCTCTTCAAGTGTCTTGCAGAGTTACTGCGTATACCTGGAAGAAAGCGCTGTTAAAAGTGTGTCTATAAAATTCCCGAAACGTAAGCTTTTAAGGTAAAGTACAACGTTTATTACCGGTTACCGCGGCCACTGTTCTATTAACCTTAAACTGTATGTAATGAAATCGTTTTGTGTTCTTGATTTAATTACCTCGTAAACTGCTAAAATAGGATCATACCGCTCGCAAATGTTACATTAACAAACATTATCTTTATTTCTTTATATTTAATATTTGTGTTTTTATTATTGTAACACTCACAACACAGCTTTATCCCCGAAAGGGTTGATAGACACGTTTATGCGGTATGGCTGTTGGAATTTTTGATTCAGATGGCAGAATCGTAATTGATTTTCTACTGTACTATAATACCTACCCGGTAATTTATTTATTTATTTTTATTTTTACACTTTTGGAGAAGGCTTACAGAAACACACGATGTAATTAGATTATATAACTATCTTGCTTATAACAAGCCCCCTTGGATAAATAAAATACCTACTCGATATAAATCATGATCGAACACCCCCCCCCCCCCCCTATTACGCGGGAATGCAAAAGATAGTCATATAGTATATACTTTAAATCTACAAGTACCTATTTTGCATTGAATTCATTCAGAAGCAACCTATCTACATAGTTCATACTGAATGCCATGTAAATTTTGAACAAAACAGCAATATAACTGTTTGAAGCGACTTGTTCGAGTTTTAGGTCAATTCGTCATCGCGATGAGTTTGACCATGTTTGTGTTCATTGCGGTTTTATTTACTACAATTTGAACAAGTCGTGATTGTAATCCACCGATGAGTCAACCATTAAGATTGCTAACACGATATACGAGTACACTGACGATAGTGGACTGACTGAATGTATGTGTCATTGATATACCTGCAGCAAATAGTGAATTCCCATCCCCAGAAGACTTTAACTATAGATATAGAGAATTCCTGTAGCAAAAGGATCGAAGCGTCTGTATCCCAGGGTTATGGCGAAAGTCTTACGTCTCGACGATGTGAGTTCCATCACCTGTCACCACACTTCCGACTTAAATCGTCTCACTAACATGTTATACAGCCGTTTACTTAAAACTGAAACTGTGAAATCAGTTGCAATCTTACTTAACAAAGTGTAAGCCAGTTTTAAGACAAGCTAAAGGTGTTAGCTTAGCTGGAAGGGTTTGTGGGAATGCTAACTCGAATTTGATATTATTCATTCTTAAAAAAAGAGAGAATCAAATAGCCTATATATAACCCACTGGATAGGATTTTCAAGATATGAATAGTTAACTGGAATACCCATATTTTAAGTATTCCAGGTTATCGGCTTGATAACCTGGAATCTGGCTTGATAAACTTATGTAGGGTACTTACAAAATTTCAATAAAATCCATCTAATGGATAGAGCGTGATAGTCATAAAAAAACAAACATCTATTCGCATCTTGATGTATGTAGAGTATGAACGGTTGTAGGTTGGTTTTGCTTCTCTTCATTGATACTTCTAGCTAAATGAGTTTGACTAAAATGTAATATTCTGTAACGAGACATGCGCAGTGTCAGTGAAACCTACCAGATGGACCGACGAACTAGTGAAAAGAGCTGGGTCTCGTTGAATGCAGATGGCATTGGACCAGCCACACTGGAAACTATTTGGAGTGGCCTATGTTTAGCAGTTGACAACGGCAGGCTGATAATGTCGATGATGATCGGGAAAAGAAAATGACGCAGTCGGATCCGGGGACATAAGCTAGTGTTCAACATTTTTATTGCACTTGCAAATACCAGTTGTAAATAAACTTTCTAACAGTAAGTGTAACGGTAGGGTAATTTGGTTCGCGAAGCGTCCGCGCCGGTTTTGTATTAATTGATTATTCCGCTTCAACATGCTTGTGCTTCGCTGCACTGTTCTTTTGGTGCTTCTGTGAAATTGACTGGTTCAATTTCAATTAATTTTAAATACCGAGATGGATATTTAAAAAAAGTAAAAAACAATCGCTGAATTGTCATTACATCACAAGAGCAAGATGCTAGAAGAAAAGTTACATAACTCATAAAAATAATATTTTTAGAATTTTCCATTCCAATGATGTTAAAATTGATTGTAAAAATGTTTTATAAATTCTGAAATATTTTGTACTGCGCACTTCCTGTTGCACTACGTCGAGAGTTTATAGAGTTTATTTTAAGACAATGGGGGTAGACCTTTATGTTTAACAAAACAATTGCCGTAAGTACAATATTATCAACAAATTGTATTGAACCAAAGTACATACTAAGAACAATTTCTAATATATATTGCAGTAAGGGTTTAGGCACCTATGGGCTATGTATGATAGCGGTTAAATTGAAAACATCTTTTATGGAATAACGGGTTTACTTATCGGGTTTCATACATCCGTGAAAGCTTTATCCAATAACCCATTGTGTATGCCTTTGGTGTGTTTTTCATCGAACTTTATGACCTCTTTGTTGCCGTTGTTGTGATATAATATTATTACTGGCAGATGCCCCCGGCTCCTTCCGCATGAATTAGTTTTTTCGTTCCCATTTTCCATGAGAACGCATTACAGAGATATCAAGTAGCCCATGTGTCATTCTGATGTATTATTTATATTATTGTAAAGTTTCATAAAAATCCGTTTTGTAGTATTCGCGTGAAGGAGTAAAGAACATCCAAGCTTCCAAATACCCACCAAAACTTCCAAACATATTTTTTTTTAATTCCGCGAGACTGTGGACGCTCCCATGTCCATTGCTGCGGGCGTCTCTGGTACACGCCAGAAGGTATTTCCAGTGGTACCAAACATCTATCCTTCCAATCAACTAAATCAAATCAAATCATCTAGGCCATATAGCCTTCGTCAAGCTAATACCTATGCCGAAGGCTAAGGGGCTGCATAGGGGTCTTAAGATCTTAAGAACACCAGCCAACCCCACCTGTAAGTGCGTCTTTAACCAACGGAGGCTCTGGTGAACATTTCCTCGCCCCTATTACCACAGCTATTACATGGTATCTATTTAATAACTGGAATTATGTTGGACATATTTTTCCATATAGTGCGCATATGAGTCAAGCTCTCACCAGCAAGTGCACCTGACGATTAAGGGATGAAACTCTGAAAAACAAAAAAGTTCCCGGCTGGTGCCGCGCCCCCTCATTACGTGAGAGTTGAGACCAAAAAATAATTTGATAAATGTGGGTCCCTTCTGGGACATAAGCGTAATTATATGTTCTATAAAGTTATCAGAAACAACTAAAAAACTGAAGAATTGTAAAAACAGAACAAGAGAGGCCATCAAGTATATTTACAGTGTACCGGCTTTGACATCAACATAGTAGGACATTTGATAGTCTTGATCACCCTATTGTCGCCACAGACTTGTCCTTTGTTACGTGGAATATTGTATTACAATACACTTGGGTGACTCTAATCACGTTGTTGGATTTATCAAGCGATAAGTACTTGCGAATACAAAAGATTTATTCTTGTCAATCCCATCTTTTGAATTTATTTAGGGCAACAATAGCTGGGGTGAAAGCTCTTGAGGCTTTAAAATTGAGACATATTTTTAGTACATACATACCTACAATCATGAGTGTTGCCCTGAAGGAGTAGGAAGGGGCATATTATATGCTCAAATATTTCTGGTTATCAGTTCGTTTGACGTAGGTGGTGAGCTATCCAGACAATTTTGTTTACCAGAAATTTTTATTTGCCGTTTATCGACAGGTGCACAACTTGCAAGTGAGATTGACAAGGGCCCCTAGTTCCTCTGAGCTCCATTTTAAGCTCTATGATTTATTAGCTATGATACTATTCCTTAGGTACTCGGTTTTGACCATTGGTTGTAGAGGTCAGATTGCAGTCGTTCCATGGAAAGTACTGAAGTTCAGCCGCATCGCAGTTAGACTGGAATGCTGACCCCAACTAGGTTGGGAAAAGGCTCAGTAGATGATAATGATAGTAGTTCTTACACTCTGTATTTATCTTGAGTGTATCGGAGTCACGTTGACGCACCATAAAAATCCAATTTTGATATTAATGTTCGCAATATACGACACAGCGTCGTCGGTACAGGTTTTACATTTTGATCAAATTCAATGACCTTATTCCGGTTTCGTTACTCAAATAATTTGATATGGTGTTCCCTCGTTCACGTTCCAAGCAAATAACGTCAACTTTATTATATTATTTCGTATATTTCCACTTACTTAATTTACTTGTAATTCTGAAAAAGAAACGAGCGCCTAAAAGCAGTCAAATGCTAGTCTCACATACACATACCAAGGTTTTGTACAAAAAAAACAAGTTTTGTGTGTACCTAACTGCCAAATATTTTATTGGATACAATTTGTTTTTAAAAGAATGAGTATGTTAAACTCTTTTTAATAATTTTCAATATTAATTGCAAAAACGACTCTTTGACGAGATTTAAACCAGCGTCAGTCCCATTACATGGGCAATGTTCTGACCTAGCTCAGCTGGCCAGAGCATTACCACTGTAAGGGAGCATGAACTAAGATCACAGCCGAAGACTTCGAAACTGCGATCCATATTTTACATTAGGTCTTCGGGTAACGTGAGAGCTATCTACCACGAACCTATCGAATTACGTGAAGAGAAATGTTTTCTCTTTTAAAAATAGGGTATTATAGATATTTGATCCGTTCTTAAAGTGTTTAGTCTTGAATATTGAATGGTCAAAAGTCCTTGAAGCAAAAAAAAAAACAGCAATTATTCAAAGGAAATAATTTTATCATTATTTTTGTTTGGTAGAGATTTAGAGGCAAGGTCCACTATAATATTATCGACGCCAAAGATTGTATCGATTTGCCTGGATTAAGTCCGAGACGCCCAGGACTTTAATTGGCTGTGCCACAGCGGCTGGCACGTAAGATTTTGTTGCATGTGATCAACATTTCATCGCAAGGTAACGAGTTTCAATTTTTTTTCAAAATTACAATATACCTGCTACTCTTTATTAAATTCATTCGGACATTTTGGACATAACCCATTATAAATGTGCCCGGTGACGGCAATAGGCTTGCCCCCTATTACGTGGGACTAATAATACCTTTAATTTAACTGCTTCGGTGGCGTGGTCGGTAGTGCATCGGCTTTCGACTCCGGAGTCTCGGGTTCGATTCCCGGGTCGAATCAGATATTTGTGTAATTCACAAATATTTGTTTCGGAGTTTGGGTATTTTCTATGTATATTATGTAGGTATGTATGTTAGAAATATAGAAGTATGTTTATCAGTTGTCTAGATCCCATAGCACAAGCATATAGCTTAGTTTGGGCTAGATGACGTTGTGTGAGAATGTCAAAAAAAAAACTCGCAAATTGAGGGTGTGTAATGCGCCTCTACCTACACCTTCGGAGATATATGCGTGATATGTGTGTGTAGATTTTAATGAAACTTAGCACATAGATAGTCAATTGCCTGTTCCTGTTGTGTTCTCGTGCGAATTAGGAACAAGAAAACTATTCCACGGGTATCAGTTTAGTCCTTATATCTATTACACTTTTTAAGTCAATTGTTAATAGTGTTTAAAACAGACAGTCATCAAGGATATTTTAACCGCCTTAAAAATAAGAAGGAAGATTGAAGGTTTTTGTTACCTCATAATCCCGTGAACCGGTCTTGAAATATTTTTTAATCGAAAGCTACTGTTTCCTAAAACACCCCACTTCAATTTGTTTCCATTCCGATAATAACTTGGTCTCATACCGGTAAAACGTGTTTTTTTTATTTGATTTTTTAACAAACGGATTTCGCAGCAGCTCTATAGAAAATTGTCTGGTTTGCTATTGAGGAAGACACGGTACCCTAACAAGGTTTTTACGTCTCTCCCTTCAAATTATTGTCTCGCTTTTGTCAAATTTTGCGTTATTTACATTTTGATAGACGCGCAAGACTTTGAAGAATATGTAAGTAATTTGCTGTATCGGGAATAGTACAAGTTGTTGGTAGTTGACCGAGCGAGCGAAGCGTCTCAGTTTTAACTCGAGGACTGCCCGATTTGGCGTTGTTGGTATGTGTCTCAGTTCCGGTCTACAGGCCCCATTTTTCAGCCGAATTTCATGAAATATGGCATAAGTGTTCTTTGTTGCAAGGCGCAACTTTTGTCGAAGGGATTTTTCGATTGGGGGGAAAATGGGGGGAGAAATTCGAAAATAACGCGAGGTCTACTGTTCACAGAACCACTAGTCTATTATTGGAAATCAATCAATACTTTAGAACAGGGATTGTAATAACTTAGAATATTAAATCATTTTCTATCGTACCTACCTTTTAACCATGACTCGGTCTGCCATTTAAATTAATAATGATTCGTTATACTATGCGACTCATTCACCTGTCGTTTACCAAGTATGTGGTATTTTGAGTCATACTTAGATATCACAAGATAAACTGTAAGTAAATATTAATTCATACATTAAGTAGTAATGATTTCATACTTGTATGACTAAATAAAAAGTCTGTATTAGGGTTCCGTAGTTCAATTATCTAAACCCTATAGTTTGCGGCCTCTAGAAAACCGGGCGCCACTGGAAATACCCTTTGGTGCATAACTACATACCAGAGGGGTTAGGGGACATTCGGCCCACTATGGAACTGGCCCGAGGACCAGTTGCCCCTCTCAAAATTTGATAATGGTTAACTGGGCCCACATCTGTTTTGGTTTCAACCAAGCGAAGGGTGGCTTATATATTATATTATTATACAGTAGATAGTGTACATGTTTAAGCATTTATATCTATACCGGGTGTTACGTAAGGGTTTTATCAACCCGAAACCAGCCCCATCAGCTGGTCGACCAGAACCCGTTTCGATATGTGGCGACCGCCAGAGAATAAAAAAAAAGTTCATAAAAAAAACATTATAACCGAATAAAATACACACTTGTTTAAACAACACTAGCTAAAATCAGCTGCTTCGGTCATCGACATCAAATTGGTACAAATAATGCACGCCTGTCAAAAGCCTTCCGTCTCACTCCTGGTAGGAACATTTTGTCTCTGTTTCGCATCAAGCGATGCCGCACGAACACGAAGCGCTCGTCGGACGCCGTTTGAAGTTTCCTAGAATTTTATTTAAAATCATTTAGCAAGGTCACAGGTCAGTTCAGTTGCATTCTTTGCTTTGTGCAGTGAGGTAGCTAAATAGATGTTTAGTGTGTTAATTTGTGAGTTGTGTCAAGTTGTGTGTGATAGTGATTGTGTTATGTAGTAATGGCTCTGAGTAACGAAGAGTATTACGAGATGATGCTTTGTGTAGGAGCATCAGAAGGCAATTTGAGCGTTGCCCGGGAGTTGTACCGTGAGCGTTGATACCTAAAAATACTGTGTACGCAGTCTAGTCGAAGCCGCATTTAGCACTGTTACACAAGAAATTAACCTTTCCTGTAAACAGGTAAGATTTTTCTAAAATTGGGGACAGAGATTTTACTATCACTTGCACGTGGTGCTCCTGTCGAACTACGGACGAGGATCTGGGGAAACATAAACATAAACAAAAATAATCCTTTAAGGACGCCCACACCGCCGCGACGCCCGCACATCCGCCAAGGGCATTGTACATACGTACTACGCATTGTCTAGTTGTAACTACGTCAAGCCGTAGCGTTGGGATACGTTTGTTTTGATTTGAAATATCTTGTTAAATTTTTTGATGAACTTTTTTTTTCTTTTTTGGCGATCGCCACATATCGAAACGGGTTCTGGTCGACCAGCTGATGGGGCTGGTTTCGGGTTGATATAACCCTTACGTAACACCCGGTATAGATATAAATGCTTAAACATGTACACTATCTACTGTATAATAATATAATATATAAGCCACCCTTCGCTTGGTTGAAACCAAAACAGATGTGGGTCCAGTTAACCATTATCAAATTTTGAGAGGGGCAACTGGTCCTCGGGCCAGTTCCATAGTGGGCCGAATGTCCCCTAACCCACCAGAGACGCCCGGCATGGACGTAAGAGCAGCCGCGCTTGCGCGTACTTAAAAAAAAACCCTATAGTTTCGCCATGTCTGTCCGTCCGTCTGTACTCGGCTTTCCTCCTAAACGATGAGTGATAAGAACATGAAACTTTGCATGAGTATGTGTATTTACTACTTTGGCAAAGTACTAAACGAAAATTATATTATGGTACTTCCCCTACACGTCACCAGAATTGGTTTTTTTTCTTGCGTCTACCCCGATGTGTCATCTTTAGATAGTTCTTTAAAAACCATTGAGAGGTTGCTAACATGATTTTTTGATTTAAGTATAGTTTGCGAGATAACGTTATACCTAAATTTTTTGGTAAAGCAGAGCCTCTAAAATGTAAACGGGGCGGGCTCGAAAATCTGAAAATATTTATGATGATAGTCCATGTCCATTAACTTTTAAGGAAAACTATAACGAATTAGACAACTTTGTTTGTTCAGGAGTTATAAATGCTAATATGGTAGACTACGGAACCCTATTCTATGCGTGGCCCAACACGCACTGTTTTTTATAGTTTCCTGGGCCCGTTAAGAATATCAAACATTTCGAATTTCACAACATTTCAAAGCGTCACCGTCTTGGTATTCTGGGTCGCTTAGCCTTAACTGGCCTTAAGTTTCGACGATGTGAGTTCGATTTCCAGTCACCACACTACTAACCTAACCTAGCATAAGCTAGAAGCCCTTCGCTCGGGAGGTGATGGTGGCAAGTCAGGGGGCGACGGCGTATTGCATACGCCCAAGCCCCCGACTGATATGGCCGTGGGCGGTGGGTCGGGGGGTCCACCGCTCACGCGAAAGGCCCTGAGGAGTCCGACGCACCTTATGTGTTTCGGGGGCATCGCTTCTATGTTGCTGTGAAGAGTTCGAAAGAGCACCCCTTTGCCGGGCCGCCGTCGTCGCTTAGCAGTCTCTGCGTATCCGGGGGCCCGGCTAAGGCGAAGGAGAAACACCGTGGATAGGTTTTAGTGGGTAGTCCGGCCCGTTTTCTATCCTAGGGCCGGGAGTCCAACACGAGGCTGTCTCGCTTCCCCCGCAGCGGGACGGTGAAGTGCCTAAATGTATCAACGACCGTGGTTTTTTTTTACTTGTAAAAAAAAGTACTGTAAACCAGTCGGATTTTTAGGGCTCTAACTACCTATAACGACTGCCATACAATTCTGTCTTTGTTCGTCTGGCAACCTCTCAGGGTATGGTCACCCATCATATGCCACCAGTACCTACCTACTGTTAAATATTTTTTTTAACTTGTTTTATCATGTAGCGTATTAATATTCGTTTAATTGTTACCAAGTGGCTGTTATACGACACGTAATGTATACGCGGTTGAGATCTTATTGTTCACCGTCTCTCACGATTTCTCGAAAGTGAGGGGAAATAATTCATTTTTAGTTTATTCACGAGTACGTTCACTAGTTCCGTTGTTATTCAATTGAATAGGTACATGTGTTTTGCTTGTTCACTTTCGATATAGTTTAGCCCAGTTTTAGCTTACTTGGTTCTAGATTTTACTCTCTAACTTTTATCTATTGTATCGTTATTGTGGTACCAAAGGTTAATCAACTGATCAGGTTAACAAAGTAAATGCCGGCACAGATAAGTGATAGCACATTTTAGAACTTATTATAATGGTTACGTGGTTCCACGGGAATTAGGAAGAGAATTGCAAGAAACATCTTACATTAGTGTCAAACACAGTATAAAACAATGTCGCCCGTTCCGTATGTATGCTTAGATTTTGAAAATTACGCAACCGTTTTGAATGCGATTTTCACCAATAGATAGAGTGGTTCTCGAGGAAGATTTTCGACGAAGCCGCGGGCGTCGACTAGTACATTATAATATGTAGTAGAGAATTGACTACATTAGAGCAAATTTGCAGATATCTAGCACACAGCTAAATAAGCTACTTGCTGATCGTGAATGATGTCAACACTAAAGGAATGTTTCTCAAACGAGTTTTGTTTTTTCCATATAACCAGGAATTACCGTTAAAAAAACTAGTTATAGGTTAGGTATACTTAGTAATTATAAAATCTAAATAATGCAGACAGCATAACGCTGAGAGACGGTCGTTTATTCCACATATTTAATATTTTTTCTAAGCTATTGTTGTTTGTTATTTTAATAGTCCGAGATGCCCAGGACTGTAATTGGCTGTGCCATAGCGGCTGGCACGTAAGATTTTTTTGCCTTTCATCAACTTTCATCGCAAGGCGGGTTTCAATTTTTTTCAAAATTACACTAGGTATATAGCTGGTACTTTTTATTAAATTAATTCGGCCATTTTGGACATAACCCATTATAAATGTGCCCGGTGACGGCAATAGGCTTGTCCCCTATTACGCGGGACTAAAAATACTGGCAAATTGTGGTTATACCCCCCTCTATCAATCAATGTATATCCCCGAAGGGGATGGCAGAGGTGCACCCCTGCCTACCCCTTCGGGATATAGGCGTTAGTGTCCGACCGAATGTTCGGTTTCGGTTTCGGTCGAGTTTCGGTTATGTTTCGGTTTCGGCAGCAAACCTGCCGAAACTACGACCGAAACCGAAACTGCATTCGGGAGTTTCCGCGCTGTGCTCGGGTGTGTTCGGCGCGGTAAATGACATCCAAGAGACGATGACATTTGGCCGCGTCCACGTGCGTAATCATGTCGTAACTTGTTTGTTTGCAGTGCATTTTGTTTGTTGTGAGTTTTCGTGTGATATGTTTTGAATTCGGTAAGTTTTATCATGTGATATAATATAAGAGTACCTCGAAAAGTAATTTTGTGCTATAAAAATCTATTCATTTTGTGGTTAATTTAACTCTTTCGCTATTGCTATATGTAAACAAACATTAGTTAGGTACATGGTACTGGATGGACTATTGTGCATTAGTGGTGATAATATTAAGGATTTAGAGTTTCGCGTTCAATTTAATAATTATTAAGTAGGTACCAATATAATAATTGTTTTTTTTTACAAATTAACACTTATAATTAAACGAGTAGATACCTACCTGGTTATCCGTATAAAAATAACACTTATGCTTATTTTATTTCTGTTTTTCAATTTAAAACCTTATCCATAATAGTTCACGAACATAAATAAATAATTTAAAATACATTGAGTACATACCTACAGGTAGTTAATGTATTAATTTACAATAAGAATTACAATATACAAAATAAACATAATCATAGACTAAAAATATTTACATTACAAAATATCGTTTAAAAAATCCTCCGCGTCATTGCTGACTGGGAAGGTTCCCAGAATGCTGGCTGTGTTGCCACGTTGGATGGCGATACTTATTCTTTGGGCTAGAAAATAGCCAGCCTTCTGGTCCTGAGAAGCATCGATTAGGCGTTTAGCAATGTCTATAAAGGCGGCGAGCACTCGGACCCCATGACCAGTGTCTCAACCCCAAACGGCTCAAATATGTAATCACCTGCTAGGTTAGCATATTTACGCCGTTTAAAGCCTTCAGCCGATGCAGCAGCAGCGCCGGCACATCCGGATGTGCTTGGAAGGTGTGAAGGTGCTAAGGTGTCAACGCATGTAGCGTCCCACACCAAAGGCCTTCCCATCTTCCACGGTAGCAACGACATACCGTCCGGTCTCTTTCCATCGCTTCGTGCTAAACCATTTGGTTCACGTACGGCCGGAAGACCTGCGGTGGAAAGAGCCCTACGAATTATGTCGTTTAGAATAGCGTGCCGAGGTATACGACCTGCGCTTCTGCTACAAGAAAGGCCATGGTGTCCCAGATTATCGACGGCTACTCCACAGGTGCAATGATGCGGGGATACACAAGGTGTACCCAGCCGAAGGCAAGTGGCAATGCGGAAGGTTGTGTCGTCCAACATTGTACCGATGTTGGGCGATGGGAGCGCCTGGATCCATAACCCTGACTCCCATTCTCCAACAGCTAGTAGGCGTGCACGCTCTGAAATATTGACAGAAGTGTCATACATATACATATACATCATACACATACCTACTGATTAAACCTAATAGAGAACCTTTCTTTTTATATAGATTTTATAGATTATAATACATTTTCTTTATTTTTCTTTGAAAACATGATCCTTATAAGAAAGTTTCGGTTTCGGTTTCGGCCGAAACTGAGACCGTTGCCGAAATTCGGTTTCGGTTTCGGTCGTGTAAAAACCAGTTTCGGTCGGACACTAATATGCGTGATATGTGTGTGTGTGTTTTTTTATGTTGTAAGGTTGTAAAGTGGAGTAAGAAATGTTTTTCTTTCTTTCTTTCTTACTTATGAACCGCCTTATACACTTTCAGTCTTTATATGTATATAACAAACCATATGCTGAATCCAGTAACTTCAATATAAAGTGTGGTAGTAAGTTCGGATGTTGAATAAAAAGGTCAAAAGCGATTTTATGACGCGTGGCTTAAATATTATCTTGTTATCAACCTTTCTATTTTCAACTGTTACCTTATGCATTTATCATAGGTAATGTCGATATCCTTTTTAGGGTTCCGTACCCAAAGGGTAAAACGGGGACCCTATTACTAAGGCTCCGCTGTCCGTCCGTCCAACTGTCTGTCACCACCACGCTGTATCGATAGTTAGACAGTTGAAATTTTCACAGATGATGTATTTCAGTTGACGCTATAACAACAAATAATAAAAATAGAATAAAACAAATAGGTATTTAAGGGTATTTAAGAGGGCTTCCATACAACACACATGATTTTTTGCTTATTTTAGAGATGGTATGGAATGGTACGGAACCCTTCGCCGACACGCACTTGGTCGATTTTTAAAAGGCTGTGAGCTACGACGTGACTGATACCTCTCCAATTGTCTCCACATATAAGCTACCCTCGTTAGCGTCGTGTTTCATCTACGTTCTTGGCCAATCTCATATTACGGCTACTGCCCTAGCAACACTGTTGTAGGCCAGTAGTATAACGGTCTTTCGACATATCGTACATATTTGTACTATACATTGGAGTACCTATACATGTTAATATCACAGAATAATAACTTATGATCTTTAGACTGTTTTTTGGCAGCATACGTCTTCTCCCCAAACGACAAAAAACATTGTGTATGTATTACAGTGTTGTATTACATAATGTCTGACGCCCGTATCCGTATCCTGCAAGTGAATTTGAACCACTGCCGTGCTGCTCAGGATCTTCTGTACCAGAGCATCCGGCAGTGGTCCATAAACTTGGCCGTGGTCGCCGAGCCGTACTACGTCCACCCGGGAAGCCCGGTGGACGAGGACGGCTCGGCCTGTTGTATCTTTGGGGGGTCCGCCGCAGACAACTCGCGCCTTGCGATCATTGCAAGGGGCCGCGGGTGTGTTGCGGCGGACTATGATGGGTTGGCAGTCGTGGCCACCTACATCTCGCCGAACATTGACGAGTCTCAGTTTGAGCTATGGCTCACTGAGCTCGACGTCGTCTTCGCTGCGTGCCGTCCTCGCCCTGTCCTGCTCCTGGGAGACTTCAACGCCTGGAGTGAGGCGTGGGGCTCCCGGGAAACCAGGGACAAGGGGAGGCTTCTTGAGGACTGGACCAGAACACGTGGTCTGGAGGTCCTCAACCGGGGGAATGTCGCCACCTTTTGGCGGCGGGGGGGGGAATCGATCGTGGACGTAACGTTCGCATCCCCTGACCTCGCCGCCCGTATTACAGGCTGGCGCGTGGAGGAGGGTGAGGAGACGCACTCGGATCATCGGTACATCCGGTTCGATGTCGTCCCCCCACCTGACCTCCCACAGCCGGTGGCAAATCCCCCGGATCCGCGTTGGGCACTTCACCATCTGGATCGGGAGGCTCTCCTGGAGGCATCCATCGTGCAGGCCTGGATTCCAGCGCCGGACCGGCCTGCCGATGTGGATGCCGAGGCGGAGTGGTTCAGGAGAGCCATGTCGCAAATCTGTGATGCGGCGATGCCTAGGGTTACACCCAGACCGGCCAGGAAGCAGGTGTACTGGTGGTCGCCGGAGATTGCAGAGCTGCGCGCAGCATGCATCTCCGCCCGCCGCCGGTACACCAGGTTTCGCCGGAGGCGTCGCCGCCCAGACGACGCGGCAGCCCGAGAGGCGGAGCTTTTTCAGGCATACAGGGAGGCTAAAGGTAATCTCCAGGAGACGATAAAGCGGGCCAAGACGGCGGCCCGCGAGGAGCTCCTGGAGACCCTGCAGCAGAACCCATGGGGGCGCCCGTACCTACAGGTCAGGGAGAAACTCCGACCTAGGGCGCCCCCACTGACCCAGAGTCTCCAGCCGCAGCAGCTGGAGCGGGTCATGGGCTCCCTGTTTCCGACGAGCGCGGAGGAGCACGTCCCTCCGCGCATGGCTCCGTCTCTGCCCGACGCGGATAGCACCAGCGAAGACGACGTACCCGAAGTCAGGGTGGGGGAGCTAGGTGCGGCAGTACTCCGGCTTAAACGCCGGAAAATCACTGCCCCCGGACCCGACGGCATTCCTGGCCGTGCATGGGTCCTGGCCCTCGAAGAACTCGGGCCTCGACTGATGGGGCTCTTTAGCGCATGCCTCGAAAGGGGCCAGTTTCCCAAGGTGTGGAGGACGGGGAAACTGGTCCTGATCCGTAAGGCGGGGCGGCCGGTGGACTCACCGTCCGGATACCGGCCGATCGTGTTGCTCGACGAGGTGTGTAAGCTCTTTGAGCGCATTATCGCGGAACGCCTCGTCGAGCATCTCACGAGTGTGGGGCCAGACCTGGCGGATAACCAGTTCGGTTTCCGTCGGGGACGCTCCACCGTGAGCGCGATCATGCGCGTGAAGAGCCTGACGGAGGAAGCAGTCTCGCAGGGCAAGGTGGTGGTGGCGGTGTCTCTTGACATCGCCAACGCGTTCAACACCTTGCCATGGAGCTGCGTTAGGGAGGCGCTCGTGTATCACGAAACGCCTCTCTACCTCCGTCGTATTGTCGGGGCCTATCTCTCGGAGAGGGCCATAGCTTTCCCCAGCTGGCTCGGGCCAGCTCGGCGAGATGTGTCGTGCGGTGTTCCGCAGGGGTCGGTCCTGGGGCCGCTTCTGTGGAACATCGGCTACGACTGGGTGCTGCGGGGTGCGTTGCCTAGGGGTGTCGGCGTAACGTGCTACGCCGACGATACCCTCGTCACGGCGCGGGGTGCAACGTACCAGGAGGCAGCACTCAAGGTCACGACGGGTGTTGCTCGAGTCGTGGGTCGGATACGGCAGCTGGGACTGGAGGTGGCCTTGCACAAGTCCGAGGTTCTGTGTTTTCACAGACCTCGGAACGGTCCACCAGAAGGTTCCAGCATAAATGTGGGAGGCGTTAGCATCGGCATCAAGCCCTCGATGAAGTACCTAGGGATCGTACTTGATAGCCGATGGAACTTCGGACCACATTTCCGAAGTTTGGTCCCCAAGGTGACGCAGGCATCGGTCGCGCTTTCGCGACTGATGCCCAACCTAAAGGGACCCAACGCCTCCTGCAGGAGACTGTACCTGGGGATCGTGCGGAGTATGGCCCTATACGGGGCTCCCGTATGGGCGGATAGGTTGGCGGTCAAGGGGAACGTGACTCTGTTAAACAGACCACTTAGAACCTTGGCCGTCAGAACCGTACGGGGGTACCGCACGATCTCCGGAGAGGCTGCATGTCTCCTAGCCGGGACCCCTCCATGGGACCTGGAAGCGAGAGCCCTTGCGTCATTGTTCCAATGGCGCAAGGAGGCGCTGGAGCGGGACCACAGGCCTGCGTCTCGAGAAATCGAGGACCAGCGGTCCCAACTCCGCCAGGATCTCATGGAGTCATGGAGGGTGCGACTTGAGCAACCCAAGGGGGGTGCCATCTTCATCGCGGCGGTGAGACCGATCATGGACGATTGGCTGCAGAGGCAGCATGGTGACCTCACGTACCGTGCGACGCAGATGGTTGCCGGGCATGGATGCTTCGGTAGCTATCTGTTTCGCATGCATCGTGAGGTCACACCCCGGTGTCAACACTGCGAGGTTTCCGACGACGACACCGCACTCCACACGTTGGTGGAGTGCTCAGCGTGGGCGAGTCAGCGCCGGGACCTCGTAGTGGGTCTGGGCGTGGATACCCTCTCGCTGGGGACCATGCTTCAAGCCATGGTGTCCAGCGGGAGTAGGTGGAACGCGGCCGTGTCCTACTGCGAGCAAGTCATGCTCGCGAAGGAGGCGGCCGGGAGGGAGAGGGAGCGTACCCTCCCCGCCGAGTTCCGTAGTCGGCGGCCAGGCCGCCCCAGACTACGCGACTACGCCCAAGACTATCGTCCTCCATGATCGGGGCCTGAGGACGGCGGGATCGCCACCCACCGTCCTTACAGAAGCAGGCTAGAAGGGTTGCGTGCTGCGGGGCCTTTGCCCCATAGCACGCAACCAGATTCACTCACTGACGCGGGATAAAACCCGACCCCAATGACGCGGGATTCTCGTCCCGACCAAACACCCGCAGAGACCACAGGGGTGGTCAAAGTCCGCCGGGCGCCACTGGACATACCCTCTGCTAGTAACCAGGGACGCCCGGCAACGGACGTTAGAGCGGCCGCGGCCTTGGGCCGCGGAATTAAAAAAAAAAAAAAAAAAAAAAAAAAAAAGTGTTGTATTACACAGTTTTATAGTCAGTATTTTCATACATAATAATCGGATATCGCTGTGAATATCGAGTATTGATAAATACGGGTAAGTATATTGATTTTGAGAGTCGTGAGAATTCGGAAAGACTTTTGCATAATTAATTATAAACATAGCATTCCCACACGAGGTGTGCGCGAAAAAGAGCGCCTTTGTCTGTTGGATCCTTAAATGTTATTTTCCGGTAAAACGGTAAATTACATTGAGACATTAAATGGGAGAAGTAAAGCGAAACTGGAAATAGGACAACTAGTAACATATTTATACTCGTGACTGTACATTGAATATTGACCATTAGTGGAGGAGTTCGATTTTTGATGAGCGCGTGCCTGGTGGCTTTTTAGGTTACCTCTGGCGCTTCGCAAAGTCGGGTTCCCAGACACTCACATACCGAACAACGTTTCTTGTCCTACACCTGGAGCTAGTTAGGAATAACTAGTTCTTCTGTGCGGGACTATTCAACTAATAAAGCATTACCTACTATTGGCGAAATCATCGATGAACATCGATGGAGCCATGTTTTTAAAAATAGAACCCCGAATACCCGATTTATGACTGCATGGTGGTGTATCTACATTATTTCGTTTAGTTTTTCAACGTCTCGATTGATCTCGACATAATAATATCAATTATTTTAATTAGAACAATTTTTAAACAACGCCATCTATCCTAAAGTAAAGTAATATAATTTATAAGCTTATGTCAATGTCTTTTGTCAGTGTGGATCGGGAAACTACAAAAAAAAACGAATATGTCTGATCATAACACATAATAAATAGGTATTATAGTTACTCTATCAAGCGCGACAATATTCGAGATATCCTCAATTCAAGGATGTCAGGCCAACAATGATGAGGTCATATAATATGTTTGGGTGTGAGTCATATTAACACAAATAATCACGTCTGTATCCCCAGGAGGGTAGGCACACTTCAACTGAGTCTTTTATTCCACTGAGTTCCAAAAAAAGGAGAAGGTTCTCTATTCGACTGTATGTTTTTTTTTTAATTTTGAAGTAATAGTAATACATTTTTTTTAAATCAAGTCCTCCTGTCTGTTTACGATAAGCTCAAAAACGATTACACTGATTTTCTGCTGATAGAGTGGTTCTCGAGGAAGGTTTTAGTATAATGTACAACTATATATTTAATATATATTTTCAATTTACATACATTTGCATGAAATATTAAAATATTCCTTTTTTTTATATTTGAGGCGATACAAAGTTCGCCGTGATAACTAGAATAATTTGTCACGGGATAAGCAGCGTCCGCTAGTATTTTATAATAATGAAGACCTATATATATTGCAGAAGCTACTTAACAAACTCAGAAAACATTTACTTAAGATACAAAAAACACATTTTTTTACGTAAAAGGAATTAAAAATATGTTCATTTAGTTTTTCTGTGAAATGAGCGACTTTTCACTGTCATGTTCTTAAATTAAGTCGTGAGCAAATGTCTCTTTCTATTTACCGATAAGGCCACCACTTGTACAATTAGCAATATATTATGTAACAATTTTTGTATAATAAAGAGTATTTTTTCTTTATCCAATGGTAAACACGAATGAAACGAAACGGACATGATAAAGCATTTAAACTGAAAACAAGTTGAAACTGTGTCGTTTCGTATCACATGGCGTCAACCGCAGGGACAGTTTTTTTTTATTCTGGCGTGACCACGGCATCCGGCCTATCCCGCCAGATTAAAACGACTATAGAGAAAATAATTTTAAAAATAGAACAGGAATAACGTATTATGTATCTGTGGCGTAGTGTTACGCTTATGGCCGGTTATTTTATAATCTGTGTTCTTTGAAGTACACATGTAAACAAATTAAAATATTTTATACTTAGCAAAAAATAACAATTGCTGTAGTGAGTATGTCGGTATAGGTCATAAGGCGTAAGCGGAGCTTTGCATTTGTGTGAGTGCAGTGTACGTGAACGTATATTCTCTTTTACACACACATGTGTTGTACACACAGCTACAAAAAGAGTTTTAACTTATTTATTTATTTATTAACTCGAATGCAGGTTTAACAATATTGTGGTCTTATAATTATAACCGTCCCGGCTACATTCTACCACTTATGTGTGGTGTGTAAATATCATACTCGTACATCAATCAATGCCAAAAATATTTTTTATAATAATTATCGATACAATATTAAAATGTCAAAAAAAAAATTATATTATTATATTTTTTTTTTTACTTTTAATTTAACGTTTTATTATTAAAACGTTAAATTTTCGGAAAAAAAAAAAAGATAATGAATAAATGATATACAATGTCAAATCATAATAACAAAAAAAAAATATTACAGCAATGACAATCTTATTTATGTCAAGTCAAATGTCAAAAATGACCGTCGATTTAGAACTTAACAATGTCAAAATATAAAATATGTATTTATCAATCAATGCCAAAAAAAAAAATTATTATAATTATCGATACAATATCAAAATGTCAAAAAAAAATAATAATAATAGTAAAAAAACGTTAAATTTTCGGAAAAAAAATGAAAATGATATTTTATTCTACTTTTCGTGGTCACTCACACAAATGCAAAGCTCCGCTTACGCCTCGCGACCTGTACACTATTTACATGTTTATAAATAGGCATTATGTACATACTCATACCAATTATTTAATTTTTTATTATATTTCTTTATTTTAATTTTTAAATTTTTTTTCTTTACAGGAGCTGGATTTGTAGCTGATTAATTTTTTGCCACAAGTTTATTTTACACTATCTCCATGGTGTCATGTAAGTTTTATTTTATTTTGTTTATTTTTAATTTGTTTTTTTTTATTATGTTTTATAATTACTTTTTATTTATTGATGTTGCGTAAAATATACTTTTAATATTTTTCGTTATCTTAAAACCTACTCCGTTATTCAAGGGCTATTTCAGAACTTCATAAATCAAAATACTACTTTATTACCTAAATGTATTACGAAAAGCATAATCTCATTTTCAAGGCTCTACATACTTCGTCCACATATTTGTTCCACGAATACTTCGGCAATTTTTTCATTTCCGAATACGTTTCTGTCCGGATAAACCCACACATAACCCAGGAAAATTCAATTTGATGCCATTTTCCGGATGGTTGACTCTACACACGACCTCGACACGGTGTCGTAAACATCATCCCGGAATCGGTTCAACGATTTGTATTTGATTTGGTTTTTATAAAAAGGATTTCAGGACTTGAATTTCGAGTAAGTATATTGTAAGAAGGAAATTTTGAATCAACATAATATAATATATAACATAGTATAAAACACAGTCGCCCGTTCCGTATGTATGCTTAATCTTTAAAACTACGCAATGGATTTTGATTCGGTTTACACTAATGGATAGAGGGGTTTTGAGGAAAGTTTTAGTATGAAATTTAACAAGCGGGCGAAGCCGAGGGTGTCCGCTAGTGATTGAAAAATGTTAGTATGTTTAAAAATACTCCAAAGATCAAACTCTATAGAGATCACAAAAACGTGAAATTACAGCGTTGGTTATGCTTGGACTGCAGAGATTTTATTCAGTGGTAGGTATAGGTACCTATGTAACAACTGTCCTGGCTGGAGTTTGGTTTGATATACAAACTGACTATAGATATATTCTTGTATTTCAAAGTAATGAGTTTGCTTAAACTAGTTTTAAAATATTAATATAGAATGCGTGATAGAATGCTCTCCAAACACAATATTTAGTGACAACGAAGTGAGGAGTAAGAACCCCAATCAACCAATATTTACTTTACAAGCTAATATTGTTCGAGAATGTTCTATGCATATCAGCATTATTATTAGAACAAGCGTCACTTCCCTTAAAACAACGAATTAGCAATAAAATAATATATAAGATCGATAATTGTTATAATTAGTAATTCTGTTTGTATTAAGTAAATAGTTGTAACTCTGTTCAATTAATTTTTTTTTTTTTTATGTTAAATCCAGTGAGTAATAACTTAAATCACGCGTAGTAATCGCGGCTTAATTAGAACTAGTTATTCCAGTGAACTTTGTATCGCCTCAAATATAAAAAAAAATGAAAATTTTAATATTTCATGCAAATGTATGTTTTATTAATTATAATTGAAAAACGCGACGGACGGACAGACAGACAAATTGTCGTATTAAATATATAGATACTCATTAACCTGTATGATTAGTAGGTAGCTATAGGTACTCATATGAATAACATGATCTCATACCCTACTTAGTTCTAATACGTTTTAAATTATTTTAGCACGGAACATCCTTGAGTCGCCCATATTAGTGTGTGTGTGAGTGATATAAATATGTCAAGGAAATACTTAATGCTATTAATACTCTGACGTTCAATTTACTTGCATTTTAGAGTTGGCTCAACGTCTTCGAATCGTTTTAAGGGTTCCGTAGTTTAAGTCTCGGAACCCTTATAGTTTTGTCATGTCCGTCCGTCTGTCCCTGACTTTCCTCCCAAACGGTTAGTGCTAGTAAAGTTTCGAAAAGTCTGAATTATATCACAATAATAGTACAATAAGTAATAATTTCTATTTATACTACATACTATTATTGAGTTGTTATGATGACAAGCTCCTTTATATGTTATACCAGAGTCGGAGAAACTGATAGGGATGCAGCTATCGATAAACGTAACATGATAACAGACCCGATATTTTTTTACAAAATGTAAGAATCTAAACTACTGCCGGATACTTTTGTACAAATTTGTTAACTAATATTATATTTCATTACAACATGTTACACGTATTAATTTTTGATTGATAATGCCAACTTCTTTAAAAGCTTCTTATAAATACCAATACAACGGTTTACGCATAACACCAGGGTAATAATGGCTGTAGAATATAAAATAGGTTTTGTATATTGAGGTTTTAGTTTTGTTATACCTAACGTTGCATGTTAGTATGTAGTTTACAAACGTAGGTATGTACATAGAACTAACTGTACGGCACACACGATGTCCACTGAATATAGGTACTTTATGTAACCTTGTGGTGTAAACAGTCTTATTCGTTAAATCGTTAGGTACTGGACACACCCTAGAGTCTAGAGGTATTAAGGATATCTCTATTAGTGTCCGACCGAAACGAACTTTCGGTGCAACTTTGAGGTTCAACCGAAACCGAAACTCCCTTTTAATGTATTTGTCTTAACGATTTTTACTGAAAAATTAAAAACTATTTTTCCTAAAATTTTCAAAGTCGATTGTCATCTTAATTTAACGAACACGTGAGTTTCGGCGCAACCGAAAGTTTTGGCCAAATTCCACCGAAAACGAAACTCAAACCGAAACTAAATTTTTCTGCCGAAACTGGTCGAAACCGAAAACGAAACCGAAACTTCGGTCAGTCACTAATCTCTATATACCTTACATGAATACCTTTTCAAATTTCTAGGATGGAAGACTCACTAGGTATTATATTTTCTTTCAGCGGGTAGGCTAATCTCTCTATCTCCGCCGGGCGCCACTGGAAATACCTTCTAGTGCATACCAGAAACGCCCGGCAATGGACGTAAGAGCGACCGCGCTTGTTAAAAAAATAAGTCTCTCTTCTATGCAATTCCACTTGCTACCATCTTCGCATACCCACTTTTCTTCTTCTAACCAATTTCATATTTAGTCGCTTGCGTTATTATGTAAAAACATTTTTCTTTCTGATTATTTTTAGGGTCCCGTCCCAAAGGGTAAAATGGGAACCCTATTACTGAGACTTCACTGTCCGTCCGTCTGTTTTGAGCTGTAACTCATGAACCATGATAGTTAGAAAATTGAAATTTTCACAGATGTATTTCTGGTGCCTCTATTACAACAAATACTAAAAAACAGAATATAATACATAAATATTGGGGGCTCCCATACAACAAAGGTGTTATTTTTTTTATTTTTTTTTTGCCGTTTTGTTACCCTTTGAGCGCGAGTCCGACTCGCACTTGGCTGGTTTAACATGTAGAAACTGAAGTGTCGACAACCCAAGTAATTTTGTTGGCGTATCTCATTACAAACGCCTTTCATCTTATTTGTATGTAATTAGGGAAAATATAGGGATATTTCAAGAGCCTTTTGAATTTATATCGTAAACAGTAAAACCCGCTATTGGATAACACTTCATGTCATCGACCTCTATACCCCTGTTTGTAATTTATAATCAATATGAGGAAAAGCGCGATAGGTAAATTGAGAATGATTCTTATATATATTTTTTTTTTTTTTTTTTTTTTTTCTATATTTGAGGCGATACAAAGTTTGCCGTGATAACTAGTTTAATTTATTAATAGAATAAATTGTCACCCGTACGACGAGGGACAGCTAGTAGTCAATACTATTATAAAGAGGAAAGATTTGTATTTTTGTATGTTTGTAATGAATAAACTCAAAAACTATTGTGCCGATTTCAAAAATTCTTTCACCATTGGAAAGCTACATTCACCCTGAGTAACATAGGCTACTTTTTATCCCGGTAATGTGTTCCCACGGGAACCGGGAACGAGTAAACTAAATCACGCCGGCGGAGCTGCGGCGATCAGCTAGTCATCAATAAAATACGTACGAACCTGTTTGTACTTGTATCTTTATAAGGAAAGCTTTATAAATAATAAATAGTTCGCAGTACATTTGGTACGTAAAGTCAGTAAAGTGTTGGCGGACGGTCGATGGTTGGTGGCGTGTGTCACGCAATGTATGAACGAAAATTATATCGTGCTAAAACATAGTGCCTCTACATCAGGGGTTCCCGAACTTATTTTGTCTACTGCCCACTTTGAGAATAAATTATTTTTTAGCGCCCCCATTTTTTCATCTACTTAAATCCACTATAACTTCAAATGAAGAGTGCGCCCTGGTAAGCGCTGGCATCCACTGGCGACACCGACGATTTTTATTAATCTTGATGAATACAAGACATTTTTGAAAAAAATCTCTTTAAGAATACTAGACACAGGAATTTGCAATTTTTTGAGATGTATGTTGTGTATTTTATTACCAAGAAGTAACCAAACTTTGGATTATTGTCTAAAGTGGCGACTTTTGACAATACTTCAAAGTTTTTCTGGATCTCTTACCGCCCCCCTTTAGGCCTGCAGCGCCCACAAGGGGGCGTCATCGCCCATTTTGGGAAACACTGCTCTACATGGTAACTAACTCACTTATAAACTAAACATATGGGAATTCTTCGATGTAATGTTGTGTTTGACCTGCAAGGTAGACTTTCAGACCAAGCGTCTATAGCGTCAGTGGCGCCGCGACAGAGCGACAGATAGATGTTCCGTACAATACAAATGTATGAAATTTCAAGCAACGACTTTCAAGCTCAGCGACACTAACGCGGCGTCAGTGACGTCACAGTGCCGCTGTGCGCTGTGTTGTCAGACGCCCGCGTCAGTCGCTATAGACGCTGCGTCTGTGACGCTTAGTTCGAAAGTCTACCTTTAGGATAGTTAAGAATAGATACAGAGAAATACAGGGTACCTACCTACCTACACAAAAAAACAAAATAAAATATAAAAGTGTGTTTTTTTTTTTTTTTTTTTTTTTTTTTTTTTTTATATTTAGGTCGACAAATTGACGCCACTCGCCTGATGGTAAGCTGAGGCGACGTCTGGCAATTGAGGGCGACTCTCACAGTACACAGGAATAGTATAGAGAGTGGCCCTCAACTTGACGACCCTGTAATGTGCCTCTTCACGCTTCGCTTAAAGAGCCCAGGGTTATATGTTGGAGGAAACACGTGCGCAGGCAGGGCGTTCCAAGCCACCATCGTTCGGCAGAGAAACGATCGTTTAAAACGCTCGGTTCTCGCGAAGACGGTTTCCACGGTATGAGGGTGACATCTCTGCCCGGCACGCGTTGTTCGGGATCGGAAGGGAGAGGGTGGGATCAGGTTGAAGAGCTCTTCAGAACAAGAACAGAACAGAACAGTGTTTGTGAAGTTGACCCATGAACCGCGCCAGTGCAACCACCTAGTGCCTGATCTGTGCAAAAATTAGGCACAGTCTCAGCTTGAAGCTGTTAGACAGCGCTGTTTTAGTTGCCCGAACTATATCTAAGTAAACATACATATACAGGATTTATTTTAAAAGTATACCAGACTTTTAAGGTACCGTTTCTGAAGGTCATATGGTTTACGAGTTTGCAAATTTTTCGAATCGAACTCGACACTGGCTCGTCTATAATAATAATAATAACAACACTGCTAAGAACAAGTCACACTTTTTTCTTACTCTCAATTTTATTCAAATATTTTACGTATAAATACTAATATAATTTCGACCAATACCATTTTAAATCAATAAACACATATTTCGAAATAGAAAAGAAAAACATAAAAAAAATCAAGAACATGAAATATCCAGAAAATCTAAAACCATTGACAGTTTGACATAATATATACTGTCACTGGGCTACATGCATAATGAGTGAAAATAAATTAAATCAAGAAAAAACAAAGAGAAGAAGTAAAAGGAATGTTGACCAGAGCACGTGCCAAGCAAACAGCACTTACACCATCCCCGGACTCGTCGCACAGCTCCGCCTCACACTCGCCGACAATTGTGGCTACTGGTGAGGCGTCGAGCTCAAGCAGCGATGAGTTTTTCTCCCCACCGACGTCGCCTCCACCTGTACGTCGGCAGGGGAGAGGCCGGCCACCGACTGGCTTAGGACCCCGAGGCCCTCCGGCTTCGATTAGGGACCCCGCTACCGGTGGTAATGTGCACCGCATTCGATGGAGTCTCTCTATGAACGAAAACGTGATGCGGGCATATTTTGTGGCTACAGAGGGAGGAATTAACCTCACTGCGTACCGTGTCCGCATGCTGCCCCTGTTTCAGGTACTTGAACCAGATGTCAACGTAACAGCACAACGCCTATCGGATCAGGTGCGCGCCATACAACGCTGTCATCTGTTGGATGACGCCGCACTTGAGAGGCTACGCTTAGAAGCATGTAACAGTATCATCCCTTCTTCATTACATAGTAACCGTAACTCCACTACAGTAGAAAATGAAATACCTCCCGTCTTAACAGTTAATGAAGAAGTAAATGATGCTGCTACATCTGTAAGTATCCAGTGCAATGATGAATTAAGGAGCGTTTTGGAACAAGCGATTGGTGAGTTTAGATCTGTCCCTATTCAGTGTAGACCGCGGCTTCCACGTTTGCCTACGCATAGAAAAAATATAGCGCTAGTGTGTGCCCTAGACTCGATTTTAACATCTTATTTTCTCAATTGTGATGATCTCACTGATGCGCATTCAATCCTGTATTGTGCGGCTGTTACAGTATGTCGAGTAGCTGGTGTTAAATTTAATAAGCAAGAATCAGCTGCTCGACCAAGACCTACAGTACCAGCTTGGCAATGCAGGATTGAACGTCGCATTACCGAGGCTAGGGTGCTCATAGGCAAGCTACACTGCTTCAGGACGGGCAATACACGCCCGAGAGTCATGCGCTTCGTGACCCGGGCATTCGCGGGAACTAACGTGAGTCCCCGTGAATACTCTGTACGGGTCACGGAGCGCATTGATTTCCTGAAGCAGAAAATCTATGCGTGGGCAAACCGTATAAGGCGATATAAAAAGAGAGTAGACAGATATACACAAAATCGCTTGTTCCAAAAAGACGAGAGGTGGGTATACAGAAGGTGGGAGCGACCTGATTCAGATGTGACTGATGGGAGTCTACCTGATGCTGATGCTACAGTTGCCTTTTGGAAAAACATTTGGTCGACACCCGTCAGTCATACGCAGGGTGGGTGGATTGGGGATGTAGAGCGGGCGTGTGAACCAATACAAGCTATGGAACCTATAACCATATCTGAAGATGATATTGGTTGTGCAGTTCGTTCGTTACCAAATTGGAAATCAGCTGGACCGGACGGACTGCACAACTTTTGGCTAAAATGGTTCCGTAGCTCGCACGCCTGCTTGGCATCTTGCTTCCAGTCATCCCTTGAGTTAGCGTCGCTTCCATCTTTTATGACTACCGGAGTTACTCACCTTCTTTATAAATCTGGTGGTACCACAGACCCCAAAAATTACAGACCCATTACTTGTTTACCAACTATATACAAACTTTTTACATCTATTCTGAGAGTCAAAATGTATTCACATATAGAAAACAACAATATATTGTCCATGTCTCAGAATGGATGTAAAAGTGGGGCACGTGGTACTAAAGAGCTCCTTATTCTTGACATGGCTGTTTGTCAGCAGGTACGTCGCAACCGAAAGAACCTTGCGACATGCTGGATTGACTACAAAAAAGCGTATGATTCTGTACCTCATACATGGCTTCTAAAGGTGCTGGAGTTGTATAAAATTGATGCAACTCTGTGCACCTTTTTGAGGTCATGTATGAGACAATGGAATACGGTTTTGGTTTATCCAGGATGTCGTCAGATTCTAGGAGGTGGTGTACCAATAGGGATCGAGAGAGGAATATTCCAGGGCGATAGTCTGAGTCCGTTATGGTTTTGCCTAGCACTGAATCCTCTCAGTACGCTACTAGAGGGTTCAGGGTTAGGCTATCGGATGCGGAGAGGGGGTCAAATTTTATCCCACCTTTTTTACATGGATGACCTAAAGTTATTTGCCCCTAATGGCCCCGAATTGATGGCTTTACTAAAAGTTACTGAAACTTTTAGTAAGGCTATCAGTATGGAGTTCGGGGTAGATAAGTGTGTGGTCATGCATGTGAAAAAGGGCGGGATTGTGGAATCTGAAGGAGTCAGTCTTTCGGATTTCACACAATTTGAGTCGCTCTCCGCAACCGAAACCTACAAATATCTAGGTATGTCCCAAACTCTGTATTGCTGAGATTGACATGAAACGGACGTTGCAGGACCGTTTCTTTGGCCGCCTGAAGAAAGTATTGAAAAGTCTCTTGTCAGGCGGTAACAAGGTACGGGCTGTTAACGGCTGGGCCATGCCAGTCTTAGTATACTCTTTTGGCATACTTAGATGGACTCAGACGGAGTTAGAAGCTCTGGATAGGAAGGTGCGTTGTCTATTGACTTCATACCGAATGCACCACCCACGTTCGTCAGTAATGAGGTTGTATATCCCACGGAAATGTGGAGGTCGAGGATTTTTAAACGCTAAGAGTCTCCATAACCGTGAGATATGCAACCTTAGAGAGTACTTCTTACAGGTGGATGTGGGTCTGCATCGAGATGTCGTGGCAATTGATAACGGACTGACCCCACTCTCCCTAGCTAAAGAGAACTGGCGCAAACCGGTAATACTAGGTGTATCTGATCGCAAGGAAATATGGAAGAGCAAAGAGCTTCACGGTCGTTTTTATCGGGCTCTACACGGGCCCGATGTTGATTTTACAGCTTCCATATCCTGGTTACGTTTCGGTGATCTCTTTGGAGAAACTGAAGGTTTCATCTGTGCAATCACTGACGAAGTTATGATGACGAATAACTATCGGAGATTTATTGTCAAAGATGGGACGCTAGACATCTGTCGGGCATGTCATCGTCCCGGAAAATCTTTAAGACATATTATCTCTGGTTGTTCCCGTCTTGCGAACGGTGAGTATTTGCACAGACACAACCAAGTAGCCAGGATTATCCACCAACAACTTGCTCTAAAATATAACCTTGTTGACTTAGAGATACCTTATTACAGGTATGTGCCCGACCCAGTTCTTGAAAATAGCCATGCTACATTGTATTGGGATCGGTCTATTATCACTGATAGGACTATTATAGCCAACAAACCAGATAAAGTGATAATAGATCGATTAAAACGCCTTGCAATAATTGTCGATATCACTGTGCCGCATGACGAGAATCTCGTGAAAGCAGAAAAAGATAAACAAATTAAATATTTGGACTTAGCTCACGAGATTGTCGACATGTGGGATGTTGATTCGGCGATTATTGTTCCGATAGTCGTATCTGCGCATGGTCTAATAGCCAAGAGCCTCGACCTCCACCTACAGAGGCTCGCGTTAGGCAGCTGGGTCAAGGGCTTGATGCAGAAGGCGGTTCTGTTGAATACGGCTCGTATTGTGCGGAAGTTCCTGTCTCTGGAGCCCTAACCACCGGTAGCTTGGTCCCTGTACCCGATGCCGGTGGGTTACTGTTTTTTTATATTTTTAAATGTATTTTTTATAAATCTATTTAAAAATGTAATAAATATGTGTTAAGTGTTAATAAAGAGAATAATAATAATAATTGGTTATTTGCCATCCACAAACTAAAACTAAAACATTTGACAGTTGAAGATGGTATGGACAATATTCAGTAGTTTAGAGTGTGGATAGCTGGTGCCTGTGGTAGGTAACGAGACCTGAATTACAGGTCACCAGCGCCCCACTGACAGATGTAAAAAACTGACCACAATCAGCCCATGTAGCAACAAAAATCGTACATTACACAAAACAATGATATTTACACGGATTTCTGTAGCAAGTGTGAAAGTTTGCGTTAGTGTGTATAAATATGTAGGGATGTGTAAAAGAGAAAATAAATTTAAAAATTAAAGAAAGTATAAATTGATAAATTCAACTAAAATTAGGAGGGTACAACCAACAGTTCCTCAATAATCAAATAGGTTTGCTGGAGTAGCTAGGCTCTAACCCTCACCCTACAGTTGTGGTAATTAAGAGAGTGAATGTCTAGCAATTGGTGAAACTTGTTGTAGAGATACGGTCCTAGGAAAAAGTAAAATCGTCGAACGAAGGAGGTCTTTATGGACCTTGATTCAGCCACAAGGTGGTTTCGTTTGGAGAGTTCATCATCGAAGCACGTCTCAGAATGCTGCCTAAGGACCGTCGCAAGCATAAACAATTGTCTCACCGTCAACACTTGACAAAACTCATACAGTTCAGTGGTTGGGAAGAGACGAGGCTTATAACAGCACACCTTTAGAACACACCTCTGCGCTCGCTCCACTATCAACATGTGGGTCTTGGCAGCACCTCCCCAGGAACCTATGCCAACACAACGCCAAGGTACTTAACAGAAGACACTTTGTCTACAGCTAGACACGGCGTTATATTTGCAGATACACTCGGGCACTGGACAAACCTGTTCCGACCCGCCACCACCTGTAAGTCTCCCGTGAGTGGGGTAGAATTTCGCAACCCGAACATCAGTACCTTGGTTTTAGTGACATTGAGCGTAAGCAAGTTAGAGTCCAGCCAGGCTCCAGCGATGTCAAAACCATTCTGAGCCAGTCGGAATGCATCGTCCCATGCATCCGAAACAAACACCAGAACCGTGTCATCTGCGTAACTAAATACCCTTCCCCGGTCGAGTGAGAGGTTACAGAGGTCGTTAATGTAGACTAAGAATAGCGTCGGGCCGAGGATACTGCCCTGCGGAACACTATATGTTACCTGCAATTCCGAGCTCCTGGTGGAGCCAACCTTAACACACTGAACTCTGCCAGTCAGGTAACTGCTAAAAAGTTCTAATTGTACTCCTCTAACTCCCACACGCTCCAGTTTGGACAGCAAAATCGAAGTAGGGACCGTGTCGAAGGCCTTCGCGAGATCCAAGAACAGTGCAACACACTTTTGCTTCTTGTCGTCTTGAGTGACAATATGGTCAGTTAAGCAGTGGACAGCATCTGCTGTGGATAGATTTTTCCGAAAGCCAAATTGGTTCGCGGATAGAAGCTGGTTATTTTCCAAGTAATGAGCAAGTCTGGAATTTATGATTTTCTCAAAGACCTTCGACATGGCGGGCAAGATTGAAATAGGCCTATAGTTTTCGACTCGAGTTTTGTCGCCGGATTTATAAATAGGATACACGAGCGCCCTCTTGAAGAGGTCGGGGAAAATACCTGTAGAAATGGATCGATTACAGATATATGTGAGTGGGGGAACGATCGTGTTTTTATGCTGTTTCAGAAAAGAGGAAGATATACCGTCTATGCCAGCAGCAGCACCAGCTTTGAGTGACATCACTATCCTTTCAACCTCCTCCTCATCAGTTTCCAGTAGTACAAAGGAATCTCTGCAGTGTGTAAGAGGAGTCACCTGTTCAGCTATACAGCATGCGGGAATTTTTTCAGCTAGCAGCTTCCCTGCATTGGCAAAGTAGGAGTTTATGGAGTTCACCACGGAGAGGCTATCAACATTGTCTCCCAATAGAGCAGCGGCTGGAGTAGAGGGTTTATTTGTGTTAGTAATAGATTTGATCACCTTCCAGAGCTCCTTAGAGTTATTCCCAGCCTTACTGAACAGCTGGACCTCGTGCTCTCTCTTAGCTTTCCGAAGCAATCCGGTACAGAAATTGCGGTATCTTTTATAAGAGATTTGTAAAATCTCATTTGCCGGATACCTTTTAGCCTTTTTATATAGGTTATCCCTGTGGCGCATGCACCTAAGAAGGCCCCCCGTAATCCAAGCTTTAATAGGCCTACGACGGCGAGAGAGAGTAACAGTTCTGGTATTATTAGATATGGCGGACGCAATAGGTTCCAGCAAGTTCCTGGTAGCCACGTTAGGGTTCTCCGCCGCGAAAACTGTGTCAAAATTAAGGAGAGATATGTCACGAGCAAGAGACTCATGGTCAATCGAACAAGTATATAACTGGCCTTTCACGGACTCCCTAGTCCGAAGAGCAATCATAACTGCTGAGTGGTCCGTTACTGTTGTCTCCAAAACCAGCACCTTTGTAGATGATGGTGCTTTTAAGTTGGCATGGTCAAGGCAGGTAAGACCGTGGGTCGGAAAATTATGGCCTGGGAAAAGACCATGCTGCGCAAGTAGATCCAAGTAATCAAGAGTGGTCTCCTTTTGGCAGGTCGGAACAATATCAATATTAATGTCGCCGATAAGTACTATATTTCTGTATATTTTCAAGTCGGTAAGTAGCCGGTCCAGTGAATGTAAAAAGTCAGTTGGATCTGCGAATTGCCACGGACGGTACACTGCAATGATAGCCAATTCAGAACTAACAGTTATTAAGAGGCAGCTAGAATCCCGCAATCCGGGTTCCGTAATATGTACGTTCGACAGAGTAGATTTGACGTACACTACGACACCATCATTTTGATTATTTATATTTAAAGACCTATGGAAATTATACCCCTCCAACATAGGCACGTTCGGATTACAAGACAGCCAGCACTCCGATAGTACAACAACATCACATAGAATCCGCATTCTCTGTACCATAGTTAAAAAATCTGAAAAATTTGCACCTATGCTGCGAATATTCTGCGATAGAATGGTTATACACCAGCGGTCAGGTGTCGCAGGCAATACGGATGAACATGTTTCCGGGGCACACCTAACTGAATCAAAAGGTATAACATTATCTATATCCTGAATCAAATTATTTATATCTGCGAATAGTGAAAGTAAAACAAACTCTGTGGCGCGAAGCAGTCACGAATTATACAGTAAAAATGTACTAGCAAAATATATATTTTCAACTTATAGCAGGCAGAATAAGCGCCCAACACTCTCCGGTATTCGCAGTCAGATAAAAGAGGTGTTAATTCACTGCAAACAGAAAAATACGCAGAAAAGCCATTAGTTTCCCTATGCAAGTTACCTACAGCGAGTGTATGTGTGGTATGAACGTAGAATTTGTCGTGTGTGTTTAATAATAATTTGCAACGGAAGCAATACTATACAGTTATAAAATAAATAGTGGTATGTTGTACAACATTCAGCGATTTCAGGTGAAACATGATTAAGTAGCAATCACACAATAAAAATATTATAAATAACACAGGTATTAAACATAGTAGTGAATAGTTAATTAAATGGTAAAGATGCATTTCCCAGATGACCCCACATAGGATTTTTGAGGCAATAGGAACCTCAAGTAAACCAGTATAAAATAAATAGAATGATTTAAACAGTTCAGCGTAGTAATCCTGATCGGGAAAATGGTACAATGGTAAAATATATGACAAAAGCAACATATTGATAAAGGTACTTAGGTACATCATCGTGGAACACTCCGAGAAAAATCGGTACAACATAAAAAACAATTCTAAAACTAAGACACAGTACTCTAAAATATTAAGATCGACAAAATACAGGTTCCATGTCGGAGTCAGAGCGTATGGGTATGGCACGATCGCCAGGTTTGTTTCGTATGTAAATACGCCCGCGTTTACACCATGCGAACTTCCACCCATGCGCCTGACAAGTGTCCCGTACTCTTCGAAATAACTGGCGATTTGCCTTTGTGAGGCGTTCATTTACGTAAAACCGACGCGCAGGACCAGTCATGCCGATGTCGACCGACGTTACACTGCGTCGCTCACGAGCGCATTTTAACAATTCGTCGCATAGATTGCGACGCATCAAGCGCACCGCTAGAGGGCGCGGGCGGCGCTCCGGACCCTGCGAGTCAGTCGCTAACAGATACCGGGAACCGACACGATCCGCGCTTACGATATCCCGTTCTTCCAGTTTCATGCCGAGTTTCGCAGCAACTAGAAGCACCGTATGCACCGGGTTCTCACCTGTTGGTTCAGTCAAGTTGGATATCTCAACATCACCACTCAGTAGCTCCTGATCCCGGTCATTTAGGTCCCGTTTCAGCTGTTCAATGACCTCATTAGGTAAGTTTTGATCAACCGGCCGCTCCCTCTCCAAGATTCCAACCCTCTCCTCCAGAGCATCGACCCTAACATTGCACTCCCTCAGCGAGACGACGATGTCCGACAACTCCGACTTATATTGTTGAAGAATTTCGTTAATTGATGTTCGCTGTCTCTGAAAATTCTTAACTCCGCCGTGATATCAGCGGTCAATAGGTTCGCTTCCGCAGAGGTATTAGTTGCAGGACTGTTCGATAAATCTAGCTGAGATGCAACGCCACGGACCGGAGTGTCGGTTCCATTATCGGTTGCTACGTTTTTCTTGCATTCTGGACACAGCCAGGACGGAAGTATGGCGCCAGAAATCGGCAAGGCAACGCATTTCCTATGATATAGTATACGGCACTTGGTACATTCAGTGCCATCTATCGCATTCGCCGAGATATATCTCCCACAAGCGCCGCACTTACACGGTGTCATGATTCCAGTCAATAAATGTAGTACTCCAATCGAATGTCAGACTACTACTACACTCCGTCACGAGATACACGAGTCTATACACGATATTAATACGCGGCACGATATTAGTAAGTGAAAATAACTTGAAGATACTGTTTTTCTCCAACTTTAATGAAACTACCCTAACACTTAATTGTGCAGCTGTTTTTTAAGGGAGCCATAAATGTGTCCCACTGGTGGGTCCACGAAGGAGACCTTAATTTTGCCCGTTACCCCTAGGTGAGAAGAAAATTCGTTTAGTAATTTCGAAGATTACAATTAACTAGGTATTTTACAATAAGTTGCGCAAAATAGTTGTTTTCTGGTCAAAAGCACTATAGTACCTAATATCTTAAGCAAAAAAATAACTCTTCTATCTTCTATCTTAAGCAATCAATAACAATGTACCGAAATGTAACAACTACAAGTACAAAAGTTTCACTAAAACTTTATCAATCTCGACACAAACTGGGTCCCTTTAGTCTCGACGTAAAAAGACCTCATATAATAATGTTCTAAGTACCTATTCTTACCAATTTACTAAGAGCTCAACATAACAACCGCATAAATTGAATGAGCTAATCCACGGTAATCTATATCGATTTTATTAAAATTGGTGCCGAAGGAGTTACCTACTGGCACATAATAGGGAATAGTACTTACATACAGAACTTGCACTCCAACGTTAATTAAAGCACATTCTTTTGTTTACAGAGAATATAATGCGAACTTTAGGGTTGACAGGAAAGTGCCAGCATAATTTGACCAATAATTATAACGTTAATGCCTCAATATCAACTCTATGGTCAATGCCGTATCACTAACAAGAGACAACCCTTACAGACTTACAACTTCAAGTTGTAGCTGACGTCTTTATCACCGAAGGGGTAGACAAAGAGGCGCTTATTACGCGCAAGTTTTGCCACTTGATACCACGAAATAGGGGGCGAGGCGAGGTGATGATGGTTCGGGCCCTGGAGATGGTTTTAGGGCCCCTTAGCACCCTAGGACCTAAAAAGTATCAACCACAACACACAAACTTTCTACTTCAATGATATAGGTAGTGTGATTATAAAACTAAATGTTATCAATTAACTCAATCATAATTTCAAGAGTCAGTAACAACCAGCTGAACACTGCAGTCATCCAATTAACAAAAGATTGTTTTTAATTGTCTATATAGCGGTCATTGAACTCAAGCCCTTCGTGTCTAGGGCTTTATAATACTGTATCCAAATTTGACGACCATTGTACAATTTAAACGTTAACGGCGGCACTTTATAAGGAAAACTGAAGTAATACGAGTATTCTAAAAATGTCCTATTTACTTATACTGCATTAGTGTGTTGTGAGTACATCGGATGGCATAGTGTATTTTACGCAGTAATATTTGCACACCTATTGATTTAGGTAGGTACATTCATACAGGACAAAAACGTAAGCTGGAGTGGACTCTTACTCTTCTCATTCTCTTTCTGAGGTAATCGTCTGCAAACAGAATTGCTAAGACTACAGTCGTAGAGATCGAAATATTGCGAATTATATTTTTAAATGGAGGAGGTTCTCAATTCGACTGTATATATTTTGTATAATTATTTGTTACCTCATTAACTTTCGACTGGGTGAACAGATTTGAATTTTTTTTTAATTGAAACCCACTGTTTACCACGTGGTCCCATTTCAACAATTATTTGGTGCCATACCGGTAATTTCTTCTTCTTCTTTTTTTAAGAACGTGGCTCCATCGATGTTTATCGATGATTTCGCCAATATCAAGGTAATGCTTGATTTTTCCCGCACAGAAGAACTAGTTACTCTGAACTAGTTCGCGGTGCGGGACAAGGAAACGTTCGGTATAGCAATTGAGCGTTCGGGCCTGGATATTTGCCCAGTGCCAAAGGAAACCTAAAAGGCAACCAGCCACGCGCTCCGCAAAAACCCAAGCCCTCCGGTAATTTAAAGTCGGTTTTTAACTGCTTTCATCATCAGCCCACATCAGTCCACTGCTGGACATAGGCCTCTCCAATGGCACGCCACACCCTCCGTTCTTGGGTCAATTTCATCCACCCAACGCCCGCTATACGACTAATGTCGTCGGTCCACCGAGCCTCGGGGCGGCACACGCTACCCTGGCCGATTCGCGGTCTCCACTCCAGAACCTGCTTGGCCCAGCGGTTGTCGGTTCTGCGACAGATATGACCGGTCTATAACTGTTTACCAACTTAAAAACATGTCAAACGTCACGTTTGACATTGACATAGCTACCGACGGCTGCGACGTCGTCAATCTTTTGTGAATCATTCAATTTATGGTCATCAATGAACAATGTTTCTTGCTGCTCATTGTTTAAGATGTCCAGCCTAAGAACGTTTGTTTTTGCGTTTTATTATGATAAAAATATTCAAATATCTAATTTCTAAAATCCAATTACCCGACCCTACCCGAAACAATTTAAAATGACAAAGTATTATTACGGGTACCGTAACATGAAGCCAATTATGAACATCTACGACCCTTCCCTTACTAAAGATAACGTTAGATCAAGACTATTCTATATTCGCATCACGTCTTTATCCTCAAAGGGGTAGATAGAGGTGTATACGCTATAATTTGCCAGACACTTTGTTGGTCTCTCTTTATTGTCGAAGAGCTTTCAACCGTTTCCGAAACTACATAATATTTGTATATTTAGCAGAGTCATGACTTGGACGAGACAGTTTACTATCTCGGTGGCGTAGTCGATTAAACTTACGACTGAGACTGCTATCCCAGAGTTTTCGGGTTCGATTCCCGGGTTGTTCTAGCGGGTTTTTTTTATAGTACCTATAATTAATAAAATATGAAGTATTTACACGAAAAAGTAAGTTGATAACATTATCTAGTTCTTATGGATTTTGAGAAACGTCCCAACATATTTATTTTATTAATCTATTACTACTTTGTTTTGTGGAATTAGGGTTCAATGACTTTGCTTTCATTAATTTTAGTTATTAATTTCTCGTGTAACAACCCCTCAATCATGTTTCAGGATGAGAGCTTTCATCTCGCATTGTAATTAATAGAGTTATATATTTTATAAAAGTTATTCTCAGAGTTCGGTGACTTCGGTAAAAGCCTGTGAGAATTTTTCACGTATATTGTAAACGGGTCTAGTTCATAAATATCATAAACTTCATAAATATGTTAGGACAATTCACACAATGCCTTCTAGTCTCAAACTAAGCAGAGCTTGTGATATGAGTACTAGATAAACTGATAATAATACTTTTATACGTATTTTTTATATATTATATATATATATATATATATATATATTATACATAGGAAACATCCAGACTTCGGTACAAATGTATGTGTCATCACACAAAGTTTGTCCCGACCGGGAACCGAGCCCGAGACTCCGGTGTCGAAAGCGGATACACTACCGACCACGCCACCGAAGCAGTCAAATATATAAATAAATATGAATATAAACTTCTATACCCAATGTTATATAACGTCAAAAGTGCGGAAGTCTAGCGCACATACTATAAATAATTTTGATTACTTCCTAACAATAAATTAATAATATTACAAGATTCATATTTGTATGATTACTTATCAAACTTTCTGACAATTCCGACTAGTCTTTGGTGAATGTCAATCGGATTCTGAAGCAGGAAGCGATGTGGTGGATTTGACGTTAAATTATTAGAATTTGTTAATTTCAACCGACTTTCAAAAAAGAAGGAGGTTCTTAACTCGGGTATTTTTTTATTGTTGGTTACCTCATCATATCTTTGGACTAAGTGAACCGATTTTAATTTTTTTTTATTAGAATAGAAATAGAAATATACTTTATTGTGCACCAATATACAAATTAAATAAATACAAACTAAATCTTAATTCAGTAGTACAAATAGCGGCCTTATCACCAAGAGTGATCTCTTACAGGCAACCTTTGGATGGAAATAACAGATATTAGGAGTTTAATTAAAAAAAAAATTAAAAAAAATCACTTCCCAAGTGGTCCCATTTCGATAATTAGTTGGTCCCATTTCGGTAATTTGAAGTCGGTTGTTGTGTAAATTTTTCACAAGTATTTTTATAACACATCTCCAAAATTCACAGCCTTAATTCAATACACTTTATTGAGTTGATATTTTGATGAAACTGCATACTTAACGAATCTCTGACGTCATATGTAAGAAACGTCCAGATAATACAAGAAGGTGGGTCGAGAATTTTCGACAATCTTCGATAATATTCTACCAATGTCTAGTTGCGCATACGCCACACCTCCTTATAATTAAACTAGCCAATTTGAAATAAGCAATAAATTATAAGTAGAACATAAGTATAAATATTTTTATACTTATGTTCTACTTATAATTTTTAGTTCTATTGTTTAAAGCCACGCCTACCTAAACCTGTTTGTGTCGCCCGGAATATTATGCTTGTAACATATAAATACGAATACATTTTGATAATAAACAACATTCATTCACATACTGTTACTACAAGCGTTTCAATATACCTCCCAACAACCACTTCACAGCATAGTTATTTCACGGGAATGAAGCCGTTAAACCTGTCACCCCATATCCGAAGCAAACTAAAACTAACTTCGTTAATGAAGGGCGCTGACGTGCTTTCATACCCTATGTCGTATCCATATTATCTCAAAGTGTCTATTTGCAACAACTATAGAATATAATGAGTTGAATAGGATAACAGCTCTCTGACTAGAACCAAGTTTGCAAAAAGAGGTTTGATATTTGAATTTTTTTTCAGGTGTATTTTGGAATTATGCAATAAGATTTGTTTTTGTATTTTTTAAGCAATAAGTTTGCTTGAACTATTCTTATAATACTAGTACGGTGTCTTGCGCGGTGCTTCGCGCTGCACCACGCCATAGGTTTTGGCCTATAACTTTTGACCCCTTAGGGCTAGGTCAAATTTTCGATTTTTTGGCTGTCCTCCAGATCGAGGGCTATCAATAGAGGGGTCAACCATCATTGGAGCATAAGCAGTTCTCGAGAGCTAAGGGGGGACAAAAATTACATTCACCATTTCTATAGGTATATAGATTCAGAAAGTGACAATGACAATCTTAATATTGTTTTATTTGTTCGGGTGTTACGTAAAAATGCCTGTACCGAATTTGCTGAAATTTGGTACTGATATAGTTTTATTTAGGTGATTTCCTAGAGTCTCGTCTGTTGATCAGCAAGTAGGTAGAGGTGCACTACACACCCACAATTTGCCAGTATTTTAGTCCCACGTGATAGGGGGCAAGCCTATTGCCGTCACCGGGCACACATATAATGGTTTATGTCCAAAATGGCCGAATGATTTTAATAAAAAGTAGCAGCTATATTGTAATTTTGATAAAAAATTAAACCCGTTGCTTTGCGATGAAATGTTGATGAAAGGCAACAAAATCTTACGAGCCAGCCACTATGACACAGATAATTAAAGCCCTGAGAGTCTCGGACTAAACACACATATTTTTAACCGAGTTGGAAAAAGGGGGAGGTTTGCAATTCGAATATGTTTTAAAAATTTGTTATTAAAACCTAGTGCTTCCAATTTGTTCCGCCGGGCGCCACTGGACATACCCTCTGCTAGTAACCAGAGACGCCCGGCAACGGACGTTAGAGCGGCCGCGGCCTTGGGCCGCGGAATTAAAAAAAAAATAGTGCTTCCAATTTCGGTATTTGAAGTCGTTTTTTTGTTAAATATAAATATGTAACCATTGTAATTAAATAGGTAACTATTGTAATTTTTAACTTAAAGATATGAATACGTTCCTTCATATCTGTCTGTAGTATCGACAATTTCCAGCTATAACCTCTTTATCGAGTGCTCGAGTACTCGCAGTCTCCAATAAAGATTTCAATATGCCACTCGTATAATACCAGGGCAAGGTTGTGAAGCGATACTACTGATATTGAAGCAGCTATTCAGGTAATTCCCGACACGTGCCAAGAATATTATAGACTTAAACATACCGATATAAAGTAAATAGTATTTTTAAGAATTTCGAATGTAGATAACATTCGAAATTCTTAAAAATACTATTTACTATATACGAGTATATTATTTTCTGTTAGTTGTCTATTCTTACTATTAAGGCTCTTAAATAAAAGAAAGTCCACGGAAACGGCTAGGTTTGCCACATATCACGTAGGGGCTTAGATCAAAAATACCGAGATTACCGATCGGTGCTTTAAAAACGGCACCACTTCACCTCGGTCATTGCACACCTGCGCGCTTCAACCGCGCGCCGTACTAAGTTCCTATTCCGCTTGCTGACTCTCGAGGGATGCGACAACGGCGCTGTACATTGATGCTTTTGTATTAATTATTAGGAATTATTTCTATGTCAACCATCAATGTACAATCTTGTTTATTTTATAGATGGTATTTGTAATAATTACCTATATAGTATTCGAGTGCCAAGATTCCGCGTTGTATTTGTACTGAATCCAATATCTATAGTATCTTTGATCTAAGCGTAGGGGTTAAAGAATTGGCGAAACCTAGGCTCAATAAGCGCCTCTGTTCACATCTTCGGAAATAAAGACGTGTTTGTATCTAAATAAAAAAACAAGAAAGTAAACAGTACTCAAACTCAAAAATACTAGGTAAAGCTACGCTGCTGTAAACAGTGCGCGGCTGCATAATGAGCGAAGCGTTTTTTTTTAATTTAAATTGAATATTTGAGCTTCGTCACGACCTTAATTGAAATCAGCTTTTAATTTAGGTGAAAAAATGTTAATTATCGGTCAAGAGGTTGTTGAGAAACGAACATCCGAACATTTTACATTTAACCTGCTCCATGGGAGCTCTGCTCGCCTTTGGCTCGCTTCGCTCAATAATATTAATATACTTAGGTTATAAAATAACACTTACGAGTATTAACGTCAGCACATAAGAATTTACATTTAAAGCCAGATTTGCAAAGCAACGGTTGGAGCCAAAGAGAAAAGAACCTGGCAATAAAAACTCCAGGCCACTCTTTTCCAATCACCAGTAACTACATTCATAGTTAATACACACAACGTATCCAGTAAGATGCAACTTATACACCACGCGCTATGCGTTAATATAGACTACTACGAATGTGCAACAATTTCTACTACTCAGGCGATTATTTTACTCGAAACGCGAAAGTCTGTCTGTATGGATGATTGTTACTCTTTACCTATACAGGGTGTAACATTCAAATGGGTCAAATGGATATGTGGTAATGATATATTGGTCATATGGGAAAGTCTGAAACTGTAAGACATACGAAAATCTGTACTTAGGAAACGTCATCGATTTTAGTAAAAATAAAAACTGCATTAGACCATGTATACCCAATACCACCAATACCTCATCTTACGAATGCCTCATCTTTAATGACATTTTAATAGCTAGGTAGGTAATAAATTGACAAATGTATGGTATACTGGGATTGACATTGTTATTATTTAATCCTTTTATTTTGTTGAGTGCAAGTGACATTGAAGTATTATTTCATTTTTATAATTTTATTATTGTGGTAATTCAGTGCCGGAGCAAGCAGAGGCCATTTATAAGAATTAATTCAATTGTACGCGTAACTTTGCGACACTATGTTTTGGGTCTCCTGCTTAGTTCTGTTGCCTGATAGTTAGGTATTATTATTTGTACATTGCATGCCTAAATAGGTAGGACATGTGTTTCTAATACATCAAATAGCACTTAAGATGTACTTATGTAACACGTTCAGCAATAAAATTATTGATTGATTGATTGACAAAGACGATTCTCCTGGACTTACCTATTCGCAAGTCATGATTATATGACGCAGAGTTCCGAATCCAAATTTATCACCATTTGACACTATTCAAAGGCGCGTAAAAGCCCTATCAAGAAATATAAGCAACGTAGAGTAACACTTTAAAGAAAAACTATTATAATAATGACAGTCGACCTTCGCGGAGGTCACAGGAAATTGCTCCACGCCTTACGGAGTAGTCGTTAACCCCTTTCCAAACCCCTATTCGTTCAAACACCTTTGGCAGTTAATATTATTTAAATAAGTACTACTATACCTAAACCTATCCATTGGAAGTTTTAGTACCTATGTGCCATGGTTGAAATGTGATGATTTATGTAGGTATGGGCATGACTCAATCATACAAATATGCATGGTTTGTTTTTCGTTAGTTTTCGTTTAGAGTGATTATAATTAAGACGGAGATTGCGGAGTCTTCACAAAGATGGGCTCAATCAAGAATGTATGCGACACGATAGCGGGCGCATCTCTTAACCTATCAACTTGAAATTTGGCATCACGATATAACATAGCCTGTGGTTTGCTGTACAGTTTTTGGTGTATGTGACTCTTATAGTTTTGGAGTTATAAAGCATTAAAGAAACATGCCTTTGACAGTGCTAAAAAAATTTGATTGTTACATCGCGCGCGAAATTAAAATTTTTAAATACAGTTTTTGAAAGTTAATTGTTGGCTCGCGCCATTGTTGAAAAGTGTTTTTTTTTTATTTTTCAGCTTAGGTTAGGTAAGGTTAGGTTAAGATTCCGCCAGCACCGTCTTTATTATTTCGATGTAACCGCCCGCGTTCCAGTGAACACCTAGTATATTCAGTGTTACTCACTAATGTTATTCACCTACCTACGAAAAGCTATAGAATTAGTGGTTTAACCTTTTACGTGTGATCAACAAAGTGTCTGTCGAAATGTGTCTGGCTCTTCGGGGAGTAACGTGATTGTGTGTATGTATGTCTGTGAGTGTGTATGAACTTATTATGTATGTAAAGTCGATTGGCGAACAGTTTAACTGAGTAAGTTACAGCTGCGGCATAGGTAGTCAACATTTGGCACCCCTCCAAACCTCAAGGTTGGAACAACACGCGATATGGTAATTCTTACCTTATCAGGTTCAATGTAAAGAGCTCTACTGGCTCTACGGCCTCGCCTATGTAAATATTGCTCCACAACGAAGAACATTCCCATTATGAGTCATCATTTCATCAACAACGGTTTCTTTTACCCTTCAGAAGTTCAAGTTTAAAAGTTGTTTCTGCCTTTTCAGTTTTAATACATTCTAAAAGTTGTTATTCAATACAATTAAAACATTATTTGTGAAGTTAGTCATTGTTTGAGTTTCAATTCTTTCTTAGGGATTATAATAATTTATGTTTGTTTGGTTTTTAAACATTTAAGTATGTATGTATAGCAGTATGTTACCTACTGTAGGTACTTATACTCTTATAATATTATTTTCTATTTAACGTTTATCGCAGGTCTCAAGGGGTTTTTAAGCGCAATCGTTTCTATCAAACCGATATGTAATTTTTCAACTTCATTAAATTATATACATATAAGGTCATTGACTCTTGCTGTTGGCATTAAGATTCAGATTACAGAATGATTATTGCTTTTCTATGATTATTGCTCCGTAACGGTTATAGACTTGCCTTCTATTACATGGGTCCTACAAAACTACAAGCTAGCGGGTGAGTTATCCACACCTGCTTTAAATAATCAGTTTCTTCTAGTTTAGCCAATGTTCAGACAGACGTTGCAGGAGACTTTTCAACAACACGAAGTCTCTATTTACTTACTTAATGTTACCTTATTCGTAACAGGTACTTAAATATTAATTAATGACTTGCTAGAATCACCGACGATGTTTTGTAGGATATAAGCTTCTTTGAAGTAATGGGGATTCCCACCTTTGCCACAAATTGAGTCAAGTCAGTCACTCGATTTGTTATTGAATAAATTCAAAATCTATCTTCATTACTGAGGAAATCCCATGTTTTTTGAGAAAGGAGTCACACTAAGATTTATCAATTCAACCTTATTTGCAAAATAATGACTTTGCCACTCACTTATTCAGAAATCAAAACAAGTCAAATCTACCCACAAAGCAACCGCATTTCGTACCTGCGCTGCGGTAACGTGTTGATCTTTGAATCTACCCTAATGAAAGAAGAACCTCCTTGGAGAGCTGATGATCATCTTAAGGTGACTTGAAGGGAAGTAATTTACACCTGAACAATAATTAAGGGAGGAAAGGGGAGACTATCACTTACACTGGATACTTCCTGTTGGTCCCAAGTAATAGGGGTGAGCCTATTGGCGTGTCCTAGGTTGTGAATATTCTTGCCTCAAAGAACACTGGATAAAATAATATCAAAAGTAACATATTATGATAATGTATCTGATTGATGTCGGTACATTCACTGATAATAGTTACACGGATGGGTAAGCTTGTAATGTAAATAAAAAAGAAATCCAACAGCCCGGAACTATAATGCTCTATTAAGCACAGAGATATTTCATTGAGATATAAAGAGAAAAAGACAGCTCGTGGCTATATGGTAAACACATTGCAAAGGATAAGCAATAGAGAAGAAAAACTCGATACAAACCCGTCTGGCCATCGTGGTATATGTAGGCTGAATTACCCTCCTCTTAGGGGACATCTATGGCCAGTAGGGGGCGTCAAATGGGGTGAGATGATGATGATGATGATGGATGAAGCAATAGTGGCAAGGTCTGTCTTAAGATAAGTGACCATTTCTTAATACCTCAGATCAAGTTAAGCCCAGTCAATACGGGTAGTTGGAGCCTTAAAATTTCTAACTGGTCTAACTACAGAACTTTGATATTGCCAATGGGTTGTGGAGGAAAGATGGCAGTCACTTTACGGAAAATATTAAAGTTATGCCGCTTTGCAAGACTAGAAAGCCGAACTCAACAGTCTTGAGATAAGGCTTAGTCGGTGAATTCACATATTTGCACTTGAAATCTTGAATGTACGTATCTACATGTATTTCATATCTCTATTAAAGTCATCCAACCTTGACCAGAACACGTACGTAATTTCCGACATCCATTTGTCTCTCACCCTTGCCCTTGTACTACGAACAAAGGGATGTTTGCACACAATCAGGCTTACACATTCCCGGTAGCGTATTGAAGATTAAGGGATAGATAATAATAATAATAATAAATATGTTAGGACAATTCACACAACGCCATCTAGTCTCAAACTAAGCAGAGCTTGTGATATGAGCACTAGATAAACTAATATAAATACTTATATACATTTTTTTTTGTAAATACATACATATTATACATAGGAAACACCCAGACTTCGGTACAAACGTATGTGTCATCACACAAAGATTGTTCCGACCGGGAATCGAACCCGAGACTCCGGCGTCGGAAGCGGGTGCATTACCGACTACGCCACCGGAGCAGTCAATAATGAAATAGATTGTGAAGTTCAATTGGATTTTGGGTCCGGGGATTTGAGTAACAAAAGGTTATATCAAGGGAAATAGGTATATGTTATTTAGATAACTTAACGAGAATAACGAGCACATGGAGTTTATATTAATCTATGTTTGGTCAAAGTGAGTTCATTAACTTTATTAGCTTGGGGATGAAGTTCATATTATTATAGTGGAGATCATTTTGATAGCCCCAAAAGATACTTCTAGATACATAGTATTAATTATTATCATAGAGAATTTACATTCTGATAGAACAAGCCGAGCAGAGGCATACGGCGACCGTGTAGCTCTATGAAGCCAAGTGCTCGTTACATAAAGTTATGACATGAGAAGCAACCTGTGCTCAGGTAGAGAATACCAGCATGCAATTGGGCGACATAAGAATTTTAAATAATACTACTATAATACAAATATTTTGGTGATTATTGGGGCATTTTCCCCTGACTGTACAAGTATTGCTTTATATATTTTGCGCTTGAAAAGCTTATTATGACAAATTCACTACAAAAATTCACTACAGAATTTATGTTAATAAACCCAGTCATTTTAATGTTTAATGTTAATACAAATTATATGTATGTTGCTAAATGTATATTCATAGCAATGTTCGTGATTCACAGTGCATTGTTCTACTTAACATAGATTCAATTGAATGTTGAATGTACAATTGCTCATTGTCCAGCAGATTGAAATAAATTCCAGAGACACTCGCTACAAATCGAATGCACTTCGGGTTTTGTAAATATTAACGATACATTCCACGTAAATTGCACTTATTTTCATTTATTTTTGAGACGCCTAGGACTTTAATTGGCTGTGCCATAGCGGCTGGTACATAAGATTTTGTTACCTTTCATCAACATTTCATCGCAAGGCAACAGGATTAATTTTTTTTTAAATTACAATTTAGCTGCTACTTTTAATTAAATTTATTTGGCCATTTTAGACATAGCCCATTATATGTGTGCCCAGTGACGGCAATAGGCTTAACCCCTATTACGTGGGAATAAAAATACTGGCAAATTGTGTGTAATGCTCCTCTGCCTACCCCTTCGGGATATAGGCGTGATATAAAAAATACACACCCGTGTGTATGTATTTTGTGGTCACTTGTTTAATTTTTTTGTGCCTTTCCTTTGTGCCTGATTATGTGTATCCACTATATTATTTAAGTTCTTTTTTTTTACAATTTACGTCCATTCCTGAATGCCCTGAGTACGTCCTTGAAAGTCTGGCCAAGTCACTCGATGCCTAGGATACTGAGATGCAGGCTTTCATTCATATCTCCTGCATCGTCTACGACAAATCTCGCGATTGAAAAGTTGAAGGGACAATTAAGTATAATAACTTTAATTCATGATTCCTTAAAGTGCTTTTGCCTCTTTTCAGCAATGGACGGCGGCGCTTGGTGCGCGCGTGACATTTCTCTCCGCGCGCAGAAGAAGTTCTTGTCTCGTGTTGGTGGCGCTGCCAGCGCTCGCTCCCTGGTACTAGATGAGCATGCGGCGAAACTACTCGATCAGGTATTAAGTTCGTACTTTTTGTTATCCGGCGACTACTGGCAAGTTTACAAGATAATCGCTATAACATTTGAAGTTATTCATGAAGATTGATTACCCATGAATAGTTCACAAATATTTCAAGGGCTAACGTGGGAAATTAGACCCTTTGATATTTAGAGTTTTGACGTCATGCGTTGTCCTGCAATTCGAAAGGTCTGTTATAATTTTCAAATAATTTGCAGAACTGGAATAGGAAGAGGAGAATAGATCCTCATATTTGGTATTAGTAGGTTCTCTGTTACACTTTTATCTGAAGACGATGACGCAAAGAGGTTTGCATCCATTGTTACTAACAGTTACGGTACCAATATCATAGACTACTTAAAGAAGACGTTAATGATAAAATTGTTTTAAATTTTCAGTTCCTGACTGTCCTTCGCGAGAGAGTGGACAAACGAGAAGCGGAAAAATTGGTGAAGCATGTCATCAAATCAGCAGTGAAAATTGGTGTGCTGCGACGTCACGGGCAACTGTCAGCCGCTGATGAACGAGCGTTGGAAGCCTTCCGCTCCAAATTCCACGTGAGTATTCCAGTATTCCGTTTCAGTCATCATGACCTGTCGTTCTCATACACGTAGATTGTACACAAATCAACATAATGTCTAAATATGACCTCGAATAGAATGTTATCATCAGTTCTATATTTTGCTCACGCTCTATCCCATGGACAGTTTAGGAGAAACAAGAAAATGATAGTCTTGGAAGAAAACACGTTCATTCAACGCAGGAATTCATCTCGTAGGAAACAGGAACGGTAAACTTTATCAACGTCAGCAGAGCCTCGGGCAACCACTATAATAGCTATCAATATTAAGTGCTTTTATTAAAATTTCCAGACTGTGCTGATGGCCGTTGTTTCGTTCTGCGAAGTTGACTTTTCTTACGATCGTGGGTTCCTTCAAGATGCATTACGCGAAGCGCACCAATCTCTCAAGTGAGTTAACAAAATACTTTATTTACTAGAAATAAAGGGTATATTTGGTTATAGTTGAATATAGAGTTATTTGTAGTTTAGTTATTGTAGTCTAGTAACTTTATATTACAACATTTCAGGTCGGTAGTGGAGAGACATCTCACAGACAAATCAGTGTCTCGACTAGCTGGCGTATTTGCAATAGCATCACGTGGTGAGCTTCTAGATTCTCTGTTTGCGGGTCAGGTGGACGAGAACGTACTCAAATTATCCAGGATGCTCCGAAAAGAGCTTGACAGGGGCTTCCTATAATTAAAAACTTTCATAAATTATGTGCCGTCCTTAAAATTATCAACGTTAAACGTACCCTCTACGGGACGTTATGGACGTGAGATAGCCATTTGGTTGGGACAATTGTCCCTGAATATTCCAACTAAGGGATCACTTGCATTATAGTTATCTTCACAAATGGAGATTTTTGTATAATTTACAATATACGTGTAGTTGTAGACAACACTTGCAATATACGACAAGCAAAAGCTTTGTAATCGTCATGGAAGAAATAGATTTTTTTTCTTTATTTTGTTTCAATATAAAATCTCTCCTTCGAAAAGCTCTCTTGCCTATGTTAACGAGACTTATATGAATACTCAAGTGATATAAGACCATTATATTAATTTTTTAATTAAAATTGTTTTGAGGTTTACGATAGATACCGCCTTGTTTGGTCCATTCTAAACTTTTGTGTGATCATATCATTGTGTTTTTGCTAATCTTAAAAACGTTCGCGATATTTCAATATGAAGAACTTTTTTTAAACACAAACCTTGCCATTCTTTAGTGTTGCCAGTACGTAGTATTGTATATTTTAATGACTTTTTTTTAAATTTGTGTAGCCTATGTCGTATTTAAACATCTTGCCTTGATTTATACATAACAATTATTATTATTTATAATTATAACATACAGCATTATTATTTTAAATCGCATTTAATTATTGACATGTAGTAATAATATTTTTAATTAGTGTGAATACGAAGTTTTAATTATTTAATTTACATTTAAGTAGTTAAGTTATTTTAGAATAGTGGATTCCTATAAATCCATTCGTATTGCGTAGTTATCCATTTCTTACAGGATATTATATCCGTGATGAATCTCCTACATCATCTTCTCGGTTATCAAGTCATCAAATTTCAACCAAATCCGTCCAGTCCTAAGAGCGTGATGGAGACACAAACATCCAAAATCTCACATTTAGTATTGGCTATACAGGGTCACTGGTAATGTCTTCCTGCCAGGAGGGTGTAGGTTAGGGTAATTGCAGCAAATGAAACCTCGCCAATGCAAGGCCGAAAGTTAACGATATTTAAAAAAAAAATGTTTGTGATAAAATAAAAAAAAACTGGTCAATGTGAAGTCATTTACGCATCTTTTTATTTGTAGACACACCTTAATAAGCTGCAAGATGTCCAATGTGAATTCTGAATATTACGCTAATGTAATTTTCTCATCATTCACCGAGCCTTTTCCCAACTCAGTTGGGGTCGGCTTTCTAGTCTAACTGCGATGTGGCTGAACTTCGAGATTTTCCGTGAAGCGACTGCCATCTGACCTCCACAACCCATGGGCGATATCGAAGTTCTGTAGTTAGACCTGTGGGATTTTTGATTTAGGGCTCCAACTACCCCTAACGACTGCCATAGATGTTAGTATGACAACCGGGACCGACGGCTTAACGTGCTCTCCGAGGCACGGAGGGGTCTCAATGTCTTAAGAAATGGTCACCCATCCTAAGACCGGCCTGAGTCCATGTTGCTTAACCTTTGCAATGTGTTAACATTGTCGGTTACCACTAGACCACGAGCTAATCTAATTTTCTATTGCATATTATATTTTTTAATATGCTGCATTTATCCTCCTCCTGCCTGGAATACATTGAATTACCAGTAACCCTGTAGATTAAACTTTATATTGATAGTCGAATTACCAGTTTAATATATTTTCACTCGCCTAACAATCGCAAAAAATACGTGACGTCAGCGACAACTTGAAGTTGTAAGTCAGTAACGGTTGTCTCTTGTTTGTGATACGGCATTGACCATAGAGTTGATATTGATGCATTAACGTCATAATTATTGGTCAAATTATGCTGGTACTTTACTGACAACCCTAATGTTCGAATTATATTATCTGTAAACAAAAGAATGTGCTTTAATTAACGTCGGAGTGCAAGTTCTGTATGTAAGTACTGTTCTCTATTCTGTGGTTTAAGGTAGAAAGAAATAGTGTAGCCATATTTTACCTTATATAATTTTACAGTCGCGATATTAACACAATGTGACCACAAAATTAGATGTCTTGGGCTTATGGTGTCTTAGTTGATAGAACGTTCCTCCTGGAAAGGTATCAGTCGCCTGGTTCGAGTCCAGCCCCGGACGATAGTTTTTGTGATTAATATTGTAAAATGATATAACAAAAAGTTAGCATACTTCACTGCTTATAAAATATATTTTACCGTGTCTAAAGAAGCACCTGCGTTGTTACTAACCCCATGAGTCTTGTTACTAGAAATCTGAATACTTTAATAACATTATAAGCGATCCCACTTTAAACTTTATATTAATGACTAGGTACTGTATTATCAGAAGTTAACGGTGTTCTCTTAGTCCTTACTCGTAGAAAGTAATTTCCTACAATATTAAAAATATGCCGAGGAGGTAATTGAGAATCTTAACACCGACTTCTATCTTTACCGGTAGCGCCATCTAGTTACGTCTTCGGTACTAACGCACTAAGATAGATATTATGATCGTAATTATGCGAGACTAGACATAGTGACATTTACAGGAAGATTTTTTTAAATTGGTGAATTATGTAGAATTTTCTAAATAAACTATCGGAATTCTTGGACATTTGATGGAAAAGTGGCCTAAGTGTAAAATTAAACGTTATTGCTTTACTTTTATTTTATACAAAATTTCTAGTTGTAACAAGCAAGACTTTGTAAATTTTAGTTAAGGTTTTTATGTAACTGTAATAATTATATTTGTATATTATAACGAGTATCACTTGACATAAATGTATATTAATATCCAAGTAATAAGAAATAATATCCTCATACATCAGTATCATAGCTTGTAATATACAGTACCTATTTGCAAAGTTTGAAACTAGATGGCGTTAATTGTAAAACGTCATACTCTGTAAACCTCGATGTAATCCATTGTATATCTAAACGTTCAAATAATAACTGAATTTCTCGCGTAATTTTTCTATAAACACTTCGGACCAAAATCCACTTTAATATCTACACAGATGTAACATATCTGATAAAAAATTCATATCTTAGTTATTTTACTAGCAATAAATGTACTTGAATAGTCATAGTTTGTAATTGATCGTTTTGTATAACTATTATATACACTTCACTATTGTAATGCACTTGTCTCTCTTGCCTAATATTGTGGATTTTTGTAATATTTGTGTTATGGCATTTTTCATTTAGGGTGACGCACGTATTTCATTGTGTAGGTACAGCAAATGTATTATATGCAGTCATAGTGACTTTGCGTACTATTTGAAACCTAATTTAAAAAAAATTAAAGGTTGTAACGGAACACCGTTTATTCGGTTGGTAAAACTGTATCGCTGTTCCATCCATGTACAAACTGGCCTGCGCAAGCAAATCTGTGCTTGCGGTAGGCCCATAATTGTCCAAGCTTTCTGGCATTACCTTCACCAATATCTAGTAGTACCAAAATCTGTTACAAGTCAATAAAACTTCAATACTATATGTGCTATATTACTAAGTGGAATATGTTAGATGTCGTAGCTAGATGGAAATCAAAGAGACGTCCACGTAGGGATTTGTATTAAAAAAAAAGACAATATCAGTGTGTATTAAATGTGTGTGTGTAATTATCTCAGTGTGAAACAAATAAAGCAAGATTCCAGGCTCACCAGGCAATCATAGTTCATACTATTTACTAACACTACTCAATTGTACACATACACGTTTGTCAGAAAATAAGTGACGTCTGGCTTTGATGGTCCTGGGATCTTAATATATTAGTTTTTTTAATATATTGATACTGTAAACGAGTCAATATTATGCCTATTCTAACGTCAAAATTTACCGCTACAAATCTTCAATCACTATACAATAACTAAGTGGCTATTTAGTCTTCAAAGCGGTTAAATTATTTTCTACTTAATATCCAAAAATATCATTCTGGATTACTTATCCTTGTTTTATTTGAGTAATCGAAATTGACATTCGGAATTCAAAATTTATTATTTTTTTTAATTTTGGAATTTTCTTTTTTTTCTTACGTGCCGTTATGGTGATTAGGGTAGAATTTTATAAAAAGTTGCAATCCAGAAAAAACATTTTCAGTTTGTTGATCTGTTTCCAAATTCAAATGAATATTTTTCTTTAATTAGTCTATACCAGTGACAGTGACGTTTTAAATCTTAATTGTAGTAGGTAACCGATACATAATCGATTCAGAAAACTACACTTAGAACGCTATGTACCAATTTTAAAACTATTTATGCTGTACTGAGCACAATAAGGCTTGTACATGACAATTTAATTAATAGGGCCAGGAACTTCCTCAGGCGAGATTTATTAGCGCTTGCGAGTGAAGCCGGCCCTGATACCATGTATGTATGTTTGTTTTTAAGCTGTGTTATAGCTATGTAATAAGATTTGATATCAAATATACAATTCATAAAAAACTGTTTTTTTTTTCATTGAGTCAGTATTAATTCATTTCTACGCTACTAGCAACCTCCCCTTGCTTCGCCTTGGTTTTACAAGTTGTATGTTGGTTGATACACATAACTTCACTGGCAGATATAAAATATTATAAGTTGTATGTTCTAAGGAGTAAGTTGGACTACTTTTTAGGGTACCGTAGTTCAAGACTCGGAACCCTTATCGTTACGTCATGTATGTCAGTTCGTCGTCCCGGTTCGTAGACCCGGCATAAAAAGAACGCAACGCGAGTTCTACATCTTGCGGCGATACGAAAAGGGGGGTGTACAGGGCATCCGGCGCATGGGCATGCTGCTGATTGGGCGCAACGGGGCAGGGTGTTTTGTCTTCAAGGCCGCCAGTGTCTCAGGGCCATGCGCAAATTCATCGGCTGACATCAAAATCCGAACGGCTCCCCTCAGATCCCCTTCAAACACTTTGGATTCAATTTTCCTTTTAATCGTATGCAATCCTACCCCTGCCGAAGATACATCACACCCGCGCTCGTACTGTGATAGACCTATAGCTTCAATGTTTTCCTTCACCTTAGACGTCATGGTGCCTGGCAAAGATTTAGAAGGCACTCTCAAGGCGCCATACGAAAAAGATAGCAGAGCATACCAGTCGTCTACTCCATTATTATCTAGACATCTGTCTATCACTGAACAAAGTTTGCCCGCTGCTAAGCCGCGCGCGCCCTTAGGGATGTGTCGCATTACCGGTATGCTCCCCCTCAGCCCAGCCAGACTCTCCAGGGAGCATCGAAAGGTAGACCCCGTTACTGTCTGCGACTGCTGACCCCTAGCCTGTTGGGAACCACGCAGACCAGACTGCGACACATCACCATGCTTTCTGGCTATATGCATTTTGAGACCGCGGGAAGTAAACGTGCGCGCTGACCGCGGGCAGTGGGGGCACGCAGCCTGCTGTGACATCACTGCGCTCATGTTACGTAGTACTAGTAAATAAATAGTAACCAAAATACATTGAAATAAAAACTCAGGTTGGTACCTACTTACTTAACAAAAATAAAAAAAATAAAAAATGGTTTGTGACAAAAATCCATCATCAGAAAGTAACAATTAAATTAATAGGTGTTATCAATCAATCAAAAGTCGTCACAACGTAAAAAAAAATAACAATTGGTTACTAGTAATTACTAAAGAAAAAAAAAAAAAAAATAAGTACCTAATCACTTAGAAAGAATAGTCAAATAAAAATTACCATGCAATAATAAACAATCAATTAATTTGAAATATCATCAATATAAAGAATCCAAAGTTTACTGGGTAACATAACACACTCGCTATCAGTACCTACCTACTTAACAATGCACCCTGAGTATACAGCTTTAAACCCATTAGGTACCTAGGTATAGACTAATACAATGCAATATGGTGTAAATATGGTGTAAACTCCCAGTTCTTTTTATAACATAGACTATTTAATAAATAATACGAAATATCACAACAAAAAAAAAACACAAAAAATAAAAAAAATAACTACGCCATTACCTACGTTAAAGATGTGCGAGTTCGCCAGATATACGGATAAGTACGGCCACTAGTTGCAGACAACAATAATACTATTAGTTAGGTATCTAAATTTGTGATTTGCGCCTGCACAGCCACTCAATTGAAATCACTGATTACTGCCCTCTGTGGGGCAATGCTGGAACTTGTTTCAAATTACGGTTCGATCGACACGATGATCTTGTGATAAAGTTTATAAATGGGTAACAGCACAGCAGTCAAACAATGCAGTAAACGAAATAAATGTTGTTCTCTATGAATATTCTTTCAAAAAGAACTCTGGAACCCGAGATTTGAACCCCGGCCCCCGATTCCGAATTCCGTTAAAATTAAATTATGAAAACAATGTACCTAACTCCCCTACACGTGCTTTACGCTGGATGTGTCTGATACTCAGTTTACCTAGCTCGCGTTATGCCTAACCAAAAGTAGAAGTAGGCATAACGCTAGTTAGACTTACTTCGATACAGGCCAACAGCTATAAAGACCAAATAATAACCAGACCAACTGAGATTTAGTCTTTTAGCGCTTTCTTAACTCAACTCTTAATCCTAAATTATATTATATTCAGGATGTTACAAAATACCATTAATAAATATATTACGAACACAAACCTATTGGAACGAAGTTCTTTATCGCGCGTTGCGATACCCCTTTCGCTAGACGGAAAAAATTAAGAGAAAAAGTGGGTCCGACACTTTTTGCTATTGTTGTAAAACGAAAATGAAAAGCCAAGTTGGGTTGCGTTGCATCTGTGGTGTAAAAAACTTCGTTCCTGACGGGGGGTCCTCCGACGGCATTTTCTCGTGTCTCCCCATAGTGTGTTTTTAAAGCATTAAGAGGATGCTAAGACAATTCTTTCCTTTAAGAATGCGTTGCGAGATTTTCAAGATTAAAGCGCATTATTAGATAACATTAACACAGGACGCGCAAAGCCCCCTCTAATCCCTAACCCTCAATTGCAGTACCCTACAACGTTACCTTGTCACACACCGCGAACTAGTTCAGATTAACTAGTTCTTCTGTGCGGAAAAAATCAAGCATTACCATAACATTGACGAAATCGTCGATGAACAACGATGGAGCCACGTTTAGTAAAAATAAAAAACTTATCTATATATAGAAATGGTGAATGTAATTTTTGTCCCCCCTTAGCTCTCGAGAACTGCTTATGCTCCAATGATGGTTGACCCCTCTATGGATAGCCCTCGATCTGGAGGCAAGCCAAATAATCGAAAATTTGACCTAGCCCTAAGGGGTCAAAAGTTATAGGCCAAAACCTATGGCGTAGTGCGGCGCGAAGCACCGCACAAGACACCGTACTGGTGACCTTTAGAAACTGACTTTCTGGGTCAAATTATGTTTGTTCAGGAGTTCATTATAGGAACTCAACTACGGAATCCTAGTTTCTGCAAGGCCTTACGCGCCGTACTTAGCCAGTTTTTTTAAATGTTCTAATCTATCTATTTTTCGAGAATGTGTTCTCGTGGTAATAGAGAACATAAAAAACTACTCCAAGCGGGTCGTGGCGGGCGAAGGTCGTGGGTTTCAGTTAGTTCAGGATGAAATAAAACGAACAATCATTGTGAAAGCACCAGTCAATAAACTTTATTCACTATATCACTTAGTATACAAATCTGATATTTGTTATGTGGATGATGTTGTACTATATCTACAAGTGCATGGCCAAATATACTGTTTGGCAACGAATCAATACGTTACGAAACATTACCACAAAGTAGACTAATGGAACAGAGTTTCAACTTCCTAAAGACTTGCAAAATGTGTGCAACAAACAATTTGCATCGCACTAAGTTGATATAGATAGGAGTTTGTTCATAAATAAAACTCTGTTCCGTTTGTTCTTATTAGTTATTGTATTCTGTAGGTTAACAGAGTAGTGACATTACATAGAGCTCGGTAATAGCAATAGGTTTGCCCCTATAACCTGGGACCAACAAAACTAGTAGCGTAATGTAGACGTGTAATGCATCTGTGCCTACCCACCTTGGTTATGTTCCGTAACTGTATAGTAATCGCGACCTTTATTATTATAGAAATAAGATTTAAAATCTATTTCATTACGCTCAAAAACAATATTCCAATTACTTACAGCAATTCCCATGTAATGAAACAGATTCAAATCTCTTGCGATATTTTTTTTTGAGTTTATTATGAGTTTCTACTACACAACATGAAGTAACTAACTATGAAAATAACGACTGTTTTAATTATAAATGGTATTAAGCGACAATTGATATTTACAGGAAAAAGCTCTTAAGTGACACAACGTAATATTTAATGATTTTTCAAATTACACTGGAAGCACTGCACAGAATTAATGATTAATTACATCGCACTAATCATTTGCGGTCCAAACGTTGTTTTGTTCCAATCAAGTAGACAGTAGCCTTTAGGCACATGAGACAAGTGCCCAGAGGCACACATACCCCGCGTGCTTGTCCTCGTAGTGGTGCGACCGAATTTGGCGCTTGTATGAAGCTTTCACTCTGTTCGGTGTACCTATTACTTACTCATGTACTTTCGATGTGAAGCGTCAAAACCTGCAGATACAATCTTGTGTCGTTTGAGAGATTCTACAATTTACTGAAACTTTATTTGTGCAACCTTTACACGCGTTTCAACCGCGATACAATTTCTGTTCAACAGCAAGTCCAGTGTAATATTAAAGTCAATTGGCTACGTAGAGTCAGATAAGAACTTTTTTTTTAAACATTTCATTGAATAAGTATATTAAAATAATCCGTGGAGCCTCTTTCGATTAGGAAAACATGATACCTACATTAAAAGAAAACATTAATTTAGTGATAGTAAAGTTCTTATATTCTAATATAATTTCTTATTTTAATAATTAGAATTAGAAAGCTATTATTATCGATGAAGCGACGATTATTTACAATCACTGTTGTGGAATGTTGAAGTATGTAGGAATTTACAATTAAATTTGAGTACACGAGGTTTCTAATACACAAATTATGAGTACCTAAGTACCTACTTAAACAATTTCTTAATTTTATAATGATTCAATGGAATTAGGTATGTACTTTCTGTAATTTTGCAGGAATAATTTATGATTTTAATGTACCAACAATGACTACTAATTTTGACATTTCTAAATGTCATTGATAAGTGTACTACATTAAAAAAAAACTTATTTTTTTAAGAAGTAAGTACATGAGTGTGAATGCCTGTACTTACACTTGAAAACTAAATACATACACTTAATTAGAATATTCGTTAGTCGTGTATATTGTCTACAATATAATATTTCTCAACTCCCAATACATTTTATAATTATGAAATATCGTTTCCCTTAAAAGAAAGATGAGATCTCTTCTATCTATTATGCCGAGACAAAAACATCTAAGTGCCATAATTCGATTTTCAAACACCTATCTCTATAGCGTGACAGAATACTCTTGACACAAATCAACCAATGATATGTTAAATTTCGTTGAAATAACAGAATTTTTTGCGTTTTCATTGGTTAAATTGTGTCCACAGACTACGTTACCAATAGACTGACCAACTATTAAATTTTAGGTATAAAATAGATTTATTTCTCTAACCTATTATACATAATTTTGCTGTTGAGTATAGCTTGAGTATAGCTTGAGTATAGCCTCTTAAGCCATAAAACCAAAAAAAAAATCTTCAAGGATTTCTCGGTCTAAAATAACAAAAAAAGAATTGTATTACATACTCCAATCTTTAAACATTTCTTATTTTTCCTTTCTTGAACTCATCCTAATTATAATGAATGAATGATACTTTTAAGTTGATATAAGTCTTAAGGCAATTCACTAATTGTTATTATTTAGGAACAATTAGTGAATGGTGAATGAAATTGTTATTAAAAAATATATTTCATGCTATCTTTGTTTTTCGAAAATTAGGAAGAAGTAAGGGACGGTCAAACTCATCCTTCACATGCGACGTACACCACGCATTATGACATCTGAACAGGATCTGACCTGTACAATTAGTATGGTAACGAACACACTGTCTCACGCGTCACCGCGCCAGACTCGCGTGTTCCCATGCACGTTTAAAGTGTCATAGCGCGTAGATTATGTAAACGTCAGACGTCAGACGTAGGACCAGTGTGTCGCTGTCTCCCACGTCGCGTGGCATACCGAGTATGTGAAGAACCAGTTTGTTTTAAGATTTACAGACTTAAATTTATTGGATTGGCCAACAATGTGCGTTTTGAGAATTAAAACATTCCATGGAAGTAACTTTCAAATAATTTCTTCTATCTAATATACAATATCATATTTTAGTTACAAATTAAATCTAAAACATACTCTGCAAGTCCCGAGGAACTTCGGCTTCGCCATTATCTTCGTTTAGCATGCTTCGTGCAATAATAATAAGTGAACAATAAAAATATAATAAATTAAAATAAGCTGTATTATAAAAATGTGGTATTATTAAGAGATCATTATCATTTGGTCGGTTTTCCTATTAAAATCATATTTTTATTACATTTTATCGATGAGATTTATTAATTAACACAACATGCAATTCAAGTTTCGGCAGATTTATGTTGCCAGCAAACTTTATTAGTAGATAGATAATATGTAAGTAAATAATATGATAATTTAATTTTATAATTATAGGTAGGTACCATAATATTAGATTACCATTTCTGGAAGCAAAAAATGAGAGCATGCATTATTCATTTGAATGTCATAATCCTTTATTTTAGTTTTAAAATACAATAAAACAAAGGATTACATTCAAATGTAATTATTATTAAAACAAAAACAAAAAAGGTTTTTTTATTTGCAACCCTATAGATTTGATTGAAATCCATTCTAACACAAAGGCCTTTGAAGCCATGCCAAAAATTCTCAAAAAAAAATTGAAATCCATTTGATGAATTTTAATTACCTACATACATGTTCCAATATTGAAATTATTTCTACAATATTCATAAAGGGCTCCATAGACTAACAGTCCGTCGTCCTCTGCCGTCGAATATCAGGACTGACAGTTGTTCGCTGGCAGTCCACAGGCGATTCTGTTAGTTTGTGAGTCCCAAGTATTTAGTTGAATGTATATCTTTATTCATTATGTTATGTATGTAGTGTGGGGTTGTATGGTGTGGCTGTGTGTGTTTATTCCTTCAGTTTGTGCCAGTCGGCGATCTGACGGCGCGGGGCGGCCTGCACCTCGCGCCAGTGGTGCCGCGCGCTGCCGGCGCCGGAGCAGCCGAGCTCCAGTCGACCGATCACCTGACGGACAAGTGATATATGCATTCAAGAATTATAAAATTACACAGAAAGAATTAGGTATTATGATGAATTAAAATATGAGTATTAATTATTTATTAATTCTTTGTACAAATTAATTAAAAAAAAAATAGTGACCTTAGATTAAGACCTTGGTGGAACCTCTTCAGGTACTGTTACAACCCTTTATTACGATGGTTTAATGTCTCCAAACACATATAAATGCAAGAGTTGCAAGACTTGCGACTCTTCCTGCAATATCAAGACTGAGAGCACAAGACTAACACGCTGGCCCTTACCATGCGCTCGGATGAGTTTATCGATAACCAATAAATGCCAATGATATCGCAGCAAATTTCAATAAAACCGGTCAAGTGCGAGTCGGAGTCGCGCACAAAGGGCTCCATACCAAAACGACAAAATAATCACTTTTGGGAGACCCTTTAAATATTGATTATATTCTGTTTTTTAGTGTTTGTTGTTATAAAGCAAAAGAAATACATTATCTGTGAACATTTCAATTTTCTAACTAAGTATCACGGTTCATTGGATACAAATAAATATTTAAGGGAGCTCCCATACACCGACTCACACTTCAATGAGGCGTTGACCTTCTTCATTTAGACCTTACCTCGTTCTTGGTGACTCTGTCCCAGTCCAGTACAAGCAATTCCAGCGACACGTGGTCAAGAGTGACATTAGGAGCAGCCGGTACTTCGAATACGAACGACTCGTTGAACACAGGGTTCAGGGTTCGCTTCTTGACGTGTGTCTTCTTCTTGGCGATGCGTTGGCCGTTGTATAGCAAGTACATCTTCACGTACCTACGATAATAGAAATTATGAGTCGAAGACGTCTGGGACACAAATTCTACGGACACTGTGTCCCTAAGTGTACTTTCAAATTTATTTATTTTTTCGAAGACGTTACAGACACTATCATTTTATTAAATCGGCTCAGTACAGTCTCATAAAAAAGTGTTATAATATAATATGTGAAAATCGAATAAGTACATTTCTTGTTGTTTTTTTATTCAACGACCTATGGGCCGGGGCCCCTGTGCATTGCCAGGAGCTCCCAGTAGCATGTATTACTTGGCGTATGTGTATCATGCAAGGTATATTTTAAAAATAGTGGGCTACGATGATCTATAATAAAATCAATTTTGAATATTTTAACATCAGTCTTATTGATTCATTTGGTACTTATTACTAAAATACACATGTAACGTGTGCAAAAATCACAGATAATAATGAGAACAAACAAAATAAAATATATCTACATATTAAAGCCTACAATAATTACAGTATTTAGAATAGTTGTCATGACATTCCAAAACTTATAAAAATAAAAATGTAACTCATACCTACAATGTTTCATAAATTGGTTCAATGTTGATTTTAGATTGTCATCGAACTCAATGGTGACACCTGTTTTTTTGTTATGTCAGAACCCTTCAGATATAAAGCCTGTTGGTACATATCCTCCTTCTCTAACAATGTTAAAAAATGCGCAATACTATTTGGAGTTTTATTAATTTTTTTATTAATTATAGCATGCCAAGATTCAATCATGTTTGTGGTGCGATGAGGGCTATTGTAAACACACCACATATCGCCAAAAGGGCAACTTTCGTTCAACCAAGTGTCAACGAAATAATCATTAAACTTGTATAGTTCCTTGTTTTCGGGACATTGGGACATTATATATAGCCAGGCATCATCCATTACTTCTTTTGGTAAAAGAGCTAACAAACTACACCTTTTTATGTGCTTTTTGACAAATTTAGATTTGCTTTTTTTCATACCTAATTGCTCAACTTTCCGCCATAAGCTCCGCGTAAAATGGAAATAACAACCTTTAATATTTACTTTCGGGAACACATTTTTAATAACCGATATAGCAGCTATCTCAAAGTGAACGATAAATGTTTCTGGTTCAAATTCTGGAATTTGACATTTAATGAGGTTGAATAAAGTTTCATATACATTTTGAGTTTTACTTGACGTATAAAACGGGAATCACATTAGAATGAGTATCACTACTGCCTAACTCCACATGTAGCGTGTACATTTGTTTAAATGGTTTTAAGCAAAATTTAAAAGTCCCATATCAAAACACTGTGAGATTAGGTTTTTTTTAAATATCTTTACAATAATCACCGGCAAAAATCAAGATCCTGGTCCGATCATGACAATAATCTGCTAATACAAATTTTTCAAATCTTAAGGGAACAACGATGTCCATTAAATAATCAAAGCATACCCTGCTCACGCCTAGGGAACTATTTCGTTTCCGACACAGCTTTCTCTCAATATTTTTTCTATTTGGTAATTGTTGAACCAAATTCAAACCTCTGTCTTTTATTTCGGATATTGCTTCACGGACTGCACTAATACACAATAGGGACAGTATAGTCAGTTGTCACTCTTTGAAGACACTTGTCAAGTTCTAGTTCTAGTTCATTTGCAACAAAATCAGGCTCGCAGTCATGTCTATCATCCTTTATGATGAGGTTGTTGCTTGTTATCAGCAATACAGCTTTGCATGTATCTCTTTTCACACAAAGCCATTTGTTGGAATTATCTTTATTTGTACGCCTTTTATGGTACCTGTGGCCTGCACGTAGTAGTACCGGTTTTCCACGTCTCGAAGTAACTATTTCAAATCCAATTTGATTTGAACTAGACGAAGATGCTTGCTGTCGATCACCTAAAATAATAAAGTAAATAAATATCCTATATATAATTCCGTAATTTATATTTAAAGCCTCTCTCACTCACTACTTAACTCTATTTTGAGAAAAATTTAGACAAGTCGTTCGTTTGTTTGTTTTTAATAGGCTCCGTAACTACATCCTGAAATACTACGTACTGAATTTTGAAAATTCTTTCACTGATATCTAAGTAGCTACAGTATCAGACTAGTACAGGATCAGCTAGTATTATATATTATTATAGTAGGAAATTACCAAAAGGTTAACCGCAATTAGAATTTTACCCAAGTGTATTTTTTTTATAATGCAGTTGGGTACTGTTAATTATAATGATTAAAAGGTATGTTACGTGCAAAACTATCATTAAAATCGTATTCTGAATTAAGTTTTTAACTTTTCAATCCAGTTTTAAAATTTTAATGCAAACTTTACAACAAGAGAATAGATAAAATTATTTGACTTACCTCCACAGTACATAAAATACAACAATAAATGCCACATTATTCACTTTTTAAACAATATACGTAAATAATACTGTCGTAGTTCCGCTGACCTTGACTTAGGACGAATGCCATGCGGTTCGTCAATCATGTACTAAAACAATACGAGCGAGACACCTATATAAACAAAAGAGATAGAACGACTGCATTGTTTTCACTCTCCGTTCTGCACTTCCAAAAATCCTCGCGGCGACGCGCGCGCGACTCGATTTCATTGAAGCAAAAAGAGCAAGACAGATTTATATAAATAAAAATGATAGAGCTATTTTTATTATTCATCGACATTGTTAGCGCGTTTTCGCTCCGTAATACGCACATAATTTTATGAGTTTATAATATATTATTATGTATTGAAAACAACTAGAAGTTTTCCATCCGACTGTACAAAACTATCGTTTTAATTTGGTGTCCATAACGTCTTCGAAAAAATAAATAAATTTGAAAGTACACTTAGGGACACAGTGTCCGTAGAATTTGTGTCCCAAACGTCTTCGACTCGAAATTAAACCAACATTATGAAATTGTGGAGGTTTATAATTAGATAGTTGTATCAAACAAGAGAATTAAATTAAAAATTTAAAAAACCCCCGACTCACATAATTCATTATTTAATATAAACATACGTATAGTCTATCAACAATTATTCAGAGCTAATGCGAATTGCGCGGAGTGTGGTTACAGAATTAGAAATACATTCCACTCCTCATATCTTCCGAATGGCTAAACCGATTTTCATAAAACTTGCGGAATCGTGATGTATAAGTTATGACCTTTCATTTGATACTCAACACTGGTACATTTGAACACATTCAATTTTTCATCACCACTTTCACCCCTCATATCTTTGAAATGGCTTAACCGATTTTTATAAAACATAGCTAAGAACACTCTCCCCTAACCCATATTTCAAACAAAAGAAACAGAATCAAAATCGGTTCATCCGTTTGGGAGCTACGATGCCACAGACAGACTTACAAACACACACACATACACCCACACACACGTCAAACTTATAACACGCCGTTTGGGTTTCCGTCGGGGGTTAATAAAGTTTGGGCATCGACTGCTACTGGCTACATGAAGGCGGTATGTTATATAAAACGAATTCATATATTATATTATATTTATGTTCAGGCTAAACGAGAAAAATACAGAAATGGGACCAAATAATTGTCGGAATGGGACCAAATTGAAATCACGGAACACTTCGGAAGTATAAGCTTTCATTTAAAATTTTAGCATCGGTTCACCCAGTCCAGAGATATGAGGTAACAAACATTTAAAAAAAAAATGTTGAATTGAGAACCTCCTCATTTTTTGGAAGTCGGTTGAAAAGTTACAGATTATGAGAAGTGATTAAGTAATTACAGTGTAGAACGTTTTGGAGTAATATTTTGCAATGATGATTGTTACTCAATGACGCGTCAATCATTATCCTTTCCTAAGAACATGGCATCAATGGCAACCTCGACTTTGGTCAAGCCACGACATCATGTTGCACATGGTTGGTACATGGACTCTTCATAGAGTTAATGTACACCGGATAGATAATGTTTCGTTCTACCAACTTAACAAGTCAAGAGAGTGTAACGTACGGGTCGGCGAGTCCGGTGACGTCCATCTTGGGCAGGTTGCGCGCCTTGAGCAGCACCACGGTGAGGCGCGCCGCCGCCGGCTGCCAGCACAGCGACACCAGCACCTCGCCGCGACCCACGCTGCGCATCTGACACAGACAGACACATACACAACATGCAAATGCACACACTATTACGAAAATACACTAGCCGGTCTGCAAATGGGTCGTAAAAATTTCAGAGGGAGAGAACAGGAGAGGAAACTGGGCCTCACAAGCTTTCAGGCATAACACCATTTTCAAGTATTGATCCACTAGTTAAACTTTGATGCACTGACCGAGACTTTGATATATCCAAGTGATGATGCTGAGGCCGTGCCTTTGGGTATTTGGAGCCCTAAACCAAAATCCGTCTGGTCTAACTCTACAGAACTTCTATCTATATCGCCCGTAGGTTGTGAAAGTCAAATGACGGTCACTTCACGGCAAATATTGAAGTTCAGCCGCATTGCAGTAAGACTGAAAATTCGACGCCAACTGAACTGGGTTGGGAAAAGGATCAGTGGATGATGATGACGCCGCGAGGCAAAACTGTTTAGTGGGTAAAATAAATATAGTGGAAAAGTGTCCGGCGGCGGCGGCGCCTATGGGTTATAGGGCGTACCTGGGACGCACGGCAATAAACAATATGGCGGCATTAAAAAAAATGGAAGAGTATAAATAGGTGTTCTTGTTCAATATGGGTAGCAAGTTCCACAAAGTGCTATCAATTGACAGTACACATACGTGTGATTTTCTTACCTTGAGACTGCGTGGCTGTACCTCTCGGCATAATGCCATGGCCTCTCCGCTTTGTAACTGCAAGTTCGACAGCGGAGACACCACCTCTCCAATTATCTCATCACGAGAATATCTAAAACACATGATATACAAGTTTACTCTCAATTCAGGGTACCACGGCACCCCAATCAGTCTCCAGCTGTAGTCCTGCTGATTGAAAGGTCCCAGCGAAGGCAATATGCTCCTCCCTAATCATCTGAGGCGCGCGACCAAACCAATGACGATAGAAATATACTTTTAGTTCCTAGGGGAGAAAATAGAAAATAAAATAAAATAAATAAAATAAAATCTATATCGATATCGATTTGCGTCCTGCAGTGATCACCAGGCTGTTACAACACCAGTTACTGGCCTACCTATGTATGGAACTCGATAGTTTTAATAGCTCTTATTTTTCCGATATTAAACACTAGAACCAATAGAAGATGAGAAGTTTACAAGCCTCAATGCTAGCATTGAGGCTTGTAAACTTCTCATCTTCTTCATCGTAACTAGTTACGATAGTGAATGACTTGATCTGCCGTAATCAAGAACATATATGATAGGGGTACACTGTACAATGAGGATATAACTGACCTGTCAAAGCTTAGCACGACGAAGTGTAGAGTAATTGCTGAGATCTGCTGAGGAGCAATGCCGTAGAACGTGAAGTCTTCGTCGTACACTGGGCAACGGGTCTTGCGGACCACTCTGTCAACAGAATAAACGGAAGCCTGTAATCTTCTACGTAACTTGTTGATAATATGAGGAATGTTTTGGTATCTGAAGGGGAGACTATAATTTCTTGCTGTCTGTCCGTCCGTACACCGACTCGAAGACCATAGAAGAATTCTTTCTGCATATAGTCCTGCTTGATTAGAATAGGTGCAAGGACAACTTTTTGTGACTGGAAGTAACCCTTCGGAGACAGGAGTGTGAACGGAATCCGTTCTCCAACCTTACCTTATTTTAAAATGGGACTAGTGACTCGGTTCTAATAGGATCTGTATCAGTGACACATGGTTGACTTACCTGGTCTTAACTTTATGCTGTTTGTCTGGCAAGAGCTGCAGCTTGACGTATGGGTCCGGACCAGCCGGTTCACGACCTGGCAGTCCTTGGCAGGAAACTACTGATACTACCAGAGCATTCTTCTCGTTTTCATAGCTGGAGAAAGAGAGAGAGAAAGAGACTTGTGAAAATGGTGATAAAAGATTTATTTTAATAGCAGAGATTTCTTTCATTAAACCATTGGGGGAACCGCTATTTAGTGTTAATAGGTAGATGTATCGTATTATAATGGGTATTCTGATGCCCGCGACTTGATTTTGCAACATTATCCACTGCTGCTCCGATCTTATTGGTCGTAGCGTGTGTTATATCGCCTTCCTCGATAAAACTTCATTCTACACAAACAAAATTTTTTGAACGTATAACCAAAAAAACTCTCCAGCTTTGTAATATTAGTAAGATCAGCAAATCGAATCACTAGTCAGTGTTGTAAATACATAAGGCATATGCTTCAAAAGCCATGTCAAAAATATTGCAAAAAAAAAATAAGCTAAATTACTAAATGTGTTTTACTAAAATTGTAGTAGGCACCAGAAATAGAATTATCAGGAGCAGTTTGAGTGCTAAGAGGTATCACCAAGAACTTAGAGACCAAAACCATACTCGCGTTGCTACTTCTGACAGATGGAGAAAAGACTGGAAAGTTCCTAGAAACTGCAATACCTTCGGCTTCTATAGTGGACCAATGAAATCAAAACAAAACATTGACGTAAATAAATAAATACACGTCGTCAAAAATTGACACAACACCCAACTTCAAATTACCGAAATGGGACCAGATAACAATAAACTATTTAATTCTACCTCATCTATCGCCTAATTCCTCGTCACTTTATGAAAGCACAATAAAAAGCGTCAAATATCATTAAAAGCTTTTATGTGTAGTGTTACTATTTCACCCTCGGAGCGGACACAAATTATGGCCTACTTTGGGTACAGCGAAAGTTTTAATCAAACGAGGTTTTTTTTATATAAAAAGTATTTTTACTGTAGCAAAAAGCCTTATACTGTATTTTATAATTTTGCCCTGCTGAGGCAGAAAGGGTACGTATCTCCGAGTATAATGTGTTTGAGCGAATATTTATTAAAATATATTTGAGACATCAAGCCCATATAGGTATACTTCAAGGTTAAGCCTGACCCTATAGAAATATGGACTCCTAACGTAGAACTTCAGCTTGAAGCGAAGCTCTTTGTGCATTTAGAAAAAGAAGTATCTTCGTATCTATCTATCTCGTCGTTATAGAAAGAAACTGTCATCAATTTAAGACATTGGTATGGGTAGGTTATCATCTATATATCTAAAAGTAAGTCGTGTTTGTTACAACACTTATAACTCGAGAACGGCTGGACCGATTGCCATGGTTTTTGATTTGTTGGATTTGTTTCCATCACGAATAGCAGAATACATATTAAAAACAATGAAATAGATGCTGATTTGTTTATTACATGTAAAACATTAGTTGTACAATCCTGTCAAATAGTGTAACAACTTTTTTTTTTTGGAGCTTATGGCCTGGTTGCTGAGAACTTTAAGCAAAAAATTTATTTTTTTCTGAAGACATCATATGTGCGTTCAAAAATTTATTTTTTGTAAAATGTCTACAAAGTTCAGGTAGTGTTATATTTGTTTGTTTTAGCCATTAATTTTCGAAAATTATTTATTAATTATTTAATTTTTAATTCCAGAAAATAATACCTAAGATTTATTCTACAGTAAAAACATAAAATCATCGCAAAGGAACAAAATAAAAAAGAATAAAAAATCAGTTGGTAAAGGTTATAAGAATAAGGAAAAAAAATCTACAGGTTAACAAAAGTGTAAATGTCTTTTTATAGGTTGTATATGATTTTTCTTGATAAGATATTCATACGTAGTGGTTATATACTCTTTGAGCTATTGTCTGTCTCGAAAGTTGTCACTGTTATTATATTTGGTGGTTTTATGCGAGTGCACATTTTAATAACAATGCCGCGTCCTAGAAGATCTTATCTTTCCCAGCGAAGCCGTAATGCAATTAGGCAACGGAATATCGCGAGTCAATTATCTGATGGAGAACGAGAAATTGCACGAGAACTGCGCCGCGTTAGTATGGAGCAAAGAAGGGCCTTAATTCGTGCTTCTCAAACACAAGAGCAAAGAGAGGCAGCCCGTGAAACGGCTAGGTTAGAAACGAGAAATCGTCGAGCTTATCGTACAGATGAACAGAGGAATAATCTTCGAAGTGCAAGAAGAAATGGTTCAAGTATTGATTTGAATCGAGCAGCGTTTCTGTATGATTGCACCATCGACTACAGCTTGCATCGTTTAGTTTGCATTGGTCCAATGGACGTTGTTTGCCAGCATTGTGGAGCATTGAAGTTTGCTGGTGAAACGCCTGGTTTGTGCTGCCTTAGTGGTAAAGTGAAATTGCCATTATTGGTCCCGCCACCAGAGCCATTGTGCTCCCTGCTTTATGGCGAAACACTAGAATCACGACATTTTCTAGCGAACACTCAAAAATACAATATCTGTTTCCAAATGACTTCATTTGGGGCGGAAATTATCGAAGAACACGGATATAATCCGACATTTAAGGTAATTTACGTTAAAAACTTTATTTTCTATCATTGTAAAAAAAATCTGGAATGTAGTTTGTTAGATTTCTGTATTTGTCTCTGAAATAAAAATGGCATGTTATTATTTGAAAAAAAAAAGTGTTTGTAAATCTAACTATAACTATGGTTTTGACTTTACAGATTCAAGGCCAGATTTGCCATCGCATTGGATCATTGCAACCTATAGAAGATGCACAGCATAAATTCTTGCAAATATACTTCATGGGCAATATGGAAGAACAACTTAACCGGCGTCAAGGGATCAACACAGCTACGAAAAGAGCAATTCTCCAAGATCTGCAGCAAATGCTTCATGAACATCATGCATTGGTCAGGCTGTTCAAGACTGCTTTAGAGCGCATGCCAAGTAATGACTATAAAGTTGTGATCAGAACAGATAAAAGACCAGCTGGAACACATGAACGCACATTTAATGCTCAAACAATCGATGAAGTGGCAATCCTGATTGTTGGTGAAAACTTGGAAACACGTGATATTGTACTTACACGACGCAATACTGGGCAACTACAAAGAATATATGAAACACACCGTTCATATGACGCGTTACAATACCCGCTGATGTTTTGGCAAGGAGACGATGGATATCACTTTAATATCAAAATGATTAATCCATTGAATGGTAAGATCAATATTGTTGTTTTCATTTTAACTTGATATACATTTTATTCTGTTTGCTTTTAGTACTCAAAAAAAGTTGTAATTTCTAATTTAGTAGAGAGTAGCTGTAAGAGTCGTTAACCTATTACGGGTTCTAAAATACAATTTTTACTGCATTTGTTTCAGGTGAGGAAACTACCAAGAAGGTTAGTTCGATGAATTATTACGCATATCGTTTGATGATTCGTGAAAATTCTGACAATTATTTGTTGCGATTTCGTCGACTGCTTCAACAATATTGCGTTGACATGTACGTTAAAATCGAAACGGAGCGCCTGACTTTCATTCGGTTGAATCAAGCTAAATTGCGTTCGGAAGAGTATATCCATTTACGCGATGCAATTAGCACAGAAGGAGATTCAGAAAATGTTGGTCGATTGACTATTTTACCGGCGACATACATAGGTAGCCCGCATCATTTGCATGAATATGCGCAAGATGCAATGACATAATAATATGTTCGTAATTATGGTCGGCCAGATCTATTCATTACATTTACATGTAATCCGAAATGGATAGAAATTATTCAATTGCTGCTTCCCGGACAAACATCAAGTGATCGACACGACATCATCGCACGTGTTTTCAGGCAAAAAATTCGGTCACTAATGAATTACATTGTTAAGCAACACGTCTTTGGGAATACTCGATGCTGGATGTATTCAATCGAATGGCAAAAACGAGGCCTACCGCATGCTCAAATTCTGATTTGGTTAGTCGAAAGAATTCGGCCAGATCAAATAGATGACATCATATGTGCGGAGATTCCTGCTCCTGAAACCGATCCAGACCTACATGATGTTGTAGTCACGAATATGATTCATGGACCGTGTGGCAATATCAACCGACAATCACCGTGCATGGTCGACGGCAAGTGTTCCAAACGGTATCCACGAAAATTGACGGTAGAGACCATTACAGGCAACGATGGTTATCCATTGTATCGGCGTCGATCGCCCGATGATAATGGTAGAACTATCACAACTAAAGTGAAAGGAAACGATTTCGTTGTTGACAACAGTTGGATTGTTCCATATTCGCCACTTCTTTCCAAAACATTCAAAGCACATTGTAATGTTGAGTATTGCAATTCGGTCAAGTCAATTAAATACATTTGCAAATATGTCACGAAAGGGAGCGACATGGCGGTTTTTGGTATCCAAACATCCAATACCAACGATGAAATCACGCGCTATCAAGTTGGTAGATATGTGAACTGCAATGAAGCAATTTGGCGTATATTTTCATTCCCTATTCACGAACGTCATCCCACTGTTTTACATTTGGGGGTGCATCTAGAGAACGGTCAGAGAGTATATTTCACAGCGTCGAATGCTGCTCAACGTGCCGAAACACCTCCAGCGACAACACTGACCAGTTTCTTTGCGATTTGTCAAATCGATCCGTACTTTGCTTTACTCAGAAATGCCACGTTGTTACACTTGGAACGCTACATCGAAGAAATTTCAACGTCGGAAGCAAGGCGATGCAGTTCCTGGTCATCCAGATATGCGTTCTACTGATGCTCTTGGTCGTATTTACCAGTTCATCCGAAGAATGATGAATGTTTCTATTTGCGGTTGTTGCTGGTACATGTTCGAGGGCCAACATCATTTGAATCACTACGAACTGTTAATGGTATCGTGTGCCCCACATTTCGTGCAGCATGTCAAGAGCTAAATTTGCTTGAAAACGATACTCATTGGGACACGACAATCGCTGAAGCAATTATTTCTGCATCTCCAAGTCAGATACGCACATTATTTGCTATCATCATTTCAACATGCTTCCCATCGAACCCACGTGACCTGTGGAACAAATACAAAGATAACATGTCAGAAGATATTTTACATCGAATTCGCGTCAGCTCAAGAAATTCCGATCTTGAGGTGAATGAGGAGATCCATAACCAGACTTTGCTCTTGATCGAAGATATGTGTTACCTCATGTGCGGCAGTTTGTTAGTTAGGTTAGGAATGCCAGCGCCAGATCGCGGAATGATTGACGCATTTAATAGAGAATTGGAACGTGAACGTGAATATGATCCACATGAACTAATCCAATCAGTTCAAACGAATGTACCTCTGTTGAATCCTAAGCAGAGGGAAGTCTATGATACACTGATTTATGCAATTGATGATGGAAATGGCGGCTTATTTTTTTTGGATGCCCCCGGTGGAACTGGGAAGACATTCCTCATGTCATTGATTTTGGCCACTGTACGTGCGAGATCCGAAATTGCGGTAGCAATTGCTACTTCTGGAATAGCGGCCACATTGTTAGACGGATGCCGTACGGCTCACTCAGTGTTAAAATTGCCATTAAACCTTCAAACTACTGAACAACCGACACGTAACATTTCGAAACACTCCGCAATGGCCAAAGTTTTAGTAGCATCAAAAATCATCATATGGGACGAATGCACAATGGCGCACAAACGCGCATTGGAAGCACTAGACCGAACATTAAAAGATCTGCGCAATGACTCGAGATGTTTTGGTGGTGCAATAATTTTATTATCTGGCGATTTCCGACAAACACTACCAGTCATTCCAAGATCTACTGCTGCCGACGAAATAAACGCTTGCCTCAAAGCATCAAATCTGTGGCGATATGTAAAGAAACTTTAACTGTCTGTAAATATGAGAGTTGCATTGTTGAACGATCTATCTGCTGATGATTTCTCGAAGCAATTGCTGACTATCGGTAATGGCCGTGTTCCTGTTGACAAATCGAGCGGTTTGATTTCATTTCCTCAAAATTTTTGCAATTTCGTATCATCAAAAGACGAGCTTATCAACAAAGTATTCCCGGATATCATTGCTAACCACAAAAATACTAAATGGTTAAGTGAGCGAGCAATTTTGGCCGCTAAAAATAAAGATGTAGATGACCTCAATTTTATAATTCAAAATCAAATCGTAGGTACTCTGTATTCATTCAAATCTATCGACTGTGTAACAAACGAAGAAGAAGCCACTAATTATCCAACTGAATTTTTAAACTCCTTGGATGTGCCTGGTTTACCACCGCACAATTTAAAACTTAAAGTTGGCTCGGTAGTCATCATGCTTAGAAATTTAAACCAACCAAAACTGTGTAATGGAACGCGTTTGGTGATAAGAAAACTGATGAGCAATGTGATCCACGCGTCGATACTTAAAGGAAAATTTAAAGATGAGGAAGTTCTTATTCCAAGGATTCCGATGATCCCAACGGATATGCCCTTTGAGTTTAAACTCAAATCGACGAATCGGGAATTGAATTCGTTTAAACGAATTCAATTCCCGATTCGTCTTGCCTTCGCCATGACGATCAACAAATCACAGGGCCAATCCTTGACTATTTGTGGCCTCAATCTAGAAAATGCATGTTTTTCTCATGGTCAATTGTACGTGGCATGCTCACGTGTCGGCAAACCATCCGCTTTATTTGTTCTTGCGCCTGACCAAAAAACAAAGAATGTCGTTTACCACAAAGTGCTTGAATGAAAATCCTATTAATGAATTAATCCGAGTTTTTTTTTCCAATCTGCACAACATAGTTTTCTATCATTTTTTTCTGACATGAGTTTGAAGTACTTAATTATTATTTTTTATTTTTTTTTATTTTTATTCTCATTCTGTATGTATGTTTTCATCATCATTCATCATAATAAAATACTTTTTTGTTTCTATCTATATAAATATATTATTTTGTATCATTGTTTTACGTTCATCAAAGCCTAAATTAGTTCAGCTAAAAAGTAACACGACATTCATTGACTGTTAGGCGGTACGAAGTTCGCGGGGTCAGCTAGTTTATCAATAAAGTTGTTAGCCTCACATAATAGAGTGCAAGCTCTTTACCACAATTGAAATTTGTTTTAAGCCGAAACTTAATTTCAATAGCCAGGACCTATGTTACATAGTAAGCCCACAATATCTGCAGTACAAGTTTCAATCTCTTTGCTATTATTACAATATAGTACCTAGGTACCTACCAAGTATAATGTAAGTAGGTACATACTTAAGTTACTCCCGCTGTCTGATCACTTGCCACTTTATAAGTACGTACATGGGGCACACTAAAAGTTTTGCACTTCTAGCTAATCGGAACTACTTGAATTTCGAATGTTATATTTTTTTAAACGTTGCAACCTTCTTAGTAATAAAAAAAACAATTGGCGGGAAATCATTTGTCAATTGTTTTTTATCACACATCAAAGTTCTACGTATGCAACGAAAATGGAATTAAGCCGAAAAGATTTTAGAGCGATGATTTTTTATGATTTTAAAAGTTCTATCTCTCCGCAAGACTGTGCCGCTCGTCTTCAAAATGCTTTTAAGAGAGAAGCACCTTGTTTGAGCACCGTGAGGCGATGGTTTGCTGAATTTGAGGCTACTGTTAAGCGGTTAATTGAACAATACCCGCGGATTACCTATGAGACAATTCGAGGACTATTGGGGATTAGTATGAGTCAAATCCAGAAAATTTTACGCGAAGAATTGATAGTTCGGAAACTTTGTTGTCGTTGGATCCCTCATGAACTGACAGCGGAGCAGAAGCGGACTCGCGTGGAATGGTGCTCACAGATGCTACTGAAGTACGACCACGGACATTCTAATGCTGTTTATGACATTATCACAGGAGACGAAACGTGGATTTATTGTTTGGAACCCCAAAAAAAACAGCAATCTTGTGAATGGGTGTTTGAAAATGAGAACAAGCCAACAAAAGTGAGGCAGGCGAGAAACGTTGGTAAAAAAATGATCGCGTTTTTTTCTCAGCTACGGGTCCCATCTGTACAATTCCACTTGAAGATTAAAAGAGTGTTAATGCCGAGTGGTATTCTACCATTTGTTTACCCAGGGTGTTAGAAAAAGTTCGCGAAAGACGACCCAAAAGCCGCGTTCTCCTACATCATGACAACGCTTCTTCACACACGGCCAACAAAACAAAGTCATTTTTAGCTTTCGAACAAGTACAACTCATCACCCATCCTGCGCATAGCCCAGACCTAGCACCCTGTGATTTCTGTATTTTCCCCAAAATCAAAGATTTGATGAGAGGTTTCACTTTTACCAACTCCGAAGAGGCAGTGATAGCGTTCAATCAGCACGTAGAAAACATGCCTTTAGATCTGTGGTCCTCCTGTTTTTAAAAATGGTTCGATTGCATGAAAAAATGTTTAGTTTATGTTAAGTTACGCCAAACTATAAATAGTGTGACCTATGTATAACGGTACGTACTTCAGTTGTCAAGAGTGATTCATGAGGAAGGATTGTGTAAGTAACGATACCACAATGTCGACAATAATTTGGAACAGTGTGAAGTGGGAACGCGAGAACAATACCACGTGTGTGGTAACAACTAGTAGTAACTGAAAAAGAAACTCCGTAATCTACCAGTATTATAAAGGTTTGATTGTTTGTTAGCATAAAGGGACGGGAAAACTCATCCTTCACATGCGACGTACACCACGCATTATGACATCTGAACAGGAACCTATACAATTTGTATGGTAACGAACACACTGGTCATTCACCACGCTGTCTTACGCATCACCGCGCCAGATTCGCGTGTTCCTATGCTATCCCACGAGTACGACGTTGTCACACACGTTTAAAGTGTCATAGCGCGTAGATAACGTAAACGTCAGACGTCGTAAGACGTAGGACCAGTGTGTCGCTGTCTCCCACGTCGCGTGGCATACGTCGTATGTAAAGGACCAGTGTGTTTCAAGCTTTAGGCTCCGTATACCGTGGACAGATTGTAAAAAGTCTTTGACCTATATGAAGCTACATTGTTAGCAAGTATCATAGGCTATATAACATCACGCTAGGATCAATAGGAGCAGAGTAGCGATGAGAAATGTTGCAAAAACCACGTTACCACGCGGACAAAGTCTCGAACGTCCGCTTGTACCACATAAATAACACCCGTATAAGATCATGACCACAGTATTGACTCGGCATAGACAAACAACAAGAAACAAAGCCGTAAAACACGCAATATTGGTGCCAGAGACAAAAGCTGGCGTCAAACTAACTACGAGTATCGGACTGTTATTGATCCTATGTCATTACGACTACGGCGAGTGTATTTTGAATGGGTTTGCTTTACACGTAACTAGCGAGGTACCCTGTCTTCGCTCATAAGTAATGTTAAAAAGTACGTAAATATGAAGATTTGTGGTAAAACCATGCTTTTCTCAGCACGAAAAGGCTCGGCGTGTTTAGATTGTACAAATTTGACCCGACTCGAAGTTCAAACACGAAACTTCTAGGGTTTCAGGTCATACGATCAGCAGACTACCTACGTCACCGAGGAAGTCAAACTAGGCATAAATTCCACAAAATTAACATAACAAGTCTTCCTTTAACTAACCCCTAGTTTACCGGCTAGAATTTCCCGCTACATTTGAATCAACTTTTTAATAACACTAAGTGACTCAGTCTGCAACAGGCTATGACTCACGGGAATTAGCGACATTTCCCCATTTCAAGACATACCTAATGCTTTTATGCAGTATACCTAAGTATACTAAGATTATGAGGAAAGGTTTCTTTGTTTGAATTGTATAGCGTAACTACCCGATTCTGAAAATTCTCAAACTCAAAAATATGTATTATTTTAGGTTATAAAATAACACTTATTAACGTCAACGCATACGAATTTACATTTAAAGCCAGATTCCCAAAGCAACGGGTCACTCTTTTTCAATAATCAGTAACTACATTCATAGTATAATACACACAATGTATCCAGTACTCCTTCACCCTTATGTAGCTACATTATCCCCGAGTGACGTAGGCTACTTTTTATCCCATAAAAGTATTCCCACGGAAATTGGGAAAGGGAAAACTAAATAGCTAAACAGCTAGTAGATAAAGCCTGCATGGCACTGCTGAATGTTAAAAAAAAGACTGAATATTATTATCTATATTTTTTAGTCAGTCAGCCTGTAACCACGACCAGTGTAACCTGGTCGAAACGTCAGGTAATAAACAGGTATGTACCTATATCTACGCCGTACGACTAATAATCGAATCTAAGACTTACTTACTTAAACTATGTCAGTACCTAATAGATTTATTTAGTTAAGTTAGTGCCCAGTCTGCTTAACCGTCATTCATTGTTTTCTCCCAACTCAGTTGGGGTTGGCTTTCCATTCTAAGCGGCAGAATTTCGATATTTTCCATAAAGCGACTGCCATCTGACCCTCTCAAACCATTTATATACCTACACAATTGTATGATTGTGAAGCTCACCGCAACTTGAAGTGAAGGTCTCCAAGTCGTCCCTCAATGGTTTCCGGTTCTGCAACCTTTGTCTTCTCCGTAGCATTAGCATCAGCGAGTTCCTTGCTTAGAGGGGTCGGTTCAGTCGGTGCGGTAGGGGAATGAGGGCTGTTGCCTCCTGTTGGCTACATGGAAGAGAAAAATTGGTAATACATGATAACTGTATAAACTCTGGTGGAACTGCTGTCTGTCTTTGGCATCATAGCAGCAATTTCGGTGCGGATTTTTATGGTCGAAAGCCAATATGATCTAGAATAATAGATGGTGCTTATATAGCTATTACTTTTTGAAGCTCAGAATTCGAGGAGTTTTAATTTTTAAATTAATTTTGTTTATTTTTATAATACACTCTTTAATATATACCTCTTTCTTCAGAGAGGAAGGCAGAGGCATGTTATACGCCCACTTATCCCAAAATTTACACTCACGTAATTGGTGGCGATCCTATGGCCGCTTATTGGGAACTTTTATGTTTTTCTGTCTCGTAATTTGATCGGTTGGTGCACCGCTTGCAGGCAAGGTGGATTTAGAACCCAAGATCTTAGCATGAAAAAGTAGAAGAAATTACACATTTTATCAAACTTACAGTAACAGCAACATTGCTAAGAGTCAACTGTCCGGGGGGCGTGTTAGCTTGAGCTGGTGGTGCGGGGGCTGTGGGCGCTGTCGGTGACGGAGACTTGCGCAAGTAGTGTGTGGCAGAACCCGGGGATCGAACAGCAGTCGCGCGACGAGGAGGCTGGAAAACTAGCGCCTTGTCTGGAGCTCGTTTGCTACCTGAACGTTCAAAAATTATTAGCATTCCTGACCGCTTTCTGCCAAGCCAAAGGCGGTTCCTGATCACTTTCTGCCAAGCTAAAGGCGGTTCCTGACAGTTACCAGGTAAGATAAAAGAGCTTGTTTTAGTTGTGGAAATTCGGCTTTGTATGAGACTAGCGTCACTTCGTGAAATGACAGAATACATTTCATGCCCCTAATGTGGTGGAAATCCTCAGTAATGTGACTACGGTGACTTAACCAGAGGTAGGCCCAAGAAAATACGGATGGGTAAAAGAGGATATGACTAGCTAGGAAGTTACCTAGTGAGGGATGTGTGTACGAGAAACACTATATAGACATTTAATCCCGACAATGCTTTTCCTCGAATTGATAACCTCATTTTGACACATCTATAAGTTGATGAGTATAAAGAGTGTTACCAAGCTTATGAGCGAGCGAGTTCCTTCGCTTCCGGATCCAGCAGACAAGAGCCACCAGCGTGGTGACCACCAGTGCCGCAGCTCCACAACCCATCAGCCATAGTGTCGTACCGTGGATGTCACCACCTACGAACAAAGAGAAATAAAACGTTAAAATTAGAGCACACGACGAAATTCCCGTTGGGTTGGAGACAGAGGCGTTCATTACGCCGTCTTTTTAAGGATTCTTGCCAGAGTCTGAAAAATGTCTCAATTCTGCGCATTAAGTGTATATCATAACATTAACAACGTCGCTTCCGTTCCCTATGTATGCTTAGATCTTTAAAACTCCGCAACGCATTTTGCTGCGGTTTTCACCAATGGATACAATGGTTCTCGAAGAAGGTTTTTGCTAGTAATTATATAAATAGAGAAAAGTGAAAGCAGAAAATGACGTAAAACAGCTAAAGCAATTTTCATGATAATTGGTAAGAAAAAGAATAAATGTGTATTAATTATCTATTCTTTGTTGTTTCGACAATTTTATAAACTTTATATATACTAACATTTATTTACAATAAGAATTATAGTATACAAAATAAACATAATTATAGACTAAAAATATTTACATTACAAAATATCGTTTAAAAAATCCTCCGCGTCATTGCCGAGTGGGAAGGTTCCCAGAATGCTGGCTGTGTTGCCACGTAGGATGGCGATACTTATTCTTTGGGCCAGAAAATAGCCAGCCTTCTGGTCCTGAGAAGCATCGATTAGGCGTTTAGCAATGTCTCTATAAAGGCGGCGAGCACTCCCCCCCATGGGACCCCATGACCCCAGTGTCTCAACCCCAAACGGCTCAAATATGTAATCACCTGCTAGGTTAGCATATTTACGCCGTTTAAAGCCTTCAGCCGATGCAGCAGCAGCGCCGGCACATCCGGACGTGCTTGGAAGGTGTGAAGGTGCTAAGGTGTCAACGCATGTAGCGTCCCACACCAAAGGCCTTCCCATCTTCCACGGTAGCAACGACATACCGTCCGGTCTCTTTCCATCGCTTCGTGCTAAACCATTTGGTTCACGTACGGCCGGAAGACCTGCGGTGGAAAGAGCCCTACGAATTATGTCGTTTAGAATAGCGTGCCGAGGTATACGACCTGCGCTTCTGCTACAAGAAAGGCCATGGTGTCCCAGATTATCGACGGCTACTCCACAGGTGCAATGATGCGGGGATACACAAGGTGTACCCAGCCGAAGGCAAGTGGCAATGCGGAAGGTAGTGTCGTCCAACATTGTACCGATGTTGGGCGATGGGAGCGCCTGGATCCATAACCCTGACTCCCATTCTCCAACAGCTAGTAGGCGTGCACGCTCTGAAATATTGACAGAAGTGTCAATTAGTGTATTAATTCTCAATTTACAGAGCGGTGAATCCCACAGTCGCTGTGAGCCTAGGCGTGAGGGCAGGTCAGTGTCGGGGCAAGACATCCTCCAAGCATTTATGGCATCGGTCTTGCATCCTTTTATAAACTGTAAAGACTCGGACAGTTCAATTTAAAATACACTTATTTTTAGTTGAAAAATTTCTACAACGTCTATAGGAGAAGGAGACATTGTTCCGCGACCTACTTTGATTCGTAAATATTCTATATCTCTCTATGCTAAAGCGCTGCATATATGTATAGGAAACGTTTGGTTCGTCCGTAAAATGCTTCAAGAGGAGGGGCAGGACTCTGGTGATAAATATTGCACAACAATTCGAATCAAGGAAAGATATGAGGAGTAACGGGTCACTTCGGGCATTGCGTAGCAACTCACGATGCAATACACCGATGCAACATCATTCATATATTCAATGTTTCAAATCGACTAAGACCATATACCTACTTTGATGTTTAATAGATACAAGTAGTCTCAATTCAATATTGAATATCGCAGAAAGGAAATATTTTAAGCTGGATTTGAAACACCGTCAATCCCTTTGGAGCTCTGGCCAGGTGAGCTGTGAGACTGAAATTGCGACTGGAAATCTGACCCCAATTGGGTTGGGAAAAGGTTGAGTGGGTGATGCTTATCGTTAATAATTTATGAACCAAAATAGAATATGTAGAACGAGTTCTATATCTAGGACATCTAATGGGTGAATCCCATAGGAGGCGAATGACATTGTTCAATTTATGCTTTGACGTCAGTCTGTAGTAAACATACCAAATCAGTACCTACCCACCTACAAATATGATACATAGGTGATATAATAGTAGACGTCGTAAGCATGAAAGACAAGTACCTACCTAACAGTGTACTTGCGCAAACCTAGTACTAGGTTTGCGCAAGTATTCCACCGTGTATTTCATCCTTCAGTTTACGCTCAAATTAAATAAATGTTCGCTGCGTTTGCAACATTGTCTATATTGCTGCGCCCGGGTATGCCATCGGAACGACAAGTTTGTACTTGGCTAATAATGGCTATGGACTTTTAAAGCTTGATTTAATTCTTTATAAATCTTCACTGAGTTGCTACGAATATTTTAAGACCAAAATTAGCCAAATCGGTCCAGCCCCTCTCGAGTTTAAGCGACACAAACGAACGGCGTTTCATATTTATGGTAATTTTTTTATGAGAACTAGACTTCATCGTCAACCCTTTAAAATTGCAAAGTAGTCCTTTTAGGTATGTCCAAAAGAAGAGAAAGGCGGAAGACAAAGAAAACGATGGTCCATCGACATCACGAAAACCGCCGGGCCACAGTCACTCTGGCGTATATTAACTGCATCCAGAGCAAAATGGAAAGATCTGGAGGAGGACACGCTAACACCACGTAACTATAACATGTATATTTTAAATAAGGAGTGAATTTAATTAATATTACAAATTAAGTATGAATAATAAATACTAATAGATAATTGGCCCTCTCTGAAAACCAGCGCTGTTTTATAAATAGCATTAAGCTGAGAGGGGGCCTAATTTGTGCATTGGGATGGCTTTACCGGCCGCTGGCGTATGGGTGCCCAATTCTCACTATTTTATACTATAGCTTTCGTTTTGTGTTTGCCTCTCTTTTGTTTTGTGCGGAATTGTGTACCTACCTACCTAGTATCTATTGTATTGTGTCATTCAGTGTTCAAATAAATAAATATAAATATTTTTGGACATTCTCACACAACGTCATCTAGCCCAAACTAAGCTACGAGTATAAGCTTGTGCTAAGGGATCTAGAAAACTGATAAACATACTTGTCATAATATTATATTAGCTTGTAAGCCATAGCCTAGTTTAGTCTATGCTTAGATTATATCAATATTGTCTTGTCTATGTTCACTTCCTTCTTCCTTCACTTTGTAACATGGCCGACTGAAATACACGACACGTATTATTACGAGCTCCTGTCTTTTATTCCAAAAACCAACAAACATCAGGTGTAAACTGGCGTGTCTTAGGAAGAACTGGATCAACCAAGAAAAAAATGGACGAATCTTCAACGTCGTCGGGTCGCCTCAAGCACATGGATGTTCATGCATCCAACATGCCGCTCACGTGGAAAAATTGGATCACCAAATTCAAAATATATCTCAAAGCATTTAAATATGATCAAGAAAGCGAAGATAGGCAAGTTGCACTTTTATTACATTATATAGGACCAGATTGCCTTCACATATTTTATTCTTTCAACCTAGATGTCGAAACAGTCAAGCTACAAGTGTTGATCGACAGATTTGCAGGTTGTTTCAGCCCAAAAGTCAATATAACCATGATAAGGCATAAACTTTTTAACAGAAAGCAACTGCAAAATGAACAGCTGGACAGTTATATAACAGATCTCAAAAATATAGCCCATCAGTGTAATTTTGGTGAATTGCAAGACGATTTACTAAAAGATATATTTAGTTGGAATCTAAATGATCAGAATCAATACATTAAAGAGAAAATTTTGCAAGAATTGCCTACCACTTTAGATGCCACTATAAATATTGCTAAGTCACTAGAATCGTCCCGGAAAGAAGTTCAAATATTATCAGGCACAAATCCCAATTCATCTGTAGCTAGTATAGATAGTATACATAACAGAAGTAGTCAACAGTCCAGTAGAAGTCATTCACAACATCGTCAGTCAAGAAATCAGTCAAGAAATCATAGTCGTAGTCAACAATCAAGGTATAATCCGCAGTCACAGGACCGTCAATCAAGAAGTCAGAGTCACAGTCAACAGTCAAGGTACAATCCTAACCAGTCATACAATACATCCCATTCATCGAGTTATAGCAGTCCCAATGGTTATAAAGGTAACAATCAGTCTATGAATAACTCAATGTGTCCAAAGTGTGGTCAAACACATCGTTTTAAATGTCCTGCTCTTGGTGCAAAGTGTAATTTCTGTCAAAAACTTAATCATTATTCAAAGATGTGTAAGTCCAAGCAAAAATATGTTAATTATGTACAAGAAGATTTTTCTAATGATGATCAAGCTTTTTTAGGTGCTGTTTATCAATGTAATTCTGTAAATTGTAGTGACCAATGGTCAATAACCCTAAGTATCTGTAGTCAATCTGTTTGCTTACTTATTGATTCAGGTGCAGATGTGAATTTGATGTCTAAGAAAGCATTTGAAAAACTAGCGTTGCAAGAGATAAATCTTATACAAACACCATTTAACTTGACAACATTTACAGGTCAAAGTATACCTACAATCGGTTATTGTACATTACCATGTAAGTATAATGACAAATCATACAACTTGTGTTTCCATATTACACCGTTAGATTGCAAAAATATTCTGGGTAGACAGTCATGTCAACAGTTAAAAGTCATAAAAAGAATACATTCAGTAACCTTTGATGAAAACATATCTAAACACAGTCCAAACTACACACTTAGTCAGCATAGCCAGAACGACAATTTACAGTCAATGTCAAGTCAGTCTAACAGTCAAAGTCAAGTCATATCACAGTCAATGTGTCACAAAGTCCCTGCAGAGTCAAACAGTCTGTCAATACTAAAGAAATATAGTATGGTTTTTAATGGAATAGGAGCTCTTAAAAACTATGAATGTCATCTAACTCTCAACGAAAATGTCAAGCCGTCGGTAGACGCAAGTAGAAAAATTCCTTTTAAATTACAGGATAAAGTCAAGGCAGAACTTGATAAGTTAGAAGTCACTGGTATTATTGCTCGAGTTGATGAACCAACTGATTGGGTCAACTCTATGGTAATTGTCTCTAAAAAGGATGGAAGCATTAGATTATGTTTAGATCCACGTAAGTTAAATAAAGCTATTAAACGTTCACATTACCCATTTCCACATATTGATGAAATTAAAGCAGAACTAAATGGTTCATGTTATTTTTCAAATTTAGACGCTAAGTCAGGCTTTTGGAATCTTGTCTTAGATGAAGAATCATCCAAACTATGTACTTTTATAAGCCCCTATGGCAGATTTCGTTTTTTAAGGCTACCGTTTGGTGTCAATGCATCTCCAGAAATCTTTCATAAAGAAATGATTTCCCGGTTTGGTGACATACAAGGCATTAAAATAATGATGGACGACTTTCTTATACATGCTAAAACCATTCAAGAACATGATCAAATCCTAGAAAAAGTTCTTTGTCGTGCAAAAGATATAGGTCTAACATTTAATAGTAATAAATGTAACATTTGTCAAAGTGAAGTCAAGTATTTAGGTTTTATATTCAATAGAAATGGAGTGTCTGTAGATCCATCTAAAGTAAATTCAATTTGCAACATGCCACAGCCTAAGAATGTCACAGATGTCCAGAGATTCCTGGGCATGATTAATTTTCTTGGCTCATTCATAAAAGATTTATCAAAAGAAACATCAAACATAAGACAGTTACTTAATAAAAACACAATATGGTCATGGAATGACAGTCATGAGAAAGAATTCAATAAATTAAAGTCTCTAATTAGTTCTTCACCAGTCTTAACTTACTTTGAGAGGTTGGTATAGATTTCTTTGAGTTCAACAAGCATACATACTTAATTGTAGTCGATTATTTCTCAAAATACGTTGAGATAGCAATTTTAAGTAATGGTTACAGTGCAGACCAAGTCATAATCAAGTTAAAATCAATATTTGCTCGTCATGGTATTCCCCATACATTAATGTCAGATAATGGTCCACCGATGAATTCCAAATCTTTTCATGATTTCACACAAGATTGGAATATTCACCATGTCACTTCCAGTCCCTATCACAGCCGTTCAAATGGTATGGTAGAACGGACAGTAGGCATAATTAAAAATATGCTTAGAAAATGTTTACTTGATAATACTGATCCATATTTAGCATTACTGCAATATCGCAATACTCCCAAAAACAATTTATGTTCACCAGCACAACTTTCCATGTCACGTAGACTTCGTACAAAGCTACCTATAGTAGAAAAACTTTTAAAACCAAAATTGTGTAACTATAGACATCTTAAACAAGTCAATAATCAAAATTTACATAAGATGAAAGAGTATTACAACAAAAATTCCAAAGATCTTAAACCCTTGGAGGTAAATAGTCATGTTATGTTTCAAAAACATCCACAATCGTCTTGGTTTCCAGGTATTTTACAACAAGTTGGTCCTGAACCTAGGTCGTATATCATAAAAAGTAAATTTGGTACATATCGTCGCAATAGACAATACATAACACTTAGAACAAAGTCTCAATATTCTAGTTCAGGAAGAGAGATAAGGCAACCACAACGTCTTATAGACACAGTCTTATAAACATTGTTTCGTATTCATTGTCATGTACTTAGTTATAAGTAATTAATTAGTAAACTAAAATGTTGTAAACCATTGTTTGTTTACATTTAGAAACAATCGTCAAATTGACAACGTCAAATTATGTCAACTGTCAGAATCTTTTAAAACGTCAAATTGTCTCGTGTCAAAACACTAAAATGCGTTTTGTTATTTTTATATAAGAATCTAAAATATAAGTTATAATAAAGTTACTTAAAGGGAAGATGTCATAATATTATATTAGCTTGTAAGCCATAGCCTAGTTTAGTCTATGCTTAGATTATATCAATATTGTCTTGTCTATGTTCACTTCCTTCTTCCTTCACTTTGTAACATGGCCGACTGAAATACACGACACGTATTATTACGAGCTCCTGTCTTTTATTCCAAAAACCAACAAACATATATATTTCTATATATATACATAATATACATAGACAACACCCTAACTCCGAAACAAACATTAAACGTTTTTTCTTTCTTTCTTTTGTTCTAATTATAAAATAAGGAAATATTTATTGTGATTTAAAATTATGTTGAGTTGGTAATAAAGGTTTAATAATAATGTCCTTTTAGACTCGTAACATTAACATTTACCTCCTGTTGTAACGTAAAAGGTTTTCACTTAACCTTACAGTTAGCGGTCACGTCTCCTCGTCTGTGAGACATCCGTTGACCAAACATGTCGTAAAATTAGCTCCGTGACCCTCCCGAGTGCCATACTATACTCTTATTGGGATGTCAGCCTGTATACCTACTTAATATGAAATTGTATTTATTCTTCATCTAGCGGACACCGACAGCTTCCCCCTAATTATAAACCTTCCTCTTGAATTACTCTATTTAAAAAAAGGGTAGTATTTAACTGCTAATCAATTCCATTTGTATAAAAAAAACTCCCTTTCCGCATTGCGCAGCAAATAATTACCTCAGAAGCTAATACTTTTATAAGCAATTTAAGTTCGTGACGCATAGCTTTATATTTTAAAATAATAACAGCTAACCTAAAATCTATCCAAGTCGAATTGCACTAAAGTCTAAGTAGGTTTTGCTGTGCAATCAGTATATTATGCTAATCATATTTTTTGTACGTTAAATGTCTTTTTTGAGGCATTTTAAGAATAAATAAAATACACTATTGACATATATTTTTAATCATCATTCACCGAGCCTTTTTCCAACTAAAGTTGGGGTCGGCTTTCCAGTCTAACAGCGATTCGGCTGAACTTCGATATTTTCCGTGGAGCGACTGCCATCTGACCTCCACAACCCATGGGCGATATCGAAGTTCTGTAGTTAGACCGGTCGGATTTTTGATTTAGGGCTCCAACTACCCCTAACGACTGCCATAGATGTTAGTATGACAACCGGGACTGACGGCTTAACGTGCTCTCCGAGGCACGGAGGGATCTCAGTGTCTTAAGAAATGGTCACCCATCCTAAGACCGGCCTGACTCGATGTTGCTTAACCTTTGCAATGTGTTAACATTGTCGGTTACCACTAGACCACGAGCCCCTCCGGTTACCACAAGACCACGAGCCCCATTGATGTATATTTTAATACCAGTAAATATTTGCTGTAAAAAATGTTTATCTGAACCTTTTAAATTGAGGGGCGATAAGTTCTTTGCTGTGCATTTTTTAACCCGAAATGCGTAGTAAGTGCTACGTAAGTACGAAAACCGATGTCGTAGCACTCGTAGCTCTGGGACCCTTGTGTAGTATTAATACTCTAGTAGACAAGTAAAGTAGATAGGTAGTACGGGTATAGATTACAGTATTACTTGTACCTACTTTTGTACAGGATGTCCCAAAACCATGCTACATGGAGGGAAAGTGCCCTAAATATTGCAGTTAGACAATTTTTTACTGAATATCGCCATCCAACGTGGCAACCAGCATTCTGGGAACCTTCCCTGTCGGCAATGACGCGGAGGATTTTTTAAACGATATTTTGGAATGTAAATATTTTTAGTCTATAATTATGTATATTGTAATTCTTATTGTAATTAAATTTTACTGAAAGGAGACTTTATTTTATTTTCAACCGACTTCCAAAAAAGGAAGAGGTTCTCAATTCGACTGTATGTTTTTTTGAAGCGAGGGAAGCTCAATCTTAGGCGACTCATGTATTTCGTTTGTCCGCATACTCCTCCTAAACACCTGAACCGATCTCCTTCAAACTTACCACAGTGATAACGTGTGGCGTGAGGGTGGTTTAGAACAAAAAAAAATTAAAATCGGACATACCATCGAGGAATAATCACCGAAAAAAACAATGGTTGTCGTTCGAAAATTTAACACTTCGCTCAGTTTTTTTCAACAGCAGCATGCATTACATACCTAGTTTATGTTTGTTATCTCATGACTCATAACTCGGCACTGGATGAACCTTTTTGAATTTTTCTTTACATGAAAGCTACTACTTCACAAGTACATTTCAATTTGGTCCCATTCCGACAATTATTTGGTCCCAGTTGTTGTCAATTAAAAAAAAATTAACACAAAGGTAATTGGATAGAAATATTGGATAGAAACAGGCGTTACTTGGCGAAAATCCATGACAAAACAATGGTAAGTAAAAATTTTTTTCAAGAAAAAACTTTTTAGCATTAATTAATAGCATTAATTTTTCGCAGAATCAAAAGGACAACAAAACGTCGACAATTGTTTCGCCTCTAAACGAGGCATTATCAAGACTGTCTCAGAGAGAACAGCAAAATTCGTGGTTGGAACGTGTTTGCTTATAAGTAAACGCGTGCAAATTTCATTATCGCGATGTAGGATTCTTTACAATAACCAATGTGGGTAGAAACCTCAGATCATGCTAACTAAGTTCCAAAAATAGGTATTCACCAATACTTGACCTTATCTGTTTGATTTAATTACTGTCTCTTGATAAGTTGCATAGAAAACCCAAACAACACATACAAACCAACAACAGTTAATGTGTCTGTCTGTTCGCAAACAGATTAAGTAAGGGAGATGTGTGAAAATCTATTTGTTCATTGAGTAAGGTTTCCGCATCTCTTCTAACTATTTCAAGCCTTTCCCAAACACTTAACTTGAACCCTTTCTCACATAACCGTAAAACTTTAAAAGTGTTACTATTGTTCAAGGAATGACCAGTGTCAAGAAGATGCTTCGCGAAGAGGGACCTTTCGGGACAACCATTGCGGGACGCCGCTCTATGTTCCTTATATCTAATATCGAAGGACCTGCCAGTCTGTCCCACATACTTCAAACCACATTCATCACAACTCAACAAATAAACACCTGATCTGCGTGAGACCGACACCGAATCCTTGCCATTACACAGCTCCCTCAAGGCATTCTGAGTTCTAAAAGCAACAAATATATTACTTTCCCTCATGATCTTAGCTATACTCAACGAGACGGGACCCACGAACGGCAAACAGGCCGTGTACTTCCTAGGTGGATCTTGAATCGGATATAATAAATGAAAACTAGCCTTTCTACGTTTTTTATTTAATAATGAGTGAACCATTCCTACGTCATAGCCATTACTTTGTGCTATGTAGCAAATGATGGACAATTCTTCACCAAATGCCTGTGGGCTCAACGGTACCGCCAGTAACCTGCTCAGTAAGCTGTGGAAAGCTGCCATTTTATGTTGCCATGGATGATTGGATGAGTAAGGAATAACTGTGTCTGTAACTGTTGGTTTCCTATAGATACGGAACTCATGAACACCGTTCCTTCTAGTAATTGAAAGGTCCAAGAAATTGAGAGTGGAATCTGACTCCAACTCTAGTGAAAAATCAATTCTAGGGTGTACTGAGTTCAACTTGGAGACGAGGACACTGAGCTGACGTTTTGTTCCTGTCCAACATATAATAATATCATCCACATATCTAAAATAATACAAGACATGAACGTTCCCACAATAGATTTTTGACAAAGGTAATTTTCAAAAATTATACACAATAGATTTTTGAAAAATTACCTTTGTGAACCGGGAATCGAACCGACCAAATGGTAAAAAAACAAAATCTTAGCATCTTAGATAAAACAAGGCCATGATATACTTTTGGTTTTTTTTTACCATTTTGTCGGTTCGATTCCCAGGCCACATAAATGATTTCTTTTTTAAATTATGAATGATATTATCATTGTTTTTAAAAATAAAAATAATCAAATCAAATCAAATACACTTTATTGTACACAACATAGAACATACAAAAAGGTGATATCACTTAATCACTTAATGGTGGTCTTATCGTTTAAAGCGATCTCTTCGAGACAACCTATGGATGGATAGCGAGTTTAAGAAATTAAAAGGGTAATAATGTCTCCTTTCAGTATAATTGTCTGTCTACAATTATTAGAAGTACTTTCCCTCCATGGAGCATGGTTTTGGGACACACTGTATATTCTAAGGTATTACTAGCAAGCTGTTCTCTGCATTGTATGTAGGTATGTAACCAAAGGCCAATAATTCTCTAACTGCCTCGGTGGCGCAGTGGTATGAAATAAAATGAAATTAAATGAAATGAAATTAAATGATTTATTTATTTGTATAGGTCACTAAATGGCTCTTACAAACGTCAGTAAGTACTTAAAATAAAAAATGTCATTGCTTCTACATTTAAATGTAATGCCAGATTCGCAAAGCAATAAGTAGAACCGAGAGAAAGAACCTGGCAATAAAATAAGTATGTGACTACCGGCCCTGAGATCCCAGATTCGATACCGGGTCGAATCAAATTATTTGTGTGATCCACAAATGTTTGTTTCGGAGTATGGGTGTTTTCTATGTATAATATGTATTTATTTAGAAATATAGAAGTATGTTTAGCAGTCGTCTAGATCCCATAACACAAGCTTATTTTGGGCTAGATGACGTTGTGTGAGAATGTCCAACAATATTAAAAAAAACTCCTCTGTAATGCTAATAAACATCCTTTCCCTTCGCCAAACTAATCTCTCACTACACAAACATTACATATTATGAAGGGTCAAGGACGCAGGTGACCTAACAAGGTTAAAATATACCTAATGCCTTTTGATTTCGTTTTATTTGTTTACAATAGTTGTTCAACCAAATGTTATTCTGATGTATGATATACATTATTGTCAAGTTTGATTCAAATCCGTGTATTACTTATCGCTAGAAAGAGTAACAACCTGATTCTGAACCCACCCTCTTTCTTTCTTCCTTGCGATTCCGAACAACGCGTGCCGGGCAGAGATGCCACTCCCACACAGTGGATAGCATGTTCGCGAGAACCAAACATTTTAAACGTTCGTTTCTCTGCAGAACGATAGTGGCCTAGAACGCCCTGCCTGTGCACGTGTTTCCTCCCATATATAATCCTGGGTTCTTGTAGCAGAGCGTGAAGAGGCACATCAGTAAGTCGTCAAGTTGAGGGTCTCTATAGTATTGTGTGCTGTGAGAGTGGCCCACAATCGCTAGATGTCGTCACGACTTACCACCAGGAGGGCGGCGTCAATTTGGCGAACCCAAATAAAAACTGCTATTGGATTATAAAGGTGAAACATTTTGATCAAATGTCATGCAGATAGAATGAGCAATTCAACATAAACCTGTCTCCCAGCGATATAGCATAACCAGACGAGACACGTAAACCATAATAGGGACGTCATCGTAAAACATCGATATTAGAGCGAGCCCGCGACGGATACTTTTTTAAATTATTTTATCCTTTTCAATTACTTTTTAACACGTCGTGGGTATTTTAAAATTTTGAATATTGGTGTTTCTTTTAAATTTTTATAGAGCCTAGATGTTATTTACTGCAGCGCCCTCTAGCGGGTGAAACTGCATCAAAACCGTACTAGTAGTTTTGGATTTGCACAAACAAATGTTTACTACAGTGCCACCTGGTGAGTTGTCATCGTAACACCTATCTAAGAACATGCACCAGTTAAACGTGAACCCATAACTGAAAAACTGTAACAAAATCAGACTAGTAGTTTTGGAGAAAAATGGCAACATGTATTGGCACAAACACACAAACAAACAAACATTCTCTCATCCCAAACGCATATACGAGTACCGTACGAGTCCGTTCCGACGTGGGTAATTAAGTGGGTCATGTCCATGAAGCAAATACTTTTTAATTTAATAATTTATTAAACGGTAGATCAATAAAATTATTATTTGCGGTGCAATACCTTAATTGCTTCCCGACGTTTCGGTTAGCTTGCATCTTTCGTGGTTATGGGTTGCCTACCTATCATTACCTATATAGACTTAATACATAATCGAATCATCGATGTTTTTATCCATCGATATTCAGACATAACTACATTACAAGCATCCAATACGTTAGGTAACACATAAAACATTAAACAACTCCGACCTCTGAAGAGAGGAGGGCTCTAATTGTATTAAACGTACTTAATGGGTGTACTCTCGCGATTACGTAACCATGGTAATACAATTATCCAATTTGGACCTAAAATATATGATAAATCAGTCTTATAAAATTGTTAATACATTAGGTATGTATCTCATCATTCACCGAGCCTTTTCCCAACTCAGTTGGGGTCGGCTTTCCAGTCTAACTGTGATTCGGCTGAACTTCGATATTTTCCGTGAAGCGACTGCCATCAGACCTCCACAACCCATGGGCGATATCGAAGTTCTGTAGTTAGACCGGTCGGATTTTTGATTTAGGGCTCCAACTACTCCTAACGACTGCCATAGATGTTAGTATGACAACCGGGTCTGAACGGCTTAACGTGCTCTCCGGGCCTCCCAAATTTTGTCAATAGTTTTCTTGGTCCCACGCAGATACATGTATACTTATCATAAGTCCCACGTATTGGCCCCATTCCGACAATTATGTGGTCACATTCCGGTATTTGAAATCGGTATTTTTATATTTACAAATCTGTATTTCTTAATTGTGAAAATATACAACTGTAAAAGTAATATATATCTACAGTTCGCGAGGGATAAGCGGGAGCTTTGTATTTGTTTGAGTACTTAACCATGAAAAGTAGAGTAAAAATTCTTTTTGTAGGAGTGTGTACAACACATGTGTGTGTAGAAGAGTTCACGTACATTGCACTCACACAAATGCAAAGCTCCGCTACATAATGTGGCGCGCAAAAAAAATCACTAACAAAAATATTAGACGAAGACAAAAATAGTTTAAATTGGTATTGCCATTTGAAATTAACGCCTTTTTGTCGATTTATAGATTGAAACCATAGATATCGATTAAATACTTTATTATACTAGTATTTCTATATCTATGATTGACTACCTCGGTGGCACAATGGTACTATGTACGGACTGCCACGCTCGAGGTCTCGGGTTCGATTCCCGGGTCTGGTGGATAATGTATAATTCTCTTTAGAATTTTACCCAGATAATTATCCCAGAGTCTGGAACTTGTGCCCGGTAAATGGCAATATGCTCGCCCCCTATTACATGGGACCTAACATAGCTGGCGAGATGTGGGTGTGTTTGCACACCTCTGCCTACCCTTTCGGGGAAAAAGGCGTGATGCTATCTTATGATATGTTTTTATGATTGAAACATTTTTTTTGTAGGTAACCATACCAGATTTACAGCGATTTACGTAAGATATACCAAATGATATGTCATATATCAGATATTCATCTTGCCCTTTTGAGGATTATGTAAATAGGAAAAGGTAAAAGGACAGACCCGCATGCGACGCGATATACGAGTATGAAGGAAAATTTCGGAAAAGCCAGACGAGTAGGGCTTTATAGGATCAACTGTAATGTGTCGGTTGCGGCATCTACGGGAAAATTCATGATATTACTTAAGTACAAGGTGTCTCAAAAGAAAGTTTATATTTAGTGGATCGATAAAAAAAAAGTAAGCAGTGTATGGAACAAATGTTTATTAATTATTAAAATATATAATTTGGGAATTTATTTCTTAAAAATAATATCGTCCAAATGTAGACCCTCGCGTTTGCGGCACTCATTTAAGCGAACAATAAAATTGTTCATGACGGCTCAGCAGGTTGACTCAGTTATGGCTGCCATTTCATGACGGATATTTTCTTTTAAATGTGCCAGGTAAGTCGGCTTACTGGTGTAAACTTTAGATTTAAGATACCCCCCATAGGAAAGAGTCCATAGGGGTAAAATCAGAACTGCGTGGAGGCCAGTTTATGTCACCTCTCCTGGAGATCAATGTTGGCAAATGTTGAAAAGCGCTCAATTGCCTGATTTGCGAAGGCAAGCCTCTGACTGGAATTTTGGGGCTTTAATTCTTGCACCAATTGAATTTTGTAGGGGTGCAGCTTTAGAACGTTGTGTAAAATGTGTTGCAATGATGATCTATGCACATTTAAAGCACTTGCGCGCTTCTGAATTGAAAGGTTCGGATCGTGGAGGTTGTTAATCAGTCTGTTGGTGACTGATTAACAACCTCCACGTTTTCTGCCGTTCTTGATGACCTTGGTCGTCAGTATTTTGGTTTTTCGAGCGTTGTACCGGTCTCTTCAAACTTTTTAACCCGTTTTCTTATAAGAGGAATGCTTGGCGCATCATTTAAGTGACGAAACCTCGAATACTGCAGAATCTTCTACGCGCTACAGTCGCCGAATCACTGGTTTTGTGAAATTCGCGTACGCACAACGCGCGGTCTGCTCCTGAGAAACGCTCCATAGCGACTGCATTCCCAAGAACCACGCTACTGATATCCATAAACCCCGCGCCCCTCGGATGCGTTGCGCTCACGCAGTAAGCTTAATAAATATAAACTTTCTTTTGAGACACCCGTTATAAAGAAAAAAGTTTGCAGGTACTGTAGGAAGTTATCTTTGAAATTACAGAATAGAGTTAGAAAAAAATCAGAATATATATTTTGTAAATAGCTGCATTATTCATGTACCTAATTTGCTTTTATTAATTTTCCGTTTATTGCAATAGGGTTTTCTCTTGGCGGCAAAGTGTTCATGTGGGAAAAGGGGGGACAAGAAAATTGACGGCTGCTTTCTGAATTGAGAATTTGAAGTTGAGCATACATTGAGTACGCCAAATGTCATAATTCAGAAACAAATTTTGATATTTGACGTCCTCAACTGATGCCTAACTTCAAATTCTCAATTCAGAAACCGGCCGAAGTATACCAAGCGAGCGAGCATAGTGTACCAGGCGAGCGTAGTGGACCAGGCGAGCGTAGTGTACCAGGCGAGCGTAGTGTACCAGGCGAGCGTAGTGTACCAGGCGAGCGTAGTGTAGTAAGTGAAATAAATACTATATTTAGATATGTACTTGTACGTTTCAATATCAACAAAATAGCTTGTAGTCTTGTTTTCATTAATTTTGGACTTAAAACCACACCGCCTCATCTTTTATGGTAATTAAAAGTTAAAACAACCGTGGCCTTGTCTTCAGCCGCCGTGTTTTCATTTGTATATTTTTTTAAATCCTGACTAGCGACAGAAATCCCCAGTTTGAGCCATTTAGATTTCGTCTTAATTAACTTTAAGATTAGAAAATTATTAAAAAAATGTTTTGCAACTTAATTCGATACTGTTTCTTTTTTAATTTTACTAATTATGTACATAACTACAAATACCAGGTAATGAAATGAAATGAAATGATTTATTTATTTGTATAGGTCACTAAATGGCTCTTACAAACGTCAGTAAGTACTTAAAATAAAAAATGTCATTGCTTCTACATTTAAATGTAATGCCAGATTCGCAAAGCAATAAGTAGAACCGAGAGAAAGAACCTGGCAATAAAACTCTCGGTAGGTCTATACCCACCTATTACGTAATCATATCACACAGACACACATTACGCCTATATCCCGAAGGGGTAGGCAGAGGTGCATTACACATGCATGTATAATATTAAGTACCAAAGTTGTCTAGTACCCATAGCACAAGCTTATAATATACTTAGCTTACTTTGGGCTAGATGACGTTGCGTGAGAATGTCCAAAAATATTAAGTTATGGAAAGTACAGAAAAAAAAAACTATATAGGTACTGCATTGAACGCAGTTAAGTAGCATGAAAAGACATGTCTATTAGGTATTAGATGTATATAGGTACATACATAAGTATCCAATGTACCGTCATGTGGACGTGTTTATAACCTTTCAAGTTTATCAAGCTGCCTATTTTCTCCACATCCAAAGTAAAGCCGCGAACGTCATTCGCCCGATACACGTGCGGAACGTGATTCGAAAAATATTTTTATTTTTATAATCTGTCAGTAAACTATGTTTTATAGACACGTGATGTGTCGAGATACAATCTATTTGTTCTTTATTTTAAGCTATTTCTATTATCTACTTCGCTATTTATGTATTTTTTTCAATATCCGGCCTTATCGTACATTAGATACCTACCCAGAGATATTCCAGGGTTAGCTATTGTGTATCCACAAAGATTGAATTATCAAAAATTGTGAATGTCAATTTGTATTAAAAAATAAATATAAGGCCCGCGGCTTCGCCTGCTTGACAAATTTTACACTAAAACCTTTCTCGAGAACCACTCTATCCATTGGTGAAAACCGCATCAAAATCCGTTGCGTAGTTTTAAAAATCTAAGCATACATGAGACCAATGAGACCAATGTGTGTTGCCAACGATGACCTACGGAACTGAGACAGGGCAATTGACGATACGCCTTTTGCTGAAGCTCGCTGTCACCCAAAGAGTAAGAACGGAAAGGGCTATGCTCGGAAAGTGTTACTTCGCGATCGAATTCGTTACGTGATCCGAAGGAGGACCAGGGTCACCGACATAGCCCAAAGAGTCGCCAAGCTCAAGTGGCAGTGGGCAAGACACATCCCTCGTAGAACCGATGGCCGATGGGGCCAAAAAGTCCTCGAGTGGCGGAGACGCAGCGTGGGTAGTCCTGCCACAAGGTGGACCGACGACATCGTAAAGGTCGCGGGAAGACACTGGATGTGCAAAGCGCAGGACCGAATGTTGTGGCGTTCGTTGGGGGCGGCCTATGCACTGGGCATTAACCGGCTGAAATGATGATTATGATAATGATGAAGCGTACATACGGATGGACAGACAGTCTGAGGCAGCGACTTTGTTTTATACTATCTATATATAGAAATGGGAATGCTCTCGAGAACTGCTTATGCTCCAATGATGACCCCTCTATGGATAGCCCTCAATCTGGAGGCAAGCCAAAAAATCGAAAATTTGACCTAGCCCTAAGGGGTCGAAAGTTATAGGCCAAAACCTATGGCGTGGTGCCGCGCGAAGCACCGCGCAAGACACACCGCAATCAATCCTCAAACTGATAGCTTGTGCCATAAGTTTCGATGGATTATGTTTGAATCAATGTTTGATACTCTTTCTCGCGAAAACTACTAAACGTATTTAATAAAACTTTACAATTATCTACCTATTAATAACAGCTTGATGCTCACGCATCAGAATATTAAACCTTCCAGGAACTTACACGAATACTTATTTCAAGACTTAAATTAGCCAAGGAAAAGAATGTTGGTTACACAAAAATTAAATAACTTTCTTAGCCTGCAAAAAGTGTGAATTAACTAATTCAATCAATAATTGTATCGCCGTTCGTATGTCTACTAAAACTCGGGAACGGCTGGACCGATTTCGCTTATTTTGGTCTTGAAATATTTGTTCAGGGAAGGTTTAAAAGGCGATACGAAATTCGCCGGGACAGCTAGTTTTGAATAAAAATATTTTGATTGATTGATTGATTGATTGACCTACCTAATAATCTTGCGCAGACGAAGTCGCAAGCAGAAGTACTATAGTACTATAGTACTGAAAGTACTATAGTACCTAACTACCTACCTATTGAGGGGTATGTAGGTATTCATTCGTTCATTAAGTAATTTTTACAGTTTATCAGCCGTTTGTGAGAAGTTTCGTTCGTAATTCCTGGGAGATACACCTCAATCTATTTTTAGCTCGCCATCTTCAGATTTGCTATTTAATCTTATACTTAGATGTATTTATTTTCAATGTAATTACGTTTATAAATAGATCTTCCAAAACACCTGCCCAATTATCTCTTAATGGAATTCGATACAGCGTTGAAATTAGAAACAGTTTATCTTTGGAACCTATCGACAGACTTGAGGCACTTATGGTGACCTTTTTTAAGTGAGTGATGGCTTTTGGGACTTTTCATGGTCAACGATATAATATACTTTGTAAGTAGGTACATATTTTTTTGTAGATACTATTTATTTATTTATTCAGAAGACATAAACTATGGAATTCCACTTGCTACGATTCTGGCATACTTCTTTCGCTTCCTCCATTTTCATAACTATTTTCATGCACGTTCTCCGATTATGGGTACTCTTGACCTGGCTTGTTGTCAAATTATCTCCAATTTGATCGAAGTACGTTCGCCTAGGTCGACCCTTATCTGCCTGTGCATCCACACCTGCCTTATAAGGTAAGCAATATGTAGGTTAAAAATGCACGATTTGTGCATTTTGTTGTAAGTATTAATGTCCTATACTTAGGTAAGTTCTTCCGTAGTATCATAATGTAAGTCCTTATGTAATGTACACGAAAATCCACTTCAATATACCAGACAGAACACTATTTCTACTAATGATTAGATAACAAATCGTTCAAACACATTACTTGTAATCATCACTCGATTATAGCGATAAATATCGATTAATAAATAAAAAAAAACAAGCATCAAAGTAGGCCTAGTGTGTAGTGTACAAAAAACTATTTTTGTAACACAAAGAATCAAACAGTAGCCTATTATCTGAATGATGTATCAGGACCTGTTTAGCGTTTCAGAAAATATCTTCAGAATGCGGTTGGACTTCCTCTTACTACGCGTAATACCGATGCACGGATGCGTAGCATAGGTACCTTACAGGCCCCAATCATGAAGTGATCCTGCGCGTAGAGAAGAGCTCAGCGGGGAGGGTACGCTCCCTCTCCGTCTCAGTCGCCTCCTTCACGAGCATAACCTGCTAACATAAGGATACGGCCACATTCCACTAACTACCGCTGGAAACCATGGCTTTTGTCATGGTCTCCAGGGAGAGAGTACGAGGTCCCGGCGCTGACTCGCCCACGCTGAGCACTCCAGTAACGTGTGGAGTGTGGTGTGTTAGCCTATAGAAGCCTTGCAGTGTTGACACTGGGGTGAGGACTCACGATTTACGCGATGCAGATACTTACCGAAGCATCCGTGCCCGGTAATCATCTGCGAGGCGCGATACGTGAGGTCACCGTGTCGGCTATGCAGCAAATCCTCGATGTTCGGTCTCACCGCCGCCATGGTGGTGTTTCCCCACCTTGGTTGCTTAATATCGCTATATCAATAAATAGGGACACACTCTGCATGATCCCTAGCTAGAGTCTCCTGCAGGGAGCTTTGGGTCCCCTTAAGTTGCGCTGCAGTCGCGAAAACGGAGGCCCTGCCCCCGTCACTTTGGGGAACAAACTTCGGAAATGTGGTCCGAAGTTCCGGCTATCAAGTACCTACAAGTCCCAAATACTTCATCGAAGGCTCGATACCGATGCCAACGCTACCTACAGTTATGTTGCAACCAGCCGGTGGCCGGACGGCGGGCGCGCCGAGATCCGTAAAAACACAGAGCCCCGGACTTTGCAGGGTCACATCTAGTTACAGTTGCCGTATCCGACTAACGAATAGTAATGTTTGTTCCTGTACTTACTATGTTTTAACAATTTAAACTCAATTTAATAAAGAAATGTAGCTAATTGTTATGAATAAGTCACACATTTTATACTGGCAGGACTTGGGCAGGACCTATGTCACAGAATACCTAGTACTTTATGTGAATGATCAATGAAATGACAAAGGTTGACAGACGCCATAAAACTTGATCTTAACATAATTATACTTCCGTGTGAAAAACTTGATACCTAGATCGAGTAAATAATCTATAGATGTTTTTTTTTAAATCAATAGATTCCAATGTACGATTACAGAAAACTCAAAATTTTCGAAACATTCGCAGTTGTCTCACACAAAGCACAATAAGATAGGTATCAAATTTTAAAAGATCAACTGCGCAACATCATGAAAATACATTGAAAAAAAATATGTATTATTTTAATTGAGAACTATTTTTGATTGCGAAGAAGAGTTTTGAAATACTTTAGGTAAGTAACAACTTACTTATAATAATAAATTCAATATTGTTTTCACTTACCAGAATCCACTGGGTCCACTTTATCTGGACCATTGTTATGGGTAGAGACATACATCTTGAGTGTGATGACACCAGGCTAGATGCTGCTTGAAACCGACACGGTGGAAACAATTCGTCACACAATTACACGAGAAATTTTACTTATAACTCCGAAAATGTAAGCGGAGCCCAACAGGCGGTTTCTACAATGCGATATCGATTGGAAATTGTGGGTAGTCGCGCATGCGTGCGTAATCGATCACCGCGCATGCGCCCGTGACACAGGAAAGACGTCATTTGACAGTTTTACCTACCTTTTACGCCAATTTGCTGCCGCTACTGTCGATTTTTTCTAGCAATGTTTTGTGTGTGTTACCCACAAATTGGTGGTAATTAGTCTTTAAACAGTTTGAACTAGTCCTACTACAATTAAATTACCTAATTGAACAAATATGATACCTACCTACCTAGTTCTTTTCAGACATATCCGTAGTTGCTGTTGCTCCGCTCGCGTAGAATAGCCTATCCTATAAGTACATAACTACCTATAATAAACGATATCTCTAATTTTAGCTTGAATTACACAGGGCTTATAGATTTTCCATTCCATAGGTAGTGCCCGTTACGGCAATATGCTTGCCCCCTATTGTGCACTCTTATTATTATTCATATTAATGCACACCTGAATACGTTCCTTTTCCTGGCACTTATTTGATTTTAATGAATCAAAGAATCAAAGTATCCCATGGAATTGGACTTTTGGGTTTTAGTCTAATTGCGAAGAGACTGAATATCGATATTTTCCATGACGCGACAAAAAATGCCAACATAACTTGTTATAAATTAATTTTTATTGAAAATCGTAAATAAATTTACATAAAATATTAATAAATATTACATCACGTGTACAAACGTATTTGTTTCTATGTGTAGTGTATGTGTGACGATGGCAGCCAATGGCTGCATGCTTGTGTGCGTGTTCTAAGCGTATGTGAATGTGTATTAGAGTGGAGTGCGGTTATTAATAACCGGCCAACTCGGCGAAGGTGGAGTCCATCTCGTCTGCCAAGCTCTTGTATCTGTCTTTGTTGATACCAAGCTCATCTGTCAACAGAAACCATTGCTGTAATATTTTCTAATGATACCTCCTTATAATAAACGTATAATTACATATCTTTTTAATTAGAATTAGAAAGAAACAGTTCTAAGAAGAGTCCAGTGACAATACTGGCCAAAACCTGGGTTTCAAGTCTCACCATCACTGGAAAAAGTGTCTCGGTCTGGGTACCCAATTACGTAAATGAAGTAAATGCCACTGGTGTTCTTATTTATATTCATGACTGGTCTTCAAAACCAAGAGTACTTAATTATCTACTTAATTAGATTTTAAAATCTATGTTTACACGAAATGAGTAAAGATGAGAATAAACAGACCATAGATAGTTTAAAATACTTTTAAGTATAATTTATTGCATAAGCATAGCTTTAATTATTATTATTTTAATAAATAAATTATTAAAATATTAAAGTAGTACCTTGAAAGCATTGGTCCACGACGGTAGCACCAAAGCGTAAGACGTGTTAATCACAAACAAAAAGCGAGGGAAACACTACGATGTCTGAAGGATTGTCTATGATACATTTTGAATGTTCATACCCCATTCACACATTCGTGCGAGTGGCGAGACGAGACACGAGACGAGCGTGTGAATGAAGTATTAAAAGTTATGTTCTATATTTAAATCACACAGATGACATAAAGACATCGAAGCGAACGGTTAAATACATGGAAATAATAACAACAAAGTATTCTTACTAATTCCATGTGCATAGGAAATAATAATATATTAATTTGAGTTTTTTTTTCAGGTACATGTGGAGTCGATCCTGTCAGCAAATCTACTGTGGCCTGTAAACTATGCATGTGAAGAGCTACAAGGGGTAAAAGGTGACGAAATAGTGGCGAATAAAATTGGACTATATGGAGTGTTGTGAAACGGACGGTTTTGTCTTAATCAAAGTGCTGTAAGGGTTGGTTAGTATCCTGTGAGCTCAGCGAATGTTCCATCCAAGTCATCGCATATCGCCTTGTATTTCTCCTTCTCGTTGAACAATGCGTCTGTAAAATTTAGTCATTTGATAATAACTTACGAAGTGGAGCAACGATCCTTCGCCAACCTATTTTTTTTATATCAGAAATGAGGTTTTAATAGAAAAGTTGAGATTAAAAGCTTTATAGTTCAGAGAGAAGTCATAGTATTCTCTTTGTGTTAGAATAGTTACTTTTTCATTTAAACTTATTATCATTTATGTCAAATTTAGAATTAATTGAATATATCTCGGAAACTGACTACCGCACTCTGATCGCTAAAATAGACTTTCTAGATTTATAAAATTTATCTGAGTGCGGTAGTAATTAAGATTCAAGTGTGCGCTTGCCGCTTATTTTTCTTTAAAAAATAGTCCACTTGAAAATAAATCATTATTATAAGTGCTTACAAACCAAGAAAACAACCAACCAAAATTTCATCAAAATTGAACCAGAAAGTTCGTATACGCCTTCAAAAGAGACAAACAGTCAATACATTTATGGAGTTTAGTTGCTGTTAAGGAACTAAACTCCTTATATAGTATCTCGTATTATTATAAGTCAAAACTCATTAAAGTTAATAATTGTAAGTGAAAGTTTATTAAAATTAATTTATTGTAAGTGAAAGATCATTAACGTTAATTTATTGTGAGTGAAAGTTATTATTAAAAAAAAAATAAGCAGCATACGCAGCATAAATAGTATTATCGTTGTTATTAAAAAAAATGGATGTATTAGACATTGTACCTTCGAGCCGGTCGACCTCCTTTTGCAGTTTCTTGACAGTCTTCTCAGCAAACTCAGCGCGGGCCTCGGCCTCCTTCAGTTTGCTCGTGAGGGTCTTTAGCTGTTTCTTGAACTCCTCAACACGCTGGTTGGCCTTTTCTTCGGATACTTCTAAAGATTTAAGGGAGTTACCTACGACCTGTGGATAAGAAACAAAATTGTAACGACATTTATTTTGTTGACATTATACAGTACCCATTTCATTTTTATAATTTGCTGTTCATTCGAAGGTTGACTCGAAGAGATTTTTAAAAGGTGTATCTTACTTTTATGTCCATAATACGTTGTCTGACTTGACTTGTCTATCAAAATATCGGCATTTATTGCGTAGATTCAACACAAAAAATGGTCAAAACACGGACGTACTGGTAATTAAGCGGTTTGTTTTATTTACCTTCAATTCCTCTTCAAGTTCTGAGATCTTAGCGTCACCAGACTTGACACGGTCTTCAGCTACTTCAAGCTCGTCTTCAACGAAGGCCAACTTGCGGGATACCTGGACATAAGATGTATAAGTGTTAAAATTATCAAGTAAATGATACGGTTGGCGTAAATGGAGTAAAGTGGTTGAAGGAACTTCGCCTAGCGTCCAATACTGGGCGTCCCGGGTATTCTCTTCGAAGGAAACCTCAGGGTCAATCTATTTGTTACTTTCATCCAAATTTGTTCAACGATTTCCGAATGTTCTGTATCTATGGAGTACGTGACAACAAACCAATAATATTGCAGAACATTTCGGGCACGTGATCAAACTAGCACATTTTGAAAATTTTCATCGTTGGTTGATTATGTCCATCGGCTTGCAGGCACAGTTCTCACCTCATCTGACTTGCCATCAGCGTCCTCAGCGAGCAGACGCGCTTCCTTCAGTTGGTTGGTAAGCTGGTCCATGCGCTCCTCATCCTGTTGTGATCTGTTCTCCAATACTTTGCACATACTGAAACAAAAATAGATGTTCAAGTTTCTGACATTTCACACTATCTAAATGTTCCAGTCAGACTTGGACTCTAGAGTACAAAATTGCCATGAATTTTATAGGTGTATTCTACGAAACACAGTTAAATATCAAAAGACAGATATGGTGTCCGGCTGTCCGGGTACCTGCGAAATACCTGATTCCATCGTAAGTACCTAATAAGTAGGTATAGGTACTGATATTATAAAGCTCATGAATTTGAATACGCTAATCTGAAAAATAAGCGTTCCTTTACCATACCCATATGGAATTGTACTACGCCGAATAGAATATTTCTTTTTAGAGCTTTTGTTAGGGTTAATGATACGCAACGTATTCTTTACCACATAAAGAACATTTGGAACCATAAAATACAAATAAATTTAGAAACTTACCGGTTGTTCTCATCAGCAGATTGCTGAGCCTCAAGAAGCTTTTGCTGGGCTGTGCCGGACCTTTCTTCTGACTTTTCAAGGTCCTCCTCAATCTGTTGGACTTTCCTGTTCATGGAGGCTACATCAGCCTCAGTGGAGGTCAGAGTCTTCTCCTTCTCTTCCAAGTCCTTGTTGGCCTGCTCCAGCATGTTCTTGTTCTTGACCAAATCTTCCTCCACCTGGATGAGTTTCTTCTGGAGGTCACGGACTTCCTCGTTGACCTAGAATAGTAAACCCAAGATTACAATCTTCTGCTGTTGATAGATAAATAAAAACCTGTTGGAAAATTTTGTAGGAATGACATCTTACTCCTATTTTCTTCAATAAATTCACTTTATATACAAAAATTTTAGAATTGCAGTCATTTTATCGAAGCAATTCATGGGAAAGGCAAATTTGATTGCAACCATCTTAATAGGATTTAAGAACATTCAGCAAGCGATAGATACGACTATTCTTTTGTATTGGAGACATTATAATTATAGTTATAAAAAAGTACTTATGACTATTCTTTTGCATTAGGACATATGCAGTAGGTATATGTGTGGCGATGGTGTTTCAAACTTATTATTAGAACCTCTTGATCCTTTCATAATCAAAATAGTTTATGGACAAAACAAAAAAAGGTTGGGGGTAAAGAGGGCAGTAAGTAGATACCTTTTCGGCGCGGAGGTTGGCGTCTCTGGCCTGCTGTTCGCAGGTGTCTGCCTTGTCCATGGCATTGTCCTTCTCCAGCTTCATCGCCTGCATCTTCTTCTTGATCGCGTCCATGGTGGCGGTTTTGTGTCTTTACGGTTCGGTCAATAAATACGCCACTAACGGCCTGGAAATGAAAGATATCAAAATCGTTTTTAATCGGATACTTTGAATATTACCTTACATATGTCATAGAGAATATTATAATCTGTGCATTGTACATAATTATACTGCTTGGATTAATATTGAAGTATTTTATTGACTTTCTTCTTTTTTATACAGTACACCGGTTAGGATTTTTTAAAACATTACAAAACAGACTCCAGAGGGATTTGATTTTAATCGGGACTATTGTTCTTTTAGGATGAATACTTTATTTCAAAACGACATAATTATCTTACCTACCTACCTATGTATTTTCAATCTTTTGCTTGCTACATCGATCTTTTATATATCTTCGTCATCATCTTAAATAACTACCTACCTACATTAAACGAAGAATAGGACTTATTTTTTGTTTTAGATAAATATGTGCCTAGTTTGTTGTTGATATTTTGTGAAATGAATTTTAAAACTTGATGGATAACACATTCTTGATATTACAAACTGCATCATGCAGATATTTTTACCTAGATTAGCATTTAGTCTATGACCACAGACTGGTATTTCTGGCATACAGCCAAGTAGCCAGATGTTACGTGGGTACCTAATTATTGGTGCTACTACCTAATCCATAATTATATTTCGACCCATTTACAGAGTTAATTTGAGATACTCCACCTCGATTACTAGCCCGGTATCGTCAACTTGTCGATCGAATACGGCCATGGAACGAAATAGTGGCAATTTTATGTCTTTACTGTAAGTGAAAAGCTGTTATTAATTTAGAAATACAAAGAGACACGTCAATTTAATTTAAGTACTAGCGGACGCCCGCGGCTTCACCCGCTTGACTAATTATATACACAAAAACCTTCCTCGAGAACCACTCTAGCCAATGGTGAAAACCGCATTAAAATCCGTTGCGTAGTTATTTATTTATTTTATTTATTTATTTATTTCACATCTACATCTATTTTTACAGGGTAACCCCTAATGCAACAGAGTAGGCTATCTTATTTTATCTATCTCTAATAACAAGTTTCTATTGTTGTAAACACAAAACAAACAAAGTTTTAAAGATCTAAGCATATATAGGGAACGGGCGACTTTGTTTTAAAGGTACCTATGTTATTATTATGACATGAAGTAAGTACCGCCGGGCGCCAGTGGAAATGCAATGAACGTAGGAAAGGAGAACCTTTTCCTTATCTATATTACTTATTTTATCCAGAACAAATGTTAGTAATTCCATTAGAAGTTTGAGGTGGAGTTCAATGATATCCGGAGGAAGATATCGGCCACTTTAGTGTTCCTTGTTGACTCAGATATTTGCACTAAGTAATTCAATCGAACTTCAGGAAATGGGAGAATGTTTTCAAAATGTAAGAAAAGTACGACCTATAACTTTTTAAATGTATTAACTTTCTTAGTGCTGACAATAACTTTATCGCCGTAATGTGTACTACCGTAGAAATTGAGAACTTAAAACTTTTATAAGTCTAACGGCCGATTTGATAATTGAGAATTTGGAGTTAAGAATCCGTTGAGCACGTCAAATGTCAAAATTTGTTCTTGAAGTTTGACACTTGGCGTACTCAGTGGATGCTCGACTTCAAATTTCAGCCGTTACCTAAGCCTATACTTATTTTGAAAACGGAACTTATGGTCTTAAATAAAAGAATCACTTCTAGCAATTTATTGTTTTTAAGCATTTTAGTTTCTGTATTCTCTAAAGTAATCACCCTTTTAGTGTAGGTACAACTTTAGATTTTCTGCACCGGCATCATGGAGCGGTTGTTTATAATAAACGGAGGCAAGGTGCTAATGAATGTCGACCGAAATAGTTCCAACAGAAGTTTCAAGGGCAAATAGTTTTGCAGAATATTCTCAACTATTACGTACCTAATTTAAGATACTTATATACATACTTACTGCATTTTGATTTGTTATGAATTCGAGAAATTCATAATTCCACTTTTGTTTTTATTTTCTATTTTTAGGGTTCCGTAACCAAAGGGTAAAACGGGAACCCTATTACTGAGACTTCTGTCCGTCTGTCTTGAGCTGTATCTCATGAACCGTGGTAGTTAGAAAGTTGAAAGATGATGTATTTCTGTTGCCTCTATTACAACAAATATCTACCAAAAAACAAAATATAAAGAATATGTAAGGGGGCTCGCATACAACATACCTGATTTCTTTGCCGTTTTGCCGCAAGCTTATTGATCTCAAATCTATTTACCTAAGTTTACTTACCAACGCTTCCTAAGCACTAGTGCAGAAAAAACCGCAACAAATGGATATCATAAGCATGCTCTGGGGCCTTTTTCAATAAATTATCACTTACGGTATTTAACTGCTTCGGTGGCGTGGTCGGTAATGCATCAGCTTTCGACTCCAGAGTCTCGTGTTCGATTCCCGGGTCAAATCAAATATTTCTGTGATCCACAAATGTTTTCTTCGGAGTTTGGGTGTTTTCTATGTATATGTATGTATTTAGAAATATATAAGTATGTTTATCAGTTGTCTAGATCCCATAGCACAAGCATATAGCTTAGTTTGGGCTAGATGGCGTTGTGTGAGAATGTCCAAAAATATTTAATAAAAAAAGAAAATGAATCAGCCTTCTGGTCGTAAGAAGCAGCGATCAGACGTTTAGTGATATGTCTAAAAAGGCGACGAGCGCTCGAAGCTCATGGCCCTCGTGTCTCAACCCTGAACGGCTCAAAAATGCGTAATCGTTTTTCCAGCATAATGTTTCCGGTTTACGCAGAATTGAAAATGTAGCATAAAATAGAAAACTTAACCAACAAATCTGTAATAGACAAAATAAACTACGCCATTTTTAACCCAAATGGTAAAACGGGACCCTATTACTGAAACTTCGCTGTCCGTCTGTCCGACCGTCTGTCTTGAGCTGTTCATTGAACCGAGATAGTTAGAATGTTGAAATTTTCACAGATGAATATGTAAGTGATGATGAGATGATGTATTTCCGTTGCCGCTTTAACAACAAATACTAAAAAACAGAATATAATAAATACTATATAAACGCGAAAGTTTGTGAGTATGTATGTTAAATGGATGGATGTTTGTTACTCTTTCACGTAAAAACTACTGAATTTAAATGAAACTTTACAATAATATAGCTTATACATCAGAATAACACATAGGCTACAATTTATAAAGATATTGTGTGAATTGTTCAAAATATGACGCGGCGCGACGGGAACGGGAAAAAATCCAAATTACCACGCGGAAGAAGTCGCGGGCGACCACTAGTAATAAATATTTAAGGGTGCACCCATACAACAAACGTGATTTTGAGCCCTTTGTGCGCGAGTTCGACTTGCACATGGCTAGTTTTTTTCCGTATTCCATCATCATCAGTAAATACCGAACAAAACCGACACATTTTAGCTCATCTGCGAAAAAAGCTCACAAAGTTATCGCGAACGCGTACGTACCAGTGACGTATTCCTGGCTCTTTGACAAGACTGGCATATTGTCCAACAGAAATAAACTTGTATTAACATCCAGAACAGCTGTAACTGTGAGCTTCTACTAAATATACATCTTGAATATTACACTGAATGGTCTAATTTTCATGTATCGGTTTCACTTTTCCATAATTGGTTCGTGGATAACTGATTTATGTTACCAAGTTCGTGAATTTATTGTTCTTGTTGAATCCTATTATGCTCTCAAGCTAACTGGCCAAAAACTTTTGAGTACTAGGTTAATAAAGATTTATTCTTGATCTCAATTTTTTACTGACTTCATAAAAGGAGGAGATTCTTAAATTCGACTGTTTTTCATCCGACTTCCAAAAAACCTGCTTTTTCCTCAATTCTACTTTGTTTTTTTAATGTTTGGTACTTCATATCTTCGGACTGGGTTAACCGATTTTGATTTTGTTTTTAATTGGAAGCTACTAATTACCAATTGGTCCCATTTCCATTTGGTCCCATTCCGATAACTATTTGGTCCCATTTCGGTAGTTTAAAGTCGGTTACTGTGTCAATTTTTGACGTGTATTTTTTTAGTTGTCTATCATATCTTGTTCGTAGAGTCTACAGGATCTGAGGGTCTACGGCGTAGACCTTCAAAGTCCTTTTGAGTTTTGTTTTTATTTATTTAATCAAAGATAATTATCAGTAGCAAGGCCTGAACCTGAAACTACACATCAAATAATATATTACAATAGTACCTACATCAAGTCGTTAAGTCTTTCTGACATTATTTTGTTCGTCTGTAGCGATAAAAAAAAGTCATCGTGTGTTTGTGAGTGATAAATAGGGACTTGGATTTTTGCGGAGCGCGTGGCTCTGCAAAGTGGTTGCCTTTTAGGTAACCTCTGGCGCTGGGTAAAAGTCCAGGCCCAAAAACTCAATTGCAGTACCGAGCAACGTTTCCTTGTCCCGCACTGCGAACTAGTTCAGAGTAAAAAGCAGAAAAAATCAAGCATTACCTTGACATTGGCGAAATCGTCGATGAGTATCGATGGAGCCACGTTTTTAAAAAGAGAAGAAGAAGAGTGATAAATAATCATATTCTCCTTTCTTAGTGAAATTATAACACAACCCCAAGGTATCTATTGCCCTGGGGTTATTCTTCCGAAGGCATACCCGGGATGCCCAGCAATAGACGTTACGGCAGATATTTGAAAAAAAAAACCCTTAAGGTATTTGCAGACTTAATACTTTCATCTGGTTCAAAACAAAGTTTGAACGTCGCGTCGTCGATCGAATGAGTCGGATTGTTATTTTTATCAGATGCTTACGTTAAGTTTCATAAGAAATTTTTATGAAATACTTATGACGTCACCTGTCGATTATGCAAATTTTGGTTTGCGAAGTGCCGACAATCGAAAGAATAAATTATAATTCTGGTTTCTTATATTATTTAGAGTACAATTAGACCTACATACCTATAGGTACAGTCAAAAAGGGTAGGTTACAGGTTGGTAAAGATTATATAGTAGGCAGTTCCTACCTGTATTGTAATTTTTACTATATTACAGGATGTGTGGATAAAAATACCGATATTTCCATAGCATTGCATTAGACGTTGTTAATTTTTTAATCAATGAGTTTATTTGAAAATCATAAAAAACCAACTGTATTCTATTCATTTAAAATTTACAAAAAAATCCTATATAGGTATTATCTATCACTAGATAATATAAGTAACTTTATTTACATCACTGGACATAGGTCTTCATCGATGATTTCGCCAATGTCAAGGTAATGCTTGATTAGTTGATAGTCCCGCACAGAAGAACTAGTTACTCCTAACTAGCTCCAGGTGCAGGACAAGAAACGTTGTTCGGTATGTGAGTGTCTGGAAACCCGAGTGACCTGGTGACCCTATTGCGGAGTGCCTGAGGTAACCTCAAAAACCACCAGCCACGCGCTCAGCAAAAATCGAACTCTCGGACATAGGTCGATGACTTCCATTTTTATATTGTCAGTTATAAAGTGACAAGGTGAATAGTCGTAAATACCCCCGCATCACCCGTCACCCCTCCAGTACACACTACGTTCCGTGTAGTACTATTCCCAATTTTGTGGTTCCGTACCTACACACTCGCGACACAGGCACTTTCAGCTTAACTAAAGGGGTTAAATGGAATAGTAGATCGTATGTCCTCTGCCCCAATACAAACACAATAATAGAAAACAACATACGAACAATATTGCTTCCTTAGCCGCGTTCTACCGTATTTACCACGGTGAGCGTTCTGAAGAGCTCTTCAACCTGATCCCACCCTCTCCCTTCCGATCCCGAACAACGCGTGCCGGGCAGATATGTCACTCTCACACCGTGGAGACCGTCTTCGCGAGAACCGAGCGTTTTATACGTTCGTTTCTCTGCCGAACAATAGTGGCCTATGGAACGCCCTGCCTGCGCACGTGTTTTCTCCCACATATAACCCTGGGTTCTTTAAGCGAAGCGTGAAGAGGCACATTTCTAGGTCGTCAAGTTGAGGGCCACTCTATAGTATTTCTGTGTACTATGAGAATCGCCTACAATCGCCAGACGTTGCCACAGCTTAGGATCAGGCGGGCGGCGTCAATTTGTTGATCTAAATATTAAAAAAAAGACAGGTATCCCCAATATGTCCCCGAAAAGGTATGCAGAGGTGCATTAGATACGCACCTACACATTGCTAGTGATTCTATCTCGCATAATAAGGGGGAAGCCTATTGCTGTTACCGGAAACTAGGTACAGTAACGTTGAGTAACGTTGGGTTACGTAGATATAAGTACTAGGGAACGTATCTACAGGAATCAAAGACTTCAATTCCCAATATTGTTCTATATTTTCAGAATAAAACTAATGTTTACATAATTCTTTGCCTTAGCTGTCCTGTCTTGGGTCGATTCCTATCCCCTCCTCATTTGTTTTATTTTAGTTTTTCTTCTATAATATACAAATTTTACCACATACTAAATGAGGTCGTATGCCAAGCGGGCTAGCACCTTCACAGTACCTATAGAATATTCAAAACCCCTCTGTAATTCTAACCAAAGTTCCAATAGTCAGAACAGATGTTTTCCAGAATTCCTGCAGTATTAATAATCTTACTGGACAATATCAAATAAAAAATATATATTGACCTGAAATATCTATTTTATTCATGTTATTTATTTTAACACCGAATACATCTCCTAACCACAGAATAGAGAATAGTACTTACATACAGAACTTGCACTCCGACGTTAATTAAAGCACATTCGTCAGTAAAGTAAAATATATACCAGCATAATTTGACCAATAATTATGACGTTAATGCCTCAATATCAACGCTATGGTCCATGCCGTGTCACAAACAAGAGACAACCCTTACTGACTTACAACTTCAAGTTGTAGCTGACGTCACGTATTTTTTGCGATTGTTAGGCAAGTGACATGGGCCTGTCCAAACCGACTATCTCTAGCTTTTATTATTCCGCTGCTAGGCAAAGGCCTGTTAAGTTAAGGCGTAGGTATATGTGTCGCACTAAAACTCTGGAAGGCTTGTATCGATTTGGCTAATTCAATGAATGAAGTTCAGGGAATGTTCAAAAGTAAAATGTCAGGCGGTACCTACAATGTTCGCCGGGACAGTTACACACACACATTATCACGCGTATATCCCTGAAGGGGTAGGCAGAGGTGCATTACACACCCACAATTTGCCAGTATTTGTAGTCCCACGTAATAGGGGACAAGCCTATTGCCGTCACGGGGCACATTTATAATGGGTTATGTCCAAAATGGCTGAATGAATTTAATAAAGAGCAGCAGCTATATTGTAAATTTAAACCCTTTGCCTTACGATGAAATGTTGATGAAAGGCAACAAAATCTAACGTACCGGGCGCTATGGCACAGCCAATTACAGTCCCGGACTATTAGTAAATAATAATATTGCACATAGACATTCAAGTTTATTTAACCTGAGATGAGATCTATTTACTTTGATCTGGTGCCAACATTCACAAATCGGTCGACTATCTTCGTTATACATTAGATGTTATTAATGAGGTGTGTGTTTTTATTAATGCGTGGAACGCTGAGATTCTTTTTAGTAGTTGTAACATCTGTCCTGACTGTTGAAATGTTGGTTTGAATTACTGTATGGTTATGGATTTTCAAGTAATTTATTTACCCCAAGATTGCCGCCTGGTAACCCCAAGATTGCCCCCTATTTATATGTGACCAACCAATTTACTTAGTGGCAAAGTGTGTAATGCTCCTCTGATTCTGACTCCCCATCGGGTATATAGGCGAGATGATATATGTGTTTTTATAATTATTATAATTTACCTAAGACACACAATGCCCTTGATGTAATACAGAATTATAGATAGATACATATTTAAAAACGAGGTTAAAAAACGATCAAGTGCGAGTCGGACTCGCGCACAAAGGTTTCCTATAGACGCAACAGAAATACCTCATCTGTGAAAATTTCAACTTTCTATCTATCACAGTTCAAGAGATACGGCCCAAAACAGACGGACGGACAGCGAAGTCTCAGTAACAGGGTTTCCCGTTTTACCCTTTGGGTACGGAACCCTACAAAGGATCAACCAGACCGGATCTTTTGCGACCCAGTCGCAGATGTATTAAAAATAACCAGATTGTTAAGAGTAGGTAGAACGCGCAATCGTCTATACTTAATGCATGACAATGTTGTAGAAATTATAATAGTAGCCAACATCGTAGCAAAGTGGACGCGATGTCTGCTTACCATCCGGAAAAAGGGGGACCAACATTTATATTTAACATTTTTGCCTTGGTTTAGTTTTAGATTTGTAATTAATAAACTCTAAATTACTAGGTTACTAGGCTACCTATATTTTTACATTATCTCTGAGTAACATTAGGTACCTGCTATATTATATTACTACAAAAAGTTACGAATGACGAGACGGACTACTAATTTAGTAGGTATAAACTGGTAGTGGTAATAAATATGACTGCCAGCTAAAACACAGGAAGCGCATAATACGTAGGTATTCGACAACTAAAGACGTCTGTAATCTGAAACCAAACATCAGTGAACAACAAAGTAGTAACTCTCCGGCCCAATTCCACAATAAATGGGCCACGACTAGATCCAAATAAAAATTGAGACGAGTTTCCACATCTTGCTAAATAAATACTGGTGTTCGGGCATGCCGCAAATAGGTTAGAAGCCGCCGAGTGCGCGGGCGGCGGCGGCAGGCGTGGGCGGCGGGCGGCGAACGAGACTAGCGCCTCACTATTTTCAGCGAGGACATGCGACTGCTGAAACCCGAGTCACATCCATGTGTAACGTGAACCACCGCACATTACCGTTCCACCAAAAAAATGTCCAATATTTTACACTAACAACACTAAAAACCATTCTATATTCGCGATATACCAAAATTAATCCAAGCAGTAAAGAGTTATCACATAATTAAAGCACAGAATTTGAATCTCGAACCAAATCCAGGAGCTTGGATACTCCACAAGTGATGGTCACAGTATAAGGATGTTTCCAGCACCGCTCGGTAAGGATCCATCGAGGGGGTAGTATGGTGTGCCACTGTTGGTGAAGTATCCAGGCTCGCGGTGAGTCACTCACCTCACGAGCGGGCTGTTCACACGGCGGAGCGACACGCACTGCTCGCGCCCGCCTTCACGAGCCACCCGTACTCCCGCCCGACTATTTTCGGTGCCAAAAATCCAGGATTCCGATCCAGCATCGTAATCGCAACGAGCTTACCGATAACTTTCCGTCACGCTCCCACATATAGACAACTACAACTCTTACTACAGTTACAATACAAACGATACTATTGATATTAGAGGGGATTAAGTATATTGATTGAATTTATCGATCGAAGAGATGAAAGCGTGCTTCGTTGTCAATACCGGATATCAATGAGGTGGTGTCTAGGTACTGTCCTGCTCTTGCGCCGTGACACGCTTTGAACTGCAGAATTCCCGCATTCCAATTACAAATTCGCTTGACGGTGTTGCTATATTAGTATAGTTAGGTAGATACTATTACGTTACGAACCCTTTGAGTACAAGACCTTTAGATTAGATTAGCTTCACATAGGTATAATATGTTTTTACCATCACATTTATGCACATCATCCTTCGTGTGGGACTCCCAGCCCCCAGCAAACTAGGGGCTGTACTCCCCACTAAAACACACAATCTCATTTCTCTTTCGCCTTTCTCTTTAACCACATATAGGATTAGGTCCTCTCTTATCTGTGCCTTTTTTTATATTAGGTTTTAAACCAAGGATCACCTCGGTGGGTCAAGCACATAGGTAAAGAGGGTAGCGTAGGAGGCGTAGGTAGGTAAGTACAGTTCGAGAGGGATGAGGAGAGTTACTTTACTTTTCGTGGTCACTCACACAAATGCAAAGCTCCTCTTATCCCTCGCGAACTGTACAGGTAGCATAAGAAGAGTGTATGTATAGTATAGCAAGCCAAGTCAATCAGACGTGGTAAAATCTCCCTTCATCTCGTCTTAAGTTCTGAAGTCATTAATAAAAAATATAGATCAGATATTTACGAGACACAATTTGAAATGCAAAACATGTAGGTAACGCCTTCTTGAGGTACGATATGCTGCAAGGAGCGGCCACACGTTCTCGGTCATGTCAGAAGTGAGGTGATCAGGGGACAAAACTGACATTACCTAATCGGAACACAAATTTCGACACCTTAGCCACAATACTTAAATCTGAATTAGGTAGATATCTGAAATTGAATGTCTCAGTCAGTCTGAAAATTATGGGCATGGATCCCAATTTCGAAGATTTCACTGTGGTCTATGGTAGCTTAGTTGGTTTGAACATTCCCCTGACTTCTAAACTGACGCTGGCTCAGGTCCACCCTAAGATTCGTTTCTGGAATTTATATTTAAAAGTTTGGCTTACGTAGGTACCTACTTACTTACTCGTTGTTTTAAAAATAGCCATATATATAATTAGCTACGTAACCTACCTGCTGATCTCGTACGCTAGACCTGCAGGGCTCGACTGTGATCGCTCACAGAGTGTAACCAGTAATAAGTAAAGAGGTCACTACCAGAGACTGAATTAAGGAGTTCTAATTACGTCATGATAAAGTATCCGAATGTTTAACATCTTATGTATGTTTTCCCATCTAGTTTATAAATCGTTTATGCCACCCTAATTTTGAGTCCCCTAGTCCGAGACGCGCGAGAGAGAATTGGCTGTGCCATAGCGGCTGGCACGTAAGATTTTGTTGCCTATCATCAACATTTTATCGCAAGGCAACGGGTTTCAATTGGTTTTTAAAATTACAATATTGCTGCTACTTTTTATTGAATTCATTCGGCCATTTTGGATGTGTGTGCCCGGTGATGGTAATAGGCCCTTATTACGTGGGACTAAAAATACTGGCAAACTGTGGGTGTGTAATGCACTACCCCTTGGGGGATATAGGCGTGATATGTGTGTGTGTGTGTGTGTGTGTTGGGAATAAGCCTAGGCGTGCTGATAATATAGGTAGGTATCACAGATATAAGAATACTAGGTATTCAGGTACCTATGCGCTTTTAATTTGTTTTTTTAAGGAGATCTTGATACCACAACTAGTTTTCTTAATAGTTTACCTAATATCTCGAACTTATTTGAATATACTTGCCCGCTGGCGACCGCCATTTTAAGCAGTTCCAGTCACCTAGATGGCTAGATTGATTGACCTAGATTGATGTAGCTGACTGTATTGATGTTTTGGCTGGACTGTATTGATGTTTTGGCTGTATTGTATTGATATTTTACCTACGTAAGTAATTCGTTGTTCCGTCCAATGCAATTAGGTACTTGGGGGGAAATGGGACACACACCTAGTCACTTTTTTTTTTATTCCGCGGCCGCTCTCACGTCCGGAGGCCCATCTTTCCCATTGAGCACAATGGGCACTTGCCCAGGGCCCCGCGATGATTAGTTCTGCTTCTAACTTTAAAACTTCCTGCGACTATCTTCTCCAACTCTTAAAATTCTCGCTCTATAGAAAGTGTTATTATAATTTGAATTAGATAGTGCTATTAAATACGATAATTTAGTGTCTGAGATAGGTTTTTTTTAATATTTGGTTCGCCAAATTGACGCCACCCGCCTGGTGGTAAGTCGTGACGACGTCTAGCGATTGTGGCCACTCTCAAAGCACACAATACTATAGAGAGTGGCCCTCAACTTGGCGACCTACTGATGTGCCTCTTCACGCTCCGTTTAAAGAACCCAGGATTATATGTGGGAGGAAACAAGTGCACAGGCAGGGCGTTCCAGGCCACTATCGTTCGGCAGAGAAACGAACGTTTAAAAAGCTCGGTTCCCGCGAACATGCTATGTGCACTGTGTGGGAGTGGCATCTCTGCCCGGCACGCGTTGTTCGGGATCGGAAGGAACAGGGTGGGATCAGATTGAAGAGCTCTTCAGAACACTCGCCGTGGCAAATACGGTGAATGCGGCCAAGGAAGCTATTGTTCGGCGCTGAGCTTGCGGCTCAAGGCTTCCCGTTACCTCCGGACAATCTATAACACGGATAGCCCGTCGCTGCATAAGTAGCGTCGAGAGCGTCCAGTAGATACTTCGCGGAGCCGTCCTAGAGGTGATAGCAGTATTCGACGCAGGGTCTAATCTGCGCCTTGTACAGCAGACACCTCTGGTCCGGTGTAAAGAATCGCTTTACCTTGTTCAGTATTCC